>WEIU01003898.1:622468-635283 GCA_013389925.1 Aegithalos caudatus
CCACTTGTGCTGTCCCGTAGTTTACGGCATCTCAGAACCCGAAAGGCGGTTCTGGTTCCCTGAAGGCTGGTTCGCATTTATTGAAATCTTCTGGCAGCGTTAAGCTGAGCCGGTGTGAGGTGGTTTGAGTGAGCCCCGTGTTGTGTCCGTTGCAGGGACACGGCCGGGCAGGAGCGGTTCCGGACCATCACCACCGCCTACTACCGGGGAGCCATGGTAGGAGCAGGGCGGGGATGCGGGGATCGCGGGGATGCGGGGATCTGGGGATTCCGGGGGTTCGGGAGTTCGGGGATCCGGGGGTTCGGGGATTTCGGGGATTTCGGGGATCCCGGGGCGGGGGTGCCGATAAACGCACGGGGCTGAGCTGGAACTCGCACAGCCGAGCCTCGGGGCACTCCCTGCTGTGCTCTGCTCCAAGTGCTGCTGGAGCTGTGCTGGGCTGATGCAGGACTTTGGAAAGGCAGCTTCTTCCATAATTCCCTCTATTAATGCATGTCCTATCTCACTGCCATTAACTGGGAACCAGTTGTTAAAAATAGCCGCTGTTGAGTTGCTCCTCTCTGCTGTGGATAAACCTTTAACTCTTGCTGAAACAATCTTTCTCTTTCTTTACCTTCAGGGCATTATGTTAGTGTATGACATCACCAATGAAAAATCTTTTGAAAATATTCGGAACTGGGTGAGGAATATTGAAGAGGTAATTTCTCTCTTTACTTATTGCTGGCTGGTAAAGGTGTCATTTCTTCCTCTGAAAGTAATTGAAGCTTAATTGCTTCAGAAGCATTACATTTCCCCACGTGCTGCAGTGGGATGGAAATCAAGAATAGCTTCTGGAATACCTTGGCTGGTGGTAATTTGTTGTGAGGGCTGTAACCCCTGTGCTTCTGAGGGCACCTAATGTCACAACAGCCGATCCAAGACCTGCCATGGTGCAGGTGATGTGCTGGGATCAGGGGCTGGGGGAGCCTGGGGATCTGTGGAAGATTCTCAGGACTGGCATCTCTGTGTTGGGTGCCTCATGTGTCTGACAATCTTCATCTACAAAACCCAAACCCAAGCCTCTGCTCTGTGTTTGCCCTAGCATGCCTCTCCAGATGTTGAAAAAATGATCCTGGGGAACAAATGTGATGCAAATGACAAAAGACAAGTCTCTAGAGAGCAAGGGGAGAAGGTGAGTGCCGTGGCTTCCATGTGTTTTGACTTTTTCAGGGTGTAAAAGCTGCAGTGATGATTGTGTGCACGTGCCCTGGTACCACAGTGGTGTTCCTGGGTGCAGTGACTGAACATTCCCCAGGCTGGCATGGCACTGCCTTCCCCTCTGGGATCAAAAGCAGAATCTGTGTTAATTACAGAGTCCTTGTCAATGATCCAACAGATGCAAGGCAGTGAGTGGGACTTTTCTAAAAGTGGGACATGGAGAAGATATCTGTCTGGTTTGGCTGAAACCAAAAGAGACAAGGTAGATGGGATTGTCTTTTCTGATCTCAGGTGTTACTTAGTCAAGGCAGAGGTGTTTTTCTGTACTGTGGTTGTTATGACAAGAAACAAATGAAAAAGAACAAGTTAAAAAGTGTGCAGAGTGTAGAAGAGCAGAGCAAACCCAGTGAGAGCAGGTGCCAATTGCAGTGAGATCCAGTTGCAGATTTTTTGCAAATTGTTCTGCACGAGTAAATCCCCAGCTCCACTGGTGGCAGCAGGGACAGGAGCTGTGCCCAGGGCTGTGTTTGGAGCTGCTCTGCAATTGTTCAACTAACAACGTGCAATCTGCTTTTGTTCAGCTTGCTGCAAGTTTTGGGATTAAATTCATGGAGACCAGTGCAAAAGCAAATATAAACATAGAGAATGTAAGTACTGCTGCCTTTCTCTGGTGGTTTTTTGCCCTCTTGGTGCAAACCAGCAGTGTGGGCAGTTGCCCATCCTGCTGGGATGCAGAGCTCTCTGTTCTTGGGTACCACAGATGGGTTGTTGAGCACTTGCCTGCAGCACAGACCCTGGCTGGGGGTGCCAGTGTGGCTGTGGGGCTCAGAAAGAAAATTGTGGAGCTACAGAAGGAACATTAAAACCTGGGGCAGAGGGAAAAATACTGAAAGCCTAATGTTCTTGTATAGTATGTCAAAATTTGGGAAGGCAGCTTCTTGCTAAACAAAACTGTTAGAAAAGATTTTATTTCCCCTGTAACACTGAACTGTTTTGTCACAGGCATTTTTCACTCTTGCAAGAGATATCAAAGCAAAAATGGACAAGAAGTTGGTGAGTAACTTTGATTTCACCCATGCTGGATTTAAATAGGGGAAAAAAAGCAAACCAAAGCTACATTGGAAGAACTGTTTCACACTGTATAAAAATGTATCATAGTCTCTCTCATGAAGGATCACTGAGAGTTCTAGAAATGTATTTTTAGTTTGTCAGGCTGTGCTCTGATGTTGGCTGTCTCTGCATTTCAGGAATTAGCTGCAATGGTTGAGGTTTTCTAAACCAAATTATCTGTTATTTGTGTTATCACAAGTCAGGTGGGGGTAGAGCAGTTTAATGATACTTCTCACTCTTAAAGTCTGAAAATCATATAAAATAGAGATAGAGGAGGTAGAAACATTGTTCAGGGTAGGAACCTCAAACTCTTTAAAAATAGAATTAATGGTTTTGGAAAATCTTTGCACAAATATCCTAAGCAAAAATTGGGTTGTCTTTTTACAACAAATAAATGCATAATGATGTTGGGTTGTTCCTTAAGGGTTATGAAGTGAAGCTAATGCAGGTTCTTTCTGCTCTTACTGATATTTCCATCCTCATGTCACCGGACATGAATGGATGCAGTGAGATATTTTGGGTCTTGCTGATGATTCCTAGGCCTTTCAACAAGAGCCAGACATGCCCTGTAATTTATTGGGTTTTAATTTCAGCTTTGAGTTAATGGAAGCTGAGGCAAAGGCACAGTGTGAGTGGGTTAAAGCAAAAGCTGCAGATGCAGTTCTCTCCTTTTTTGTCATGGCTGGTGTAAGACTTGGATGAATGAAGTAGGGATGGAAGAATCTGTTAAGTGTAAATAAGTAACTGGATATTCTTTCCATCTTCAGGAAGGCAACAGTCCTCAAGGCAGCAACCAGGGAGTCAAAATCACACAAGAGCAGCAAAAGAAAAGCAGCTTTTTCCGATGTGTTCTTCTGTGAGGGACACGGCCTTAACCTGAGCTGGACTGTGCCTGTGCTAAGTGAGGTTTCCTCTTTCTGTGGACTTAGTGCTCCCAACATACCTTGTCACTTTGTGACCATCTGAATAAGAAATGGTTTATTTTGGTAATTGTCTGACTCTTCAGTTTTGGAGATGAAACGAGTTTATTTTTGTCAGAATGCCACTGGGCATGTGTATTGTCTAGCAGAGGAAGAAGAGATCACATGTGACCTGGGATGCAGCACCACTGCTGACAGACTTCAGTCTTCATTTGTATCTGTCACGTTTCCAGCTTAGAAAGATGAAGTTATGATCAAAATAAGGAATCTAAATGCCACTGTTGATGAAGCACAGGTGTGCATACATGGTACAAGTGCATATCCAGTGTGCAGCTGCACACAGGACACTGACATGAGATCATCCCAGAAATGCACCGAGGTGGGCAGTGCAGGCTGATGCCTTCCCAGGAGGTACAGGGGAGCTTTCTGCAGCTCCACCTCTTCACCACTACAGAGAAACTCCTTTATCTGCCTGTCTGTTACTCAGTTGTGTCACTCTAGACAATCCACAAGTACAATTCAAGTTTTAAAAAAATCCTCCTCAAAGGAATCTCTATTTTTTTTAAAAAAGAATGTGTGCTGTAAATAGAATGGGTCCTTACCATTGGTAATTCATCCATATTAGACTTGATTGTGCTTAATTAAGTACTCCAGACATTCAGAGATGTTTTAACAGGAGCTGATGGCTACAGTACAGGCTGAGTGCTGTACAGATGCTCTGTCATCTGTTTTTGGAGAGCCAGGCTCAGGCAGGGACACTTACACAAAATCTGTCACCTTACAATGGGTGGCTTTACCACTCCCCAGCTGAGAATGACTCCAGACCTATCACGACACAGTAGGCAGTTTTAAATCATGACAAGGAAAGGCAGTGCACTGCTCCCACTCCTGTGTTCCCAAGCACACTTGCTCACATATGCAAATAAATGTTGCACATCAGAACAGTTTCTAAAAAGAGACTCTTAGTGTGAGACTGGCCTTGCTGCTGGGTTGATCCCTGCAGGTGTCAGCCTGTTCACAGCCTGTGTCAGTGCACAGCCAGTCCTCCCAGGAACAATCTGTTATCATTCCTACACTCCCAGGAACAGTCTGTTATCATTCCTACATCCAGTCCTCCCAGGAACAGTCTGTTATCATTCCCACACTCCCAGAAACAGTCTGTGTTAGCATTCCTATATCCAGTCCTCCCAGAACAGTCTGTATTGTCATTCCTACATTCAGTCCTCCCAGGAACAGTCTGTGTTACCATTCCCACATACCCAGTCCTGTACATTCCCATGTGTGAAATGCAAGTACAGCTCCTCAGTGAGTGGCTGCTCTCAGCTCAGGGCTGAGCCTGACTGGATTGGAGTGACAAAAGGAGCTGGTAAAAGCCTCAACTTCTGATTGCTGATGGTGTCCCTGCCTGCAGTGAGCACCCCAGCTGTGTCCTGCAGTTCACTGGAATTGGATCATGCTTTGTTTACACTGACAACTGCACTTAAGGGTAAAATCAAATTTTGATTTTGAAGTTGTTGAATTTACTCACCAGTTTTGTTTTCTTCAGGTTTGTGGTATACTCTGGGGCTCAGAGTAGCACTGCTAAGTGCTGGTGTTGCTGTAGTTAAGTATCTGTAGGATTCACAATTAAACTGTATAAATCTGCAGCATGCAGTTGGGCCCAGCAGGAATACTGCCTGTTCTAAAATGGAAAAAGATTTCACTGTGTAAGTTGCTGGTTTATAAAATGCATTTTAGATGCATTCAGATGATCTCTGTCCTGATTAAAGCTTTCCTCTAACCAGAACCTTATGATGGTTTGGTTTTTTGTTTACTTGTGGCTTTTTAGCATGAGGACTTGATAAACATGCCCTGTAGCAGATTTACACACAGATGTATTTTATAGGATAAAACCATGTTCAGTTACTGAGGAGGCTTCTAGGCAGTGTGTGCTTCAGAGTGTGGTTAACACAGACCTGCAGGCTGGACAAGCAGCATCTCTGTCTTGAGCTAAGGATGTTTCTGGAGAGTTTGTGTGTGCTTCAGGAAATGATGGAGGCACAACTGGGGTGGTGATAGGCAGGCTGAATTTCCAACATAAATGTGTTAAATAATTATTTGCTTCTGGCTCAGTAATAACTGTGGATTGTCTTGCATTGGTCTTGTGCTTTATACAGCCAGATGTTGAGCCAGATTTATTTTTCAGAGTGACTGGAAAAACTGATGGTTTATCTGACCTGTACCATGGGTCTGCCACGATGCTGGTTCTTGCCTGTGGACTGTATCAATGTCATCTCAAGATGGGAAAGCAAACCATTTTCATTTTCAAGTGGGTAAAACATGAAGGATGGTATTGTGGTTTTTCACTCATTTTCTAAATCTGGTTACTCTTGCATTGAGAATTCTTTGTCTGTGGATACCTTCTGGTTGTTGCATGTGTTTATGTAGTAATGATAACATTATTTCCTTTGAAATGGTTGGGTTTATGAACAACTTTATTGCTTGATCTCAGGAAGTCTCATACAATTACTGTGACTACAGGCATTGCTGTACTTCTGGGTATGAAGGCTCTCCACAGACATTAAATCTGTGTAAACAACATGAAACCTAAAATGCAAGTGTAAGAGGAAAAGGTTCAAGACACTGCACTGCACATGGGCTTAGCTATGTGTCACTAAACACAGGCATCAAATCTAAGAGAAGTACAGTATGTTTTCATCACATCATTCATTTATTGTGTTTATTAAGTATGAATGTAACAAAAAAATGCAATTGTGGGAGAGGTACTGTGTAAATACATACAGTAATCTACTTGTGTCTAAGCTTTCTTCAACTAAGGAGGAAAAAAATCAGAAATTGGGTACAAAATCTGTAAAACTGAGGAACACAAGTAGGTCTGCAAAACTAACTGTGCTCACTGCACGTTCTCAGTGTCTAAATACCACTAAAATGTCAGGTAATGGATTCATATTTGTATTTGAAACAAACCCATTTTTGAGCATGTCCTCAAATTCCCTTATTTTAGCCAGTATCATGGAATTCTGTGGTTATTTTTGAGGCTGGTTGCAGTACTTTGCTTAGGGTGGGACCTGTCAGTCTGTCAGTGAATGGTGGAGCTGCTGTTTTAACACTTAACACTGGTGCAGTCTGTGTCCTGTGCTGCCAGGCACAGCTCGTGTTTCCTGACATCAGAACCTTATGTGCCAGCATTAGATTCCCAGCCTCAGATTTATAAATCCTATGGATTATTGTAAGTCTCTTTTCTGCTGCTGAAAACCATTTGGTCTCTCCTTCCACATGAGATGCTGATCATCTCCCTGATGATTGCTCAGGGGTTGTTGTGGTGATGTTTGGCTGATGATCATGCTCCAAACTGCCATCATTTCACGTTCCCTTGGGCTTGCCAGGGGTTGTGCACAAACAACTGTGTGAGGATGGGCTCCTTTGTACTTGGAGAAGTTGTAGGGCTTGGGGAAGAAGGATGAGTAACTTGTGTCTTCATTTCTAGCTTAATTAGAGATCCCTGACCCATCCTCACTGATCCCTGGAGTTTCTGTGGCTAATAAAGGTCACTGGCTGGTTAACTGGTCTCTCCAGCCTTTCTGCAGGAATCACCTGCTCTACATTGACTGTGAGTTGGGACTTACCACTTTGTTTTGGAGGGAATTTAATGCATCCTGAAATTTGTAAAAAGAACTGTAAATTGTATTTTTTGAATGATCACTTTTGGCTGCCACCCTTCCCACATTACAACTGCTTTCTTAAACACTTCTCATTGATTCTCATGTTTGTATTAAAACAAAACTGTTGTTTATTACAGTGTGGCTGTTTTTACTCTCTTGTACAGGACCCTGAGCACTGCATAAATAAACTTCTTATGCAAAGAGAATTTTACAAACTTAAGTTTTCAGTCCTGTTCATCATTTGTGCATAGGGGACCCTGGTGGGTGTGGAAAATTGGGGATTTCTTAAGGTGGAGAAGAGGGACAGGACCTGGGGCAGACTCTTTTGTCTCTAAACTATGCTGATTTTTTTCATTGTAAAAAATTAATTTCATTCTGTGGGAGAATACTTCAGGAATTGATTCACTGGACCATTTATTAAGACCATAAATAATCAGAGGAGTTACTTATGGCTTTGAAACTAAAGGGATTTTTAGTTAAAGCATTTTGGGGTGAATTTTTATAGTTTGATACAAGTTCCTTTACTACCTCATGATATCTGAACTTTAAAGAAAATACTTCCCTTGGTAATGTCAGGTAAAGTAGTAGTTGTTGAAAGTCCCAGAAGTGCTCCTGCCCCCGTGGCTGGCTGGATTCAGATTCGAATATGAAAGGTGCTGTTAAAAAAGGAAGTCCTGATCATTTATATATCACTTTATTTAAAGGATTTACTACAATTAATTGTAGGACTCTGTGATAAATTGGAAACTTTATTTTTCAAAGCATTTGCAAAGACAGGGTACACTAAATCAATGCAAGATTTGAGTGCAAGTTTTGTGTAAGATGTGCATCAAAAACCACATTAACACTACATTAAGCAGAGTGAGCAAATCTCATGCATTTATCAATGCAGCCTAAGTGCTAATACTAAATTTTTAAGTTACAAGGACCTTCTGTCATGTAAAAAGTACTTTGGAAGTTCAAAAGCAAGTCAAGAAGCCTCCAGGCTTTTTCAAGCACAATTTTTGCAGTGTTTACAGTGGGCAGCTCTACTAGAAGCTGCCAGGGCAGAGTGGTGATCTGCAAACGCTGAGGAGATGTAAACACACATTTCAGAGGCTTCTGACAAGGAAACAGAGAACTTTGTGTTAGAAATTAAAAGCAAATATTACCTGAGGAAATCTGGAGCTCGTACAATCATATGCTGAAAGTCTGCCAGGGACAGCTTGCCGTCGTTATCCACATCAGCCTCGTAAATCACCTTTTCACACACGAGGCTGACTTCCTCCGGGGTCAGTTCATTTCGGGTTAGTTTGTTAACAGTTTTCTCCAGGTCTGATTTGCATATGTAATCATCATTGTTGAAGTCTGACAAAGGAGACAAAGTTAATTTAAAGTGAGAAAAGTCAGTATTTTACGTGGTTGTTTGCCAAGACCCAATAGTAGGGTTTGGTTCCCAGGCTGTGATGGATTTTTATCAGTAGAACTCTCAAATCAGAAATGAAGTTACCTCTATCTATTTGTAAAAAAAAGGAGTTACAAAATAAAAATATCTTAATTTCTCCTTTTCATACATAAGTGTAACAACTGTAAGTAGTTTAATGGCTAAACATAGCCTGGCCATCATTAAATTATTCCAGCAAGGTTGTGTTGGTTTGATAATATTGTTTGTCTTTAGCTGATCATAAAGTAACTGTAAATGGTACTTGAAAAAAAAAAAATCTTTACATTTGTCCTTAGAGAAAAAAGCCTGCAGTGTGCTCCCCTGCCTCCTCCTCCCAAATCCACCCTACAGATCCATGGCCAGCCCAATCCCCTGTGCTGTACTTTTCCAAGCAGCCCCTCAGAAATATTTCTTAATGTTTATCAGCTCTTGAAAACTGCAGATAATTTCAAGCTGTAAACTTTGTAGTAAATTTTAATACCAAATAAATTAGAGACAAAAGGATAAAGAAAACCAGAAGTTTTTAGAAGATGAAGAACAAACATTCAAGTTCAACTAAAAGAAGTGGTAACTAGAGATCATTATGTGACAAAGTGAGGATTTTGCAGCCCTACATGAAGCTGCAGGATTTCCCCATTTACTTTTTACCCATGTCTCACTCACCATAAATTTTAAAAGCATAATAAGCTTTCAAGTCTCTGGGAGCCATTTCACTTAGCACAGAGAACATGTCCAGAAAATCATCTAAAGTCATATTGCCATCCCCACGCTCTGAGAACACCTCTGCTATCCGCTGCCGGAATGGGTTGTCCTGGGAAACAGAGCACAGGAGCAAGGGAATGTCATCCCAAACAGCCTTGATTTCACTGCAGGCAAGGCAAGAGGAGCGAGATGACTTTTGTTCAAACACCTTTTTGGTAAATTCTCCCCTTTCTGCCTTTAAGTTCTTGTCTAATGCTGTGTCAGAAGCAGACACAGCCACACCGTGTTTAACCTTGCTGCTGTTTCAGGGTTTGTTTTTTTTTCTGGGAATTGCTAGAAGCTTCCAGAAAGACTTTTTTTTTTTCACTTCTATAGCCCAAATTTATTTCTGTGTCAACCTGGCAGCAATTAATCCCGGATGAATTATTGAAAACGGGTAGATGAAGCTGGAATGTGTCCCTGGAGTCGTGTGCCGGGTACCTTGAGCTCTGGCATGCTGCCGATGAGCTCGTAGGGCAGGGTCACGGCTGGATTGTCCGAGTAGTGGAGGGGAACGAGCTGCGGGGCCAGATCCCGGTACCTGTAAAACAACCTGAGACACAGAGAAAGGCTTGGTGGCTCAATGGGCTCTTTAGACTGCTGAGAACAAGGTGTTTTGCTTTTCCACCTCGTTTTTCACACGTTAGCAGATGCAGATCGGTCACTAAGTAACTGTTAGTTTGTTTTTGTTGGGAAAAAACCTTATTAAAACAAACAACATAGTGTAACTGGTGAAAACTACAAAGCTTCATTATAGAACTGTTAGGTGAAAATGCTTACACAGGACATGCAGCCAAACCCTTAGGAAAGGACAAGTTCATGTTTTCAGTGAGGACTCTATGAACAGAATCCTGAACCTGCCTTTTTCAGATCCTTTGGCCAGAGATTAAATAGGGAGTTCAGTGTGGTACATGAAGGCTTCTTGAAGCAGCAGTGGAATAATTTACAACAAAACATGAAGAAAACTTGACACAACCATTAAAGTTTTCATAAACCAGCCAAGTTTCCAGAGAGTAACTTTGAAGCATGTCTGAAAACCATGTGAGAGAACTGTGGATGTTGCTGCCACTAAGACATAATTCATTACATTTATTTCTAAAAAATAAAGAGGGACTGGTACATTAATATAAAACTTAGAATTCTGACTCAGGTTAGGATAGGATTTGCAAATGAAAAAAAGCCAACAAAAATGCTCAGATTGCCCCAAGGTGTCACTTTAAATTTGAGTAAATCCATTTAAAAATTCTTTTTTAAATACCCCATATGTAACCTGCCTTTACAGCACTTGCTGCCCTTTACTCACAACATGCATACAGAAGACTCACCTCAGAATTTCCTTCCTTGTGAAAAATGTGCAGTCCTACGAAACAAGAAAAGGTATAACATGTAATGACAGTTTTTAGCATGCATTGGCCCAAACTTTTCCCATGCAGTGACTTAAATGAAGTTATACTGCAGTGTATGTGTAAGCATCAAAGATTTCTTTTTGGCATACAATTAGGAGTATTTTACAACCTTTCCTTTTCATGTAAAAATCAAACTATGTTACTAAAATCTTTGCTGCAATTCACTTCTACTTATTATCGTTTTAAAAAACCCAACAACACCTTTGCCATTATTCAATGTCCTGTCCAAACAGCCATTTAATTTACTTTATACCTGATATGCATCCAGTTGCTCTTGAGTGAAAATGGTTTGCTTGTTGCCCATTTTGAGCTGGGAATACTGACTCTTGTCAGTTCTTTCCTCAAAGGCACCTTTATAGGTCGTCTGGATATTCAGTTATTAAAAGCTGCAACAATGAGGCTCAGGTACAGCAGAGGAGATCAGGTAACCAACTTCTACAGGCTGCAAAGTATCATAATAGGAGCATTTCATCAAATCTTTATTCTGGCTGCTCGAGGCTCTTGTCCAGCAGCATTCACCCGTCTCCTGTGTGCACCACCAAGACTCAGGTTACAGGATTTAGCCAAATAAGTGATAGCTGCTCATTAGTGCCCTTCAGCTGCAGGTAGACCCAGTGGATCCTGCTTTTTCATGCCTTCAGATATGGTGAATTCACTGAAAAGTCAGAGTAGTGGTTTCCTTCTTTAAAATTTAACACCGAATGATGGGAATTTGGTAGCCTCTCCTTCCTTCTTACTTTTTTATAGTCAGAATTGTAAAAGTTGGAAAAGCCCTTTTAGATCATGGAGTGCAACCATTAATGCAACATTGCCTATACCATGTCCCCAAGTGCCACATCCACATTTTTGAACACTTTAGGGAGGGTGACTCCACCACAGTCCATGGATTCCACCACTGGGAAGCCTGTGCCAGTATTTTCCTTTAATACACATTGTTATAATATAATGCTGTGATGGTAGCTTGTACTGGAGGTAGAACCCATAAACTCTGCTCACTCTCTTCCTTCTGCATCATCTGCTGATGTTTATTATTACTAATTAATGGTTAATAGCATGACATCCATACTGATACATACATGTTGTTTACACTGAAAAGATGTGCGAGTGTGTAGTTCATACACGTGAACAGAAATGTGATGCTGTAGGCTGTATGAAAAATTAAAAACAGGGGGGGAAAAAGGAGGAACTGGCTGCACAGCCCGTGGCAGGCTGCTGTTCCATGAGTGTAAAGTCTATTTGTGTGTCACTGCTTCCCTCTGGCTGGTGGAAGATCTGTTTCTGGGGCAGGCTCGCTCCTCAGGGCATCTGCACATAACAAAAACTCTCAGGAATGGTTCTGTTCAGGGTGCAAGGAGAAGTGTGGGGAGGGATGGGGCTGGTTTAGCCTCGGTCTCTGGGTGTTCTCCTCAAGGAGATTCCATCCTCTTGTCCTCAAAATCAGATTTATCCTGTGGTGTGCAACAGGCCAATGATCACACTTGAGAGAGACATTATTTGCACAAGCCTGCATGCTTGGTGGATTTTCACAAATCCAAGACACCTTACTGGACTTTCCACACCATTATTTACAGAAGTTCAGAGTTAGTCTTTTTCCAAGGTTAGCCCCTCTATTATTATATAGTAATTTCCATGCAAATTAGCCAATCCCCAGCTAACTTCACATGCAATGGGGAAGGGTCTGCACCTGGGCAGGCTCTTTTTGACCCTTAGACATGATCTTAAGTATTATAATGAAGATAGTTCAGCTGTAGGATGTACAGACCTTGAGTCCTTTGCCAAATTATCAATATATACATATACATACATCAACATTTTGATTTACTGCATCCCTAAAGCTTGGTAGTTCCTATGGGTCATTGACTAAGGGCTGCTAGGTGCTGGCTTTCCACCCATTAGGTCTCCTTTCTTGCTGACTAGGTTTGAAAGTATACAAAGAATTTACATCAGAAAACATTCTAATTTAAAATAATCTTGATATATTCCACATTTTTGAAGTCCCGCTTCGGTTCCCCTCACGGAGATACCCCCGGACTGCGCTCGTTGCCGGTTCCCTTCATGGAAATACCCCCGGACTGAGCTCATTGCCGGTTCCCCTCACGGAGGAGCCGAGAGGGGCTCATTGCCGCTTCCCCTCACGGAAAACCCCCGGACTGAGCTCGCTGCCGGTTCCCCTCACAGCGGGGCCGAGTGGAGCTCATTGCCGGTTCCCCTCAGGAAGGACCGGACTGCGCTCATTGCCGGTTCCCCTCACGGCGGGGCCGGACTGGGCTCGTTGCCGGTTCCCCTCACGGAGATACCCCCGGACTGAGCTCGTTGCCGGTTCCCCTCAGGAAGGACCGGACTGAGTTCGATGCCG
>WEIU01003898.1:638076-673252 GCA_013389925.1 Aegithalos caudatus
AAAAAACAAGTGAAAGAGGATTGGTTGGTTGTTTTGTAGGTTCTGATCTGTCGGAATTACCGCGGAGATGTGGACATGTCAGAGGTGGAACATTTTATGCCGATCCTTATGGAGAAGGAAGAAGAGGGGACCCTTTCTCCTATCCTAGCACACGGGGGAGTTCGTTTCATGTGGATTAAACACAACAACCTCTATCGTATCCTTTGTGCTGACGTGCTTGCTGCTTTGTGGGATTTTTTAATGTCAAAATGAAAGTTGGAGAATGGGGGGAGTGGCATAAAGAGTCTGTATTCAGTAAAGTTGGTTATAGTAAATAAGTGGGTTTTTTTAAATGCTTTGCATAGTGCAATATGCACCAGCAGCATAAAGTCCAGAAAAGTGTTTTTTATTCATTTTACTCTAATTAATGACTTCCTGAATGTTTATCTTCATATCTCCTTAGATCATAGCTGCTGTTAAGTAGTTAATGCATAATTCTTCCAGGCAACTCTAATTGCCTAAAATCAGGCTTTTTAAAATGCACTTAATAAACTTATTTTTAAAAAATTCCTGAACATCCTTTACCAGTTGTTGCAACTTCTAAAAAAAATGCTTGTGTATCACTGGTGTTTTCATTTTTATATAAAGTAGTTCAGGTGAGTACATTTCAGAAACAACCTTGGTGCTTTCTGTCTAAATGGGAATGCACAGAGCTTTCACATTTTTAAAGAACTCCCATAATAGCAGTTTGACTTTATATTTGATTATTTTGTAGAACTATCTCCTTACCCACTCAGAAGGGCACTGATATTTTGTAGCTGTGTAGGGAGAGGATGGGGCAGTGCTGGAAGAGCTGAGCACCTGGAGGAATTCCTGAATTGGTGCATTTGTCCTGGGGCCTCACTCAGATCCTGGGTTTGGTTCATCTATACCTGATGTGGAAAATATTCTCTCCAGAATAAATATTTTCCCATAATAGTTTCTTCTGGAATTCTCTGTTTTAATTGTGGGTTTCATGGGGCTGAGCAGAGCAAATGCCATTTGGAAGGTGTGGGGTTTGGGTTGGAGCTTTTCAAGATTATTATTTTAGATGTAAGAATAGCTTTGCGTGTGCTGTGCTTCCTCAGTTAATGCCCTCCTCCTCCTCCTCCCTCTCCCTTCTGTTGTTGCATTCCAGGTTTTTTCTGAATATTTCAAGGAGTTGGAAGAAGAGAGCATTAGGGATAATTTTGTTATTATTTATGAGTTGTTAGATGAGCTTATGGATTTTGGTTATCCACAAACCACTGACAGTAAAATTTTACAAGAGTAAGTATCACTCTGCATCACTTACAGCAACAAAGCCCTTGGAATGTTTTGAGCCTTGGTGTGTTCTCATTATCAAAAATCTGAATTTTCTCTGGTTTTTTTTCCATGCCAATTCAATGCTTGTGAAGGTACATCACTCAGGAAGGCCACAAACTTGAAACTGGAGCCCCACGCCCGCCTGCCACTGTTACAAATGCTGTGTCATGGAGATCAGAAGGGATAAAATACAGGAAAAATGAGGTGTTCCTGGATGTCATAGAGTCTGTTAACCTCTTGGTGGGTACCTTGTGCTTTAACTTCGGTGTGAGAATTGTACTAGGAGGTGTTAAAAAGGGCTTTTTATAGGAAAACTTGTGGTGAAAGGTCTGAGTGTAGCTGGTGTGCTGTGACACTCAAAGCAATCTCATCTTTTAAGTTCCCCCAAGGAAATCCAGTACAAATAACACTTTAATTGTGTGTAGAGCTCATTTTTGGCTATGTCCTTTCCTCCTCTGTCTGTGCCCCTTCACATCCCTGATCTAATTCATTCTGGACCATAAGTAGAATGAATTATTCCTCCTGAGAAGCACATCCCAGAAAACCCAGGGCATGGCAGGAGGCTGGGAATGTTTCTTGATGTCCCAAGGTGCCACATCAGAGCTCCCTTACCTCCCTGTGTGTGCAGGTCAGTGCCAATGGAAACGTGCTACGGAGTGAGATTGTTGGATCCATTAAAATGAGAGTTTTCCTCTCAGGAATGCCAGAGCTGCGCCTTGGCTTGAATGACAAAGTTCTCTTCGATAACACAGGCCGTGAGTGTCGTGATAATCGTGACAGAGGCAGCCTGGAGTCTTGACTTTTGGGATGCTGGGGTAGCATTGTAGTCACAGGGTCAGGAAGGTTGGAAAAGCCCTCTGAAATCATGAGTCCGACTGCTGACACCACTCATGCATGTCCCCAGTGCCACATCCACAGGCCTTTGGAACACTCCCAGGGGTGGTGGCCCCAGCAATGCCCAGGGCAGCCTGTGACAATGCTTGGCCATCCTTTCAGTCAATAAATTTTCCCAAAATACACCCTAAACCCCCACTGGCACAACCTGAGGCTGTTTTGTCCTGTCCCATATTGCCTGGGAGCAGAGCCTGACCTCCACCTGGCTCCATCCTCCCTTCAGGGAGTTGTGGAGAGCAAGGAGGCTCCCCCTGAGCCACCTTTTCTCCAGGCTGAGTCCCCCCAGCTCCCTCAGCTGCTCCTGGTGCTGCAGCCCCTTCTCCAGCTCCATTTCCTTTTCTGGACACACTCCAGCCCCTCAGTGTTTTCCTTCTTGTGAGGGGCCCAAAGCTGACCCCAGGATTCGAGGTCCCTCAGCAGTGCCCAGCACAGGGGGAGAATTGCTGCCCCAATCCTAGGAATTTGGCCAAAAGGGGGAGGAATGCCAGCAGCTGTGCTGTGGTAAGACTTGGGCCATAATTTATGTGAGCTGTGTGTTTTCTTCCAGGTGGGAAGAGTAAATCAGTGGAGCTGGAAGATGTGAAGTTTCACCAGTGTGTCCGTCTGTCTCGCTTTGAGAACGACAGGACGATCTCCTTCATCCCCCCTGATGGAGAGTTTGAGCTCATGTCTTATCGCCTCAACACCCACGTGAGTCTGCATGTTTGCCTTTTCAAAAGGAGAATGCTCTAGGTCATAGCCACAATGGCTTTCCCTTCATTTTTTTTGTTCTTAAAACACGAGCAGCACGTGGATTTTCGTGTCAATAGGAAAATTTGGTGCTCGCTTGTTCTGCACAAAGAAGAAAGTTTAGACTTAACTTCAGCAATAAGTCTCTGTATTTTCAACTACTATTGAAAGTGGTTTTGAAATGCTGTGGTTATGTTTTTAATGGAATTACATAATATCAGTGCAACAATCCATTGTGCATGTTAACAGCAGTGTTTGTGTTGCTTAGTTTTACTGGAGTATGGCAGCCATGGTGATAACGGTGGCCTTTGTTTCAGAAAAGTCAAAAAATTCAATCTAGAAAAGGTCTGTAGCAAAGAATAGTTCAGTCCCTAGTAGGTTAAACTATCCAATATTTTCTAATGCAAGGGTTTGTTATTAGGGATTAATCTGAGACATTTTTAAGCCTATAATTCTTGTACACCTACTCATTGGTATATCAGTGCTTGCTCATTTCTACATTTCTTACAAAACCACAATTCTGTCATTTTGAGCACCCCAGGCTGCATTTTCTCTGTGGTTCACATATTAAATGTAGTTTTCTGGGAAAGTAACATTTTAGTGACTGTGTCAGAGTAAAGCTCAGAGCTGTGATGTGTTTTTTTCACCACCAGGTAAAACCCTTGATCTGGATTGAATCTGTGATTGAGAAACATTCCCACAGCCGCATCGAGTACATGATCAAGGTAGGACATCCTGAAATCATTAGGGCTCATTTTAGTCTTCTTTTGGTTGCTTTCAAAGCTTGATGAGCAGTAGATACTTTTTTATACAAGTATTCAGTATTTCTATGGGACTTAGATACCTCTGAAGATTTCATTTTTAAAGTTATGATCTCAGTTTCAGTTCTGATTCTTGGGACACAGGTTGGGGTGGAGGGGAGCTGTGTCTCTCTGAGCTCAGCAACACCATGGAAATGCTTACACCTTGCTTTTCTGCTTTCTTTTTTTTCCTTTTTCTTTAGGCAAAGAGTCAATTCAAGCGTAGATCAACTGCCAACAATGTGGAGATTCACATCCCAGTTCCAAACGATGCAGACTCGCCAAAGTTTAAAACCACTGTTGGAAGTGTCAAATGGGTTCCAGAGAACAGTGAGATTGTCTGGTCCATTAAATCTTTCCCAGTAAGTGGTAGTTTTTATTCTTACCACCCAAGAGTGTAAGAATTACTTAACACTAATATTTCATTCACATTTAGACTCTGCCTGAAGTAAATTCCATCAGTATCAGACAAGTAGCAGTGGACTCTTCCTCTTTTTCCATACATGAAAGATTAGAAGTTGCTAATAGCTGTTGTTTATCTTTGTTTCACTTGGATATTTTTTCCAGAACCCAAGCAGAGGGCAGATTTTGGAGTGATGTCTCTTGGTGGTGTAATCCTTGGCCTGGCTTTAGCAGCAGCTGTTTGAGTTTTGTCAGGCTCTGCTTCTTGGGTGGTTCCATGAGCATGAGCTCTGTTCCCTGCTGATGGTGTGACAGTGCAGCTGTGTGTCACTGTTTAATCTGAATTTTTGAGTATGAGGCTAGGAGAAAATTCATTATGCCTCAGGCTGAATCTGCATCCTTTGTTTTTTTAAAAAAAGGATTTTTTAAAATAAAAACACATGTCACTTTGAAGCCCTGGAGAAGAGCTGGAATAAATAGTGGAGTTCAGCAGTTTGACATTAAGAAAACTACTTGTATCATTGCAAGTTTTTTATTATTTTTTTTGATTCAAGAAAAAAAAAATTGTCCCTTTTTGGTAGGGTGGAAAAGAATACCTGATGAGAGCTCACTTTGGACTTCCAAGTGTTGAAGCTGAAGACAAGGAAGGAAAACCTCCCATTAGTGTAAAGTTTGAGATTCCATATTTCACCACTTCAGGAATCCAGGTTAGTGATGAAAAGCAGAAATTCTGATAAATTCACATGCTGGGCTCTAACACATGAAGTGTTCCTCATCTCATCCTGTTCAGTTTTATCCAGATTTTTACCTGCAAAAGGGTCATTTTTTTTCCCTTTTTTTTCCCAAAAGCTACTTGGCCAACATGGGAGAATTTATTTCTTACAGATCTTTCATTCCAGGTTCGTTACTTAAAGATAATTGAGAAGAGTGGCTACCAGGCTTTGCCATGGGTCCGGTACATCACCCAGAATGGAGGTGAGAGGAAGGGAATATTTCATTTCTCCAGAATAAAACTACAAATTGAAGCTCACATTCTTGAGAATGGAACTATCTGCTTTAGTAGATTAAGCTACAACTCTTTATTTTCTAATCCCCTTTTTGGTGTCCTGATGAAAGCCCCCATGGGGTAGGGTGGTAATGGTGTTCAAGTATTTCCTGACTGAGCTGGAATTTGGTAAATTTCAAAACAAACACATCATTAGCAATATGCTCACACATATTCTGCCAGCTTTAAAATGTGTAAAATAGTGCTGGTACAAAATACTGGATTTTTAGCAAGCAAAAATGGTGGGCTTTGGTTTCATTGGGGCTTTTTTGTTGCTGTGGTGGTATTGTTGTCATTTTGGTTGTATGGTTTGTTCTTGTCATTTTGGAGGGTTTTTAGTTATTCACTCTTTTTATTTCTGTTTCTCTAATTTTTATATTTATTTATATTTATTTGATATTTATACATCCTTGTATTCATATATATTAATATAAGAAAGCATTTTATCACTTTATCCCAACTTGCTGCTCTGCTTTACTCCTTTTAATGAGTCAAATCACTAAAATTGGGGGTTTTTATTGTTTTATTTTCCCCTTTACAGATTACCAGCTCCGAACACAGTAAAACACCTGCCAGGCACCACAGACAAACCTTCAGGCCTAGAATTCATTTGCAGAAGCTTCTGTGGTCCTGGGAGCTGTGAATGTTGTTGCCAAGGCTCTCATTTCTGCAATCTTGGATTGACAGAAGAAAAGATTGGAAATGTATTGATTTCAATAATGTGTTTGAGCTTTTTGAACCATTAGTATTGATTGTGTGGATATTTATTTCATTCTTAGAACATGCTGATCTTGCTGCTAAATGCTGATTACATTAGGAGTAGCAGTTACATGGAGGAGCCAGGAATCCAGAATGAACCTTGGGAATGTCTTGTCAATGCCTTGTCCATTACAGTCAAAGAGTTTCTAGACTTTGGATTTTAGGATCCCTAAAGACATTGGCAGCATTGTGCTACAAATTAGGGAGATGATTGTGCAATTAAATGACTGCTAAACGTTGTATTTAGCCCAAGGTATTTATTTTTTATTTTTTTTTCTGGGCATTTGGGTGCCTTAACTCATTCATAGCTCTGTTAACTTTAAAAAAAAAAATTGCAGAATATGAGTTGAAATTATCTGAAGTCAAAAAATACTGTAGCTTTTTTTTTTTTTTTTTTTTTTGCATGGTTTCAATGGAATTAATATGAGAGAACAGCTTCAAGTGAAAGGTTTGGAAACAAACACTGGGGTTTGTTAAAGACTAATTTAACTGAGAACAAGAGATGACAGGAGTAAATGTCTGGGAGAGTCTCTGGAAGCAGGATTGCTGGCTCCAGTCAGTCAAAATGCAAAGAATTCCAACCTTGTGACACCCCAGAGCCTGGAAACCCTCTGCCAACTGAGCAGTATTTGCTTTTTTTTTTTAATTTCTGTTCATCAAACGAGTTTTCAATTGTAATATGTGGGCATAAAGCCTTAGATTAGGTATAAAAAGACCAAAACACTTCTAGAGGTGATGTAATTTGGTAGGAAAATTTATTTTTCTTTTTCCAGGTAATAGTAATATATGCCAAGCTCTTCCTGGAAGCTACTGTATCAGAAGAGGCAGACAAAAATACAGTTGCCATCTTTCTTCCAGCTTGCCTTTTGTGTTAATTTAGGGCAAATACTTCCCCTTTTTTGCTATAGTTTGCTAGAATTATTGAACTTCATTTGCCCTAAGGAGAGGTGTTTTCTTTCTCAGTCTTTTCTGTTTGTAAACAGCTATTACTGTATCTTCCTGGCAGAATGAATAACAGTTCACAATGTTATTCTTAAAGGTGTTATTATTTTTTTTACATGCCTATTCATTTTTTTTTTTCTGAGAAGCTAAGATTGGCATGGGTGTACATAGTTATTTTTGGGTTTTTTTGGTTAGGTTCTTTTTTTTTTCAGGAAAATTGTGACCGTTATCAGTATTTTCTTTACACAACTTTTAGGATGTTTTGGGTTGAATTTAGTACTCCTGAGAGGTGCTAAACTGAAACCATCAAAACCTAAATATCTGTGTCTGCAGATGTGATGTGATAATACACTGTACAAAATTCTCCACTGGTGGGAGAGCCCAGGAGTGTCCACAAAGTGAGAAGAAATTTCACTCCCTGTCCTCACTGAGTCCTTGTAGGCTGTCTGTAGACACACCTGTGTGTACAATTAGCCAAAAATCACCTAAATTCACTCAAGCTGCAGCTGCTGTGACAGTGCAGAAGATATTCCTCAGGAAATCCAGTGTCTGCAGGTTTTGGCAGCCATGGGTGTGGACAGGTGTATTCTGACTCTGTCTGTCTCCCAACAAGCTTGATGTTGAAATCTTGTTCAAGTTTTCAATTCCACTTCTCATTTTCATTTGAGCAATTAAGCTTATGACTGGACTAAAACTTTTTTTTATATTAAAACTGTAACTGGTTGACAAATCACTTTCTGCTGACTTTATTTTTCCAAGTGTTTGCTCTAATAATGCCTGTAAAATGTGACTTCTCCATAGCTTTGTTTTCCTCTTGGAGCTTAGATCTTGTGGACCAGAACCATGTTTTCTCCTGTTTTGTTGCAGTTTGACTGTTTTGATGATGGGGCATCAGCCATGCTTGTCCAGAAGGTAATAAAGAGCAAAAAGTCCTCTTTGAATCTTTGCCTGTTTCTTTTTCAGTTTGATCTACACCTGGTAATAATCTCTAATCTCAGAGTATGCTCAGCTCTTCTAAAGTGAAGCCTGGATAAGTGGAGCAGAACTTTATCAAATCAGGAAGTACTGATATTCCTGATTTATTTACCAAGCTCTGAAAAAAGTTTTGCTTTCCTATTGTCTGCAAAATCTACCCATAAACTCTAAAATTGCTGCTCAGAAAGCAAAATGCCCTCCCTCCTTTTCATCCATTCATTGTTACAGTGAGGGTTTGCAGCCTCTGTAGCTGCAGGGGCAGCAAGACAGAAACAAGGGATGATATTCCAGCACTTGATCCCACACAAGGAGGGCAGGTTTGGCTGGGACACAGAGGAAATTTCCCTGTCAGGGTGGGCACACCCTGGCACAGGGTGCCCACAGAAGTTTTGGCTGCCCCTGGATCCTTGGGAGTGTCCAAGGCCAGGTCAGGCAGGGCTTGGAGCAACCTGGGACAGTGCAGGGTGTCCCATAGGATGTAATATTTCTTCCAACACAAACTATGAGTATTTTTTTTTTCCTGCAAGTTTTATTCTTAGACCGGCTGCTAAATCTTTATCTCACTGAACTTTTTCTGCTTAATGTGGTAAAATGTAAATATCTTGGTTTGCCACCATGTTATAGGTAAGCACCTAATACAAAAGGCTTTTAAAAGACAATTTGCATGTTTCCAATGGCAGTGGGGTGTGTAATCTGTGTTTTCAGCTCACTGTGGTTCCCTAGTTGTGTTTCCAGATCCTCACAGCAGGAAGCATTCCCTGCCCCTCCCCAGACCTGTCGCTTCATTACGCACCAGTTAATTCCTCCTTGATTAGATAACTGTCTCTCCGGGTGTGTCAGCAGCCTTCCCTCTCCCAGCAGTTTTATTTCCTGTAGGAATGTGCGTGTTAGAGCTCTCAGGGCGTTCTTAGAGTGAGGGACAGCTACAAAGCAGCTGCTGTGCCCCTGCCTGGCCGGCTCTGCCAGCAGATGGCATTCCCAGCACGCTGCTCCCCAGTAAGGACCAGTAACAGCCACAGCATGTACCAAACGTGCCTCGGTTTGGAAGGCACAGCTATTTCAGTGACTCTGAGTGCATGAAAAACCACCCAAAACATGGAATTAAATTATTTTTTTAAAGCCTTACGCAGTGTGATTTTTAGAGTTGAGCAACTTCTCGATTTAGCTGGATAGTTTTAATATTCTTTATTTCTTTCTCTCTCATGTGGTTGATACTGATGGTACTGCAAAGAGCAGGATACTGGTGTTCCTGCAAAGAGCAGGATGCTGGTGTTCCTGCAAAGTGCAGGATACTGGTGTTCCTGCAAAGAGCAGGATGCTGGTGTTCCTGCAAAGTGCAGGGTACTGGTGTTCCTGCAAAGTGCAGGGTACTGGTGGTACTGCAATGTGCAGGGTACTGGTGGTACTGCAAAAACCAGGATACTGGTACTCCTGCAAAGTGCAGGGTACTGGTGTTCCTGCAAAGAGCAGGGTACTGGTGTTCCTTCAAAGAGCAGGATAGTGGTATTCCTGCCAAGTGCAGGATACTGGTTTTCCTTCAAAGAGCAGGGTACTGGTACTCCTGCAAAGTGCAGTAGAGTGCCAAGGGAAGGGATGACCCAGTGCACACCCCAGGAGCAGCTCCTCGGGGTTGTACATTGGTGCTGGACATTGCTGGGTCACAAATTAAAGCTCAGCTGGTGCTCTGAAAGCTCCTGTGTGATAAAGAGGACCTGGTCACCCCCAGGCACTTGATTAGCTCTAGAGAAAACTGATTTTGTCTCAACAAATTAAGCCAGAACCTACTTCTCAATCAAGTAAAATGGGTACCTTAGAAAAGTTTCATTCCACCTCGGTCTTCCAGCTGAAGAGAGTCTTTTTGTTGTGTGTTTTTTAAGGTTTTCCTACTCTTCCTTCTTTCTTGGCATCTTTTTCTGCTGGAATACTGTTTGGAGTTCTTATGTTTCCTTCCCAATTCTAGTCTGAGCTGGTTTTGTCTATGAAACATCCTTACATATAAAGAGAGATCGTGAGACTTTATCTGGAGTGGATCTGGTTAGGAGATGGCACCTGTTTATTTCTGACTTTATTCTGTGAAAATAAAAAGGCTAAACCTTGGCACCTCTGTCCTTATCTTGTGCCAAATGCAGTGTTGCAATATGTTCAGTGCTTTTTTTTCCCCTCTGTGGTTGACACCCACTGCTGTTTGTAATTTCAGCAGCCCTGGCATGGTGAGGGTTGATGGCCTTGCAGAGAACAGCGTGAAATAGCAACGTTAAGGATCAATATTAATAACCTTAATTGCCATGGTAATTAACTATGCAACGACGTTATTTATGCTACAGGACAAGTCGAAATGTAAACAAACAGTTGTAAAACTTGTTTCCACAGGCTTTTTGTGCAATTCCATGTGTTCTCTAAGTCATGCCCTCCCTCCACAGAGATAAAACTTGTTTCTCCTGTAGTTACAGCACGTTGTCTTGACTCAGCATTTGTGAAAGCACAGTTACAGCTTGCTGCAGGCTGATGCAGGAGGTTCCCTTCTGTAGCCATTGTACATGAGGGAATCTGTGATAAACTTGTGATAACTTTGGGTCTTTGGGGGCTCCAGCACAGGAAGGACATGGACCTGTTGGGACAAGCCCAGAGGAGGCCACCAAGATGATCAGAGGAATGGAGCAGCTCTCCTGTGAGGAAAGGCTGAGAGATTTGTGGTTGTTCAGCCTGGGGAAGGAAATCTTTGGGGTGACCTAACTGTGACCTCCCAGTATCTGAAGGGAGCAACAAGAAAGAGGGAAAGAGACTATTTACAAGAGTGACAGGACAAGGGGGAATGGCATCACACTGACAGAGAGAAGGTTTAGATTGGATATTAGGAAAAAGTTTTGATTTTGGGGGTGGTGAGGCCCTGGGAGAGGTTGCCCAGAGAATCTGTGGCTGCCCTATCACTGGGAATATTCAAAGCCAGGTTTGACAGGGCCTGGAGCAACCTGATTTAGTAGAAGCTGTCCCTGCCCATGGCAGGGGATAGAACAGGATGGGTTTTAAGGTCCTTGCACATTTCCTGCATTGTGACTGACCTGGGCTTTGGCAGTGCAGGGGCTGTGTGGGGATCTTGGTGTGGGCTCTTCAGTGTCATCACTGCTCTGGGCAGCAGCACCTCTGCCCCTGTTCCTTCACACCACATCCTAAAGAGAAAGATTTTTTTAGAGATAGGAGTTATAGCTAAACTCGGATCTGGATTTGTTCTCCTGAAAATAAGGAGTGTTGTGTTATCAGGATGCATTCCAGACTCAGTTCCTGAGAAGTTGGTGCCAACAGCCATCTGAAACTGAGATCTGCCATAGCCCTGCAAAATCCATGGCATTACACTGGAGATTAAAGGCACCTTCCCCACTTCAGCTGTTCTGCTGCTCTGCAATTGTTGACAAATTCATTGAACCAGAGAGTTTGGGTAATTTTGAGTTTAACATCAGAAATTATGCCCAGTTTATAACCTCACTCTTCTCATTTCATTCCTCAACACTGCATCCCTTTATGTCCACCTGCTCTTAATGTCCTGCCCTGACAGCTGCAGCATTGCATCAATGAAACCTCATTTTGCTGCAGGTGCAATTATTCTGAGCTGCTCTCAGCAAATAATGGACTAAATCACAGAGCCTCCAAGTTTGTTTGCAGGCTGATGGTCAAATAAATAAACAGAAACAGGCCTGAATCAAATGATCAACAACGTGAAGAACAAGATGCTCTCGGAGTCAGCACGCTGGGCTACAGCCCGTTCTGGAGAAAGTTTTGCAGGCTTAGTTCAAATCTTGGCTGTGGATTTGTACCTTGGATCAAAGTTTTGTTGCAGGCCCTTCTCCAATATAAAGCAAAGAAACATAAAACAACAAATATCTAGTGAAATCCAAACACAATCTGTTCTATGTTATGCTACAAAAATGAATGAACTCTGCCTCCCACCCACTCCCACTGTGACTTGCTGTGAATAAGCACCACTCAAAGGAAACCACTGCAAGAAGTTCTGCCTCTTTCCAGCAGGAATAACAACAGAGCAAGGAGAATGCTGGCTGGGTTTAGCTCTGCTGTTCCAACTGGACAGGTGTAGGTGAAGAGCAATGGGGTATTTAAAAGACCATTGAAAGGACTGACTCTTTGTATTGAACTGAAGCCCAAATATTCAATTATAAGGCTTTAAATGTATTTTTTTTTCTAGTAAAGCTTTTTGGTCCTTCATTCTCCTGAACCTCATCTGAGAATTTCTTAGACCACCTGAGGCAACATGGTTGTTGCACCACAGATTTTGAGGGATAGAAGAATATCTAGGGAAATCAGGCACAAAGGATAAATCCATCCCTGTGTTATTTATGGATCTTCAAGCCACTGGGTCACTGATGTACCTGCTGGATTTCAGGGAAAGCTTTGCAGAGTGATTCTTTATGGACAGACTGGATTGCACTGAGGAGAACTGGGTGTTGCTCCAAATCAGAAAGAGGGAAAATCTTGCTCTGGGTTTTTCCACTTTAAGTAAAGGGGTCATAGAAGCTGCTGGCTCCTCCCCAGCAGAGAATGAAGAATTCAAATATCCCACAAAGTCCAGGAGCAAGTAGGGGCACTGGGTTTCCTGTAGTATCAAGATTTAGGAGGGTTTTACAGAAGGGCTTTGTGGGCTGGCAAATATCTATTGGGTGGTGGGTGTAGAAGATCTCAAAGGTGTGTTAGAAACAGCCAGTTATTGAGGGGTAATATAACACCCAAATTCAACTGTGGTTTTATATTTTCAAGAAGTCCTTTCTTAAAACTCCTGGAATGCTGCTCCAAGCTGTACCTGTCACTGCTGCTGTCTGGCCAAGGAAATGGGACAAAACTTCACAGACAGGGAGGGTTTGAAGAAATTTTGGGATAAAAGTTTGAGGGAAAAGCTTCAGGGAAAGGATAATGAAGGAGGAATGTTCAGAAATGCTGACATTATAAACAAATGAAATCTGCTTTTTCATCTTGAAATGCAAAAAGAGCAGTCTACAAAGTTGAAAAGGAGAATGTTTTAAATGGAGAAAAACGATTACAGCGTAGAATTCCAACTTTGCACTGTATTTGTTTAGAAAAGGACTTATCAGTCAAGCACTTCCCTGCATCAGAGGTAGGAACCTGTTGCTCCTCGAGCTCAGCTCTCCTCTGTGGTTCAACCACCTCTAATTACTCCCTGCCAATAACGAGCACATGGGCTGCAGAACAAGTGTTTATTTTCTTTCTTGCTTATTTATTCAAACAAAAGCACAAGAAGAGAGGCTTCTGTGTGCCCGTGGACTCTACAATTGTTCAAGTTTCCAAGAGGTCACAAGGGTTCCAGATAACATTAGCAGCTAAGTGCTGTGTTGTCCTGTTGTGTTATCAACAGGAAACATCTTTACCAGCACAGGAACTACAGCTTTGTAATTGGCCTGGTGCAAGAACATGACAGTATTTTCTCATCCTATCAGGACTCAGATATTTTGGGAACTGGTATATAAAGCTCGCAGCACACAGTGTCTCTTGGACATTAGGAACAGGTTCATGTCAGAAATCAGTGTGCTTTGCTATTTTAGTTGTTGCTATAGTTGCAGCACGAATTTTCTTGCCCTGCGTGGTTGGGGATGGTATTTCATTACAGCCCATATGTGTGTTTTTATTATTTGAGTGCAGATGGACATGTTTAAAGGAATTAATATGGTGATATAAGCCTTGTAAAGAAGCCTTTAGCATATAAACAACAAATCCATAAATCATATCAATGCAGGCCGTGTTTAGCTTTCATTAAATACTCATAGACTTCTATGGTGCAAGATTGAGCTCTATCCAAGCAAATTTCAGATTCACTCCATGATAAAATGTTCTATTTGGGCTCTGAAACGAGCAGCATTCTGCATGATCCATGTCTTGAGCAGAACAGCCCTTCTATCTCACACAGTTAATGGCAAAAAAAGTGCAGTAACATCTACAACTAGTGTTAAATCAGAGTAAATAGTGTTTCAAAGGAGCTGCAAAGAGCTCTGTTGGAAGGGGGCCAACACTGCAATTAATATTCTGTATGGAATTACACCACTCACTGATTGTAGCAAGGCTCACTCGGCCCATTTGATAGAGCTGGAGTGGGTTTTTCCACAGCTGTCCTCACTGTTTTCATCCAAAGGAACTGTAACCACCAAGAAGGAGAAAGTGTGACAAAAACAGCGTGAGGATTGCCCAAATTTTTCCTAAAAAGTGCAGAATGTGAAATTCTACTAACTTGAGGGTCATTTTGATCCTTCAGAATAATCAGTGCTACACAAGCATTAATGCACTATTGCATGTTGCTCTTAGAGAGCTCACGCAGATTTTCTGACTTCCACTCTTATTACAATTTTTCTTAAATGTCTCTTGACATCAGAAATCAAAGGTGCCTTTTATATAGCAATTTTTTTTTTGTAAATATGGATAAAAGGATCATTTGGTTACCAATAAAACTGGCTTCTACAATGAGAAAACTCAGGATTTTCTTTCCATTTTAATCCATACAGTACACCCTAAAAAAAACCCAACCCAAACCAGAAGTTTGGAGGCCCATTTGAGCACTCAGCTGGTCACAGAAGCTTCATTTGGTCCTCACTGATGCCTCAAACCATCCTAACATCTCCAAGCAAACCCAGAGCCAGGAGCTGCAGCGCTCAATTGCAGTGCAAAATTATGTGCCCAAACTTATCTCCCATGTATCGTGTCAAATTCCCAAAATACCAGGGGCTGATGATGACAGGTGTTATTTTGGGGAGGGTGACACAGTCATGGATGAGGCACTAAGAGCTTTTTTCTTCCTCTTGCTCACTCTTACACATGCTGATGGTGATGGGGAGGAAGGAACACTTTGGTCATCCTGACTGGGCTGTTGGAGTGCCCAAACTCTCTGAGGCAGCAGAAGTGAAGCAGCTTTCTCTTTTCCAAGCACTGTGTTGTGACAGTAGAGCCAGAGGGATTCAGATTAATGAAGTGAAATTGTTTTGTAGCAAATACAAGATTTTTATTTTTTTTAAATTGGGGTGAGAATATGAATTCAGCAGAGAAAAGAAACAGCAGCTGCAATGCCTGGAAGTTAAAGCAAAGTCAAGCTAGGAGAGTTTGCTTCCAGGAGAGCATGTTTGTGTGCAAGCATTTGCTGATGGAATTGATGCAGGGGAGAGCTGGGAGTCCTGTGGGAAGATGGGGAGGGACCCTCCACCAAAAAAAGCACCACTTCCAAAAATTGCTGCAGCCACAGGTCCTGTCCTTAGGCATGGGCTCTGCAGGTGATGCTCTCGAGGAGTGTAGCAGCTCCTCACCTCCAAAACATCAACACAATCCTTCCTAGAGGCTTCTCCCCCTGCTGAGCTCATCAAAGCTCCTGCCCTGACACCACCACCACCTCCACTCTCAGTTCAGGTTTCCTGCAGGTGCCATGGGACATCCCCAGCTGTGAGGCGCTGAGTCAAGGCACAGCAGAGCAGGGAGGGAGGCTGGGCTGGTGCAGGATTATTTCTGCTCTCGGGGAACCTCTCACCCACGTTTCCTGCCTGAATCCTGGGTGAGAGTGCTGAGTGCTGCCTGCGTGGGGGCACAGGGGTGTGGGAAAGCACAGAGGCACGTGGTGTGTCCCATTCTGCCTTGTTGGGCAGCTGGCACCAAAAAATGTTCTGCTCCCTGCCCTCCATGCACACCCCAGCTGTAAATGCTGCCTCATTTTTCAGACTGAGCCCCAGGTATTTTTTCCTTTTCCCTCCAGGCCATTGTTCCTTTGCCATATGGGTTAGGAGCTGCTGGCTTGCTGCTTGTGTGGGGGATGCTGGCTTCACATCTCCTGGCTTCTGACCATCTCCTCTCCCTCATAGCCACAGAGTGAGAGAGAAAATAAATGTTCCAGCTGCTTTTCCCTGCATCCATAGTGCAGTTCTGAAGGGAAGCTGTTTGGTGGCCCAACATCTAATGGTGCCCCATGTCAGATCCCATCAGTGACAGCCTTTGGTCCAGAGCCATTTAACAGCTCCATCAACAGAGGAAAGGTTTAAATACCACACTGTGGGTTCAGGAGCATCTCAGGGAGCAATAGGAATTAGCAGGTCAGTCCTGATGAATCACAATTGTCAGTCACAATGAATGTCCCCTAAAATCCCATTCCTGGCAGTGTCCAGGAGGTTCTTGGGACAGCAGGGCACTGCCCCCAGCCCATGTCCTATAAATCAGAGCTTAAAGGACTTGGGATGCACCTGCTGGAGCTTGGGGCATGGGCCATGCAAAGATTGGAGCCTTGGTGGAGCCTGGCAAGAGGGGCTGCTAGAAACTGGAGGTGCCAGCGAGGTCTCAGAGCTGCTGGAGAGGGAAACCTGAGTACAGCTGCCCTTGGCACAAGAGGAGGGTGAAGCATCCTCCCCAGAGTGAGCAAACCAAGCCTCCTGCAGGGCTCTGGGAGGCTGCAGAACACCCTGTGTGTAGCACCCTCAGGGTGCTGAGCTGGCTGGGGCTGCACTCTTCGCCTCTCTGGGTTTTTTGGGTGGTTCCACCACTGCCTTTATCTTGGTCTGTGACAGGGGAAGGACAGTTGTAGTGAATTCCCATGGGCCTGAAGCAGCAGCAGCAGTGAAATAAATGGGAAAACCTCCTCAGAGAAAGGCAGAGAGCTATTGCTAGCAGCGTGGCTGAAAGTGAAAGGGCTGAAGGAGCCTTTGGCCCACATAGGGAGGGAACCATCTTCTTGTTTTTCTGATACTCTTGAAAAGAAAGAAACAGCTGCTTTTCATTTTCTGTGTAAAACAGCACCCACCAGTGCCAGGGCTGCTGGCACAGCCCCACAATCCTGCCTGGAGCTGGGTTGAGCTCCTGTCTCAGGGGCATTGGGGGCACCACTCAGAAGGGCAGGCACAGAGGCTAAGTGGTGGGAAAATGGCCTGAATTTTAGATTTTGTTCCAAAAACCCACCGTATATTCAGCTTGTTTTGGGGCTGTTGCTTTTTTAGCCATTATTAGAATGAAGGCAACTGGGCACATCATAATTCCCATCCCACACTGCAGCACTGAACCTCTGCACTCACAAAGAACCACCACGGACTGCAATGCAAAGGATAAATTTGCTTTTCCTATTATCCCACGAGAGAAAAATACACTCTTGCAGCCTTCTGTAGAAACACCTTTGGGCAAAACAGATTATTTTGGCTTTGGACAACATTCACGAGATGCTCCACCACAAGTTTGGTCTGAAGGAAACCACACATGATTTGACTCTTTTTATCTCGAATCGGCGGCGGAGAGCTCGGTGCGGTTACAGTTCTCCTCATTTCTCAGAAGAGATGATCATATTTAATCATTGTGTCAGTTGACACAAACACCATGTTTGTAGTGAAATGCTAAAAAACAGCACCTTTATCTTTACCTCTATCGAGATGTGTACGATAGAAGCTCTTAACGTTAAAACTCATCAGTCATGAAACATTTGAAGGGCTCAGCCTCCCAGCTTGTTTACTGTAGCTTATTTTAAAGAATGGTCTGATCTCTCCTGCCTAATATAACAAATACAGCATCACTAATCTCCACCCAAGGGCATTCATTCCTTGGCAGGCTTCACTTTGGCTCTAAGATATTATTTCTGGACTTTTTTTTTTTTTTTTTTGAGGGAATGACAACTACTAACTTGCTCCACTGAGCAGCACATTTCAGAATCCAGAGCTCCTATAGGGGTTGCCTCCCAGCATGTCCTTACCAGCTGCACCAGTGCAGGAGCCAAGAGCAATTTGGAGGGGGAGAGAGAATTGGAAGAGGGCTGTGATTCCCCATCTGATCCACGCCAGGGAGGCCAGAGAATTTCTCCTGCCTTTCCTGTGGCAAATCCATCACATCTGCTGGGAGAGCTGCAGCTCTGGGCAGCACAGGCTGCTTTGGGCCACGTTACATCACCCACTGCTCCTAGTCCTGACCTGCCCTGGTTCGTGTTATTTTACTGGCACTGACTTGTGCTGTGGTATTGAGAAGTCCCAAGCATGCAAAAAAATCTCCCCTGTGCCCCAAAGTGAACAACACCAAGGAGAAAATCTCCCCTGCACCCCAAAGTGAACAACACCAAGGAGAAAATCTCCCCTGCACCCCAAAGTGAACAACACCAAGGAGAAAACCTCCCCTGTGCCCCACACTGAACAACACCAAGGAGAAAATCAGCCCTTGCCTAAAGAGCTCATTGTCATTTGTATTTAAATGACAATGATTTAAATCCAGTTGGGTTTGTCTCTCTTCTGTAGGGCCAGGGTCCTGCTCCTCACCTTGCACACACTGTCAGTGATAGCTCAGGGAATAGCAATGCCACTGGGGAGAGGCAAGGAGTTTTGTTTGTGCTCAGGCAATGGTTTCAACGATGACAGCAAGTTTGAAAACTTGCTTTTCTGTCAAAAAGGCTGTTTGAGCTCTGAGAAAACCAACAGGAGGAGGAGACAGCTACAAGTCTCACTGCCTGGCACGCAGAGCTGTCCTGCCCTTCTTCCCTGGCCATAGCAGCACCCTCCAAAGCAGCTCCAAAGGAAAAAAAAGGGAGCATTGCTGATAGTCACTGTAATTTATTGATACCATGTCAGTTCAAACCCTTCATCAGCTGCTGCTCAGCAGCTCAGGGTTGTGGAGGCATTGCTGAGGGTTGAGTTTCGGTGGTTACCAACGACTTGTTCAGTTGATATGAAATTGTGGAGGAGTTGAGAACTCAGCTGTGCTCTAGGCCAAACAGACAAAAGAAAAGCCACTGCAAGGCCTGCACCTTGTCCCTTGTAAAAACAACTTTTTACACACCCAAAGCTGCCAGTTTCCCTCCTGCCACCCAGTGCCAGGCACTCCTGGAAAGTGTGCACTCAGCTTCTGCAGGATCATCCATTTGCAGAAGCCTCTGGGATGAAGAATTGAGCTGCTCCTCTGCTGCCACCAGCCCATTTGCTCAGGGAGTGCTGCCACACAGCCAGAGGCAGTGACAAGATGGAAAAAAGCACAGTATTGGCATCACATCCCATCAAAACAACCCTACCCAGAGCACAGCTGAGCCAACACCATCACAGGGGTGATGCTTGTAAGCAAAAAACCCCAAACACAATGACCCAGATGAGCTTCTGGCAGGAGTTTATGAGATTTGTATCCATGGGGTAGCCACCTGAAAGTCATTTTTCTTCCACCTTTTTAAGGCTGGGGCTTTGGGCAGGCTGTTTGGGGAGGTTTATCTGGGGTGTGCTTGTTTTGTGCCATGTGATGCTGAGCTTGTGATGGTTTCTGGTGTATTTATACACGTGGTGTGGATTTTATACAGCAAGGGTGTTTGTTTTTCCTAAAAAAATGTATGGAAACAATTTCAAAAGCCTGCATTATGGCTAAACAGCCTTTTTTTTCACAGATGATGCTGGCCCTTCTCCTCTTGTAACCTCCCTTCAGTGCCCCTTTCAGATGAAATCTTTGGATTTATATATACATGTGTGTGTACATGTAAATATAGCTTATATCTTATAAATATATTAATATATATATTTTTTAATCAGAATGCAATGACTTCACTATGCTTGCTCTGAAACACAGCAAAAAATTAGTTATGATGCTACAAATTTCTATCAGACAGGAAACTGGATCTTTGCTAATATTAATGAATTCAGCCCCTCATAGTTACTATGACACTACAGAAAAACAGAGACCTGCACATTTCACCATGGCCCTGGCATTTTATTGTAATCAGGAAGATTTTCTCTCTCTGGAAGCTTTCCCCTCTCCTCTCAGTGTGTCTCAGGAGGGAATTGAGTGTCCCAACAGAATAAACAGAGAAGTGATGCTCATATGGTTGATTTACTGCTCTGCTACTGCATAGATTGAACCCAGATACAAACCCTAAAGACAAAGTCATACATCCCAAAGCATTAAATATCCTTTATTTCTGTTGTCATCCTGTATTGAACTATTCTGGGTGCCCCAGGAAAGCTGAAGTTCTTTGGACATGCACATTTGGGCTGGATTGGGAAAGAAACATCTACAAAGATAAATCTACACAACCAAAAAACTACTGCTGTGTTATAGCCCCTAGTCTGGGAATATAGGGAAAGGGCAGCTCAAAAAAAGGAAAAAGGGAAAGGTTAAAAAAGAGGAAAAAGAAAGGAAAAAGGGAAATTAAAAGGAACAAGAAAAGGAAAAAGTAGACTCAGGGGGAGGGAGTTGGTCATACACATATCTTGAAGTTTTTCTGCAGGTGAAAAACTTTTCTTTCATTTTTTTAAAGCTACTCATTTCTTTGACTACAGAGCATGTGGCTGTGCACAACCCCTTGAGGTTTTCTGATCAACCCTTGGGCTGCTGGAGGTAAGAGCAGGGATTTCTCTGGAGGAGCCATGGAAAGAACTGGCAGCAGAGAACCTGCAAACCAGCCTGGGTAAATTCAATTACAGCCTGGAGAGGCACGTAAAGCACAGCAAAGCCAAGTCACCCCAGCCTTTGAAATGCCACTTTACAGCGTGAGCAGGGAAAAAATAACACTTTGTTAACTTCTTGTTTAGGAAAAAAAACAAGCAGAACACTTCCTTTAATGACACATGAGCTGACAGTGGTGCTTTTATGACTCTTCCCCAGTCACTGATGAATCACTGGATGGAAGTGCAGGGACAGAGTGTTCCTATCAAAGGTTGCAATGCAGTAATTCAGTGTCACCCAAACCAAGGTGCTTCTCTTGCTGCTGCTCTCTCTCCTGTCATTGTCATCAGCAGCTCTTCCTGCCTAAACTTCTGATCAGCCCAAGCTCACACCTGATAACCCTGGAGGTCTGTGTGTCACAAGCAGGCTCTGGGCTCCCTCCCTGCCACCACAGCTCCTGCTTCCCACCACACCAAGCCAAGGAGTCTCTGGACTTCACCAGGCATTTTTTTCCCCCTTGTATTCCCTTCTAATGCAGTTTTATGTTTAAACATTTCCCTTCACTGATATCCATTCTTCCCGAGTTCCTTGCATTTTAGGTTATATATCCTTGGTTTTGATCCTTTGCATCAGAAAAGAAGGGTTTTTTTGAAGCTTAATAGTGAGGGTTCAGTGCATCTGCCAGAGTTCCTGGCACAGCCAGCATCCTGCAGGAGCAATTACTTTCCAGTGAGTCTCTAAAATTGCTTATTTACTTCCACTTGTAGGCCAAAAATACTTTAAAATCAGGACAGTTTTTTCCAGTTACACAATCACCCAAAATATCATGAATACATAGACTTCCACTGTGGTTCAATAGTCAATCTGAAAATAGCCAAAACAGTTTGTAAAGCATGTTAGAAGTGCAGGCTTTAGAAGTGCAGCTCTATCATCCAAGTCAACCAATGTCACGAAGGAAAATCAATTCCCCTGATTTTATAACAACACAGGGAAAAAGAGACAACAAATGAGAGGGCAGCCAGTCTGTGGTGCTCTTCAGCAGCTTCCTGGGCAGAATTATCACAACCAACCACTTCTAGAATGTCCTTTCATGTCCATGGTTTATTTACTGCTCTTGGTAAAATAAAACCAGAGCTGATTTCTCACCAGCCATTTAAGATATTTTTCCCTTAGAGCTTTTTAATTAATTATAGTGAGTTTAGAACATTAATGTGGGGCATCTGCTGCTCCTGCCATTTTCATTTATCAAAAGCATTGATAAAACCTGGTTTTAAAGTTTAAAGCAGTTTAAGAATGAGAACCCCTCCCTGTCTTGAAGGTACAGGTAACAAAGTGTACAGTGATCTTGTAAAGATCTCCAGAAAATCTTCTAAAGATCTCAAGCCAAGTGAGGCTCCATTTGTTTTCCTTACTCATGCATATTTTAAACTCCCTTTAAAGTTCCAACGGTTTGCATGGGTGTAATTCAGAACAGACTGGGGCCTTACATATTTTGCATACCAACAAGTTATGTGAGTCCAATTTCTGGAAAAAAAAAAAAAAAAAAGATTATATGAGTATTATGATGCAGTTGTGGAGTAACTCACTGGGAAAAAAAATAAATAACTAATACAAGAAATCCGGAAGGATTTACTTTGTCATTTGAAGTGGATGCTCACAAAGGAAAGCAAGTTTTGTGTCCTTCAACAATGTCCAGAAAGGAATCTGCATTTCTCCAAACCGACTGAAAAACCGTGGTCTTAATTTGTAGGTTTAAGTTACTGGCACCTTTATATATATATATATATGTGTGTGTGTGTGTGTGTGTGTATATATATATATATATATATATGTCATCTAGACTTTAAATGATATTGAAAAAGTAGAACTAGCATGATAAACCTTCAAAGCTGAAATAAAAAAGGAGCTGTGTTTTAACTTAGAGCTGAGTATTTACCCAGCCGGCCCCGTTTAGCCCGGCGTGTTTGAGTGAGTGCGAGCCTGTGGTTGCACTTGTGTATAAAAATACTGCAGCCTGCTCCTGCTTTAGGAGCTAAACTCCAGCTCCCAATAGCTCCCTCTGTAATTCTCTTTCCAAATAAAAGGACAGACTATTCCTGGCTCGTAACGGTGTATTTCTGTGGCTTCTCAAACTATAATGAAGGCAGTCTGGAATGTTAAAAATTACATATTCCGTGCCAGTTCTGAAGCCACGGTAATTTAGGCTTTAAATGTTTTGAAGTTTACATTTTGAGTCTGTTATTGTACAACTTTTTAATTAAAATGTTGCCATAGTGCAGATCACTAATGCCTCTTGCTCAAAGATCCATTAACATCTATCTTAAAACCACTATGTAGGGAACTTGATAATTTTGGTATCGAGGGCTAAGGCCATCTGCTTGGAAAATTATTTGGTTTTTATTTGGCTCCTTCTAATTGTAGAAATTCAAAGACATCTTTGATATCCACTGGATTCCAACAATGGAAACATCAGTTCTCTTTCTGTAAATGCTCCAGATCTGTCTCTGCTGCAGACTTAGTGCAGCTCAAGAAATAATCTGCCAAGCTTGTCACCAAGGAATCAGGTTTGGATTTTTCTGCAGAGACAATATGTACCATTGATGCACGTTGTCATCTCTATTTTTTTTTCCCATCAGAATGCTACTAAATAAATCAGAAAAACATGACATGCCCACTTCTGGATGTCCTCGTAATCCAGTAACAGCTATTTTTAGGATTAATAGCTCTGTGGGCTCTTCTTGTTATCATCTGTAGCAGAGAGTTTGTAGACATTTATATTTGAATTATATCTCCACATTTATATCCTGTGTACAATGAAGTGAGACTTAAACCTGACCTTCACTCTCAAGTTAAAATTCCTCTCTTACCCTGAGTAAACAGTGGGAATTCATTCCAGTGCCAGTGAGAGATACAAAACCTGAAAGGTAAAGCTGGAGTTTCAGTGGGGTTTTTATTTTGGGCAGGTAGGGAGGTCCCTCCTAAAGCCAGTGTAGGAGCTGGCCCAGTTCTTGAGGGAGTTTCCCTCAAGGATTGCTCTGCAAGGCCCCCAAAATATATCAACTGGCTATAGGAATAACTCAGCAGGACAACAATGGCTTTGTGAAAATTCTGCATATTGAGGGGGAAGTCAGAGCTTTCCAGATGTTTCTTGTGCCGAATAACTCAGAAATCTATTTACACTTAGCCCAGGTTCAGATAATTTTGGTATTGAGGGCTAAGGCCATCTGCTTATAAAACTGTCTGGTTTGTATTTGGCTCCTTCTAATTGTAATTCCTGTAAAATGTAAAATCATAGAGCTATTATTGTATTTGCATTTATGATCATTGTACAATAATAACAATTTCCAGTGTAGCATCCATGGGATTCTTGCACAACTGTTTCCTAAATGCTTAGAGAGAGAGAGCTCTGGGCATCTCTAAGGTAGTAAGGAAACAAAACATTTCCTATCTGAAAAAGCCAAAAGGTAGATTGAAAAATAGACTGGACCATACCAGTCTCTGTTTGTGTTGCCTGTGAAGGTTTCAGACCTTGACTTTTATCATCCTGCACCTCAATATCCTGCACTAAGAGAAGCAAACCCCCTGTGACATGACAACTGGCATGAGCCACCACCTGCTTTCACACCCACCTCTTGCTGTGACATGGAATTCTGCACTGTACCTGATTTTTGGCTATATGAATTCAGGTTTTCACTTGTGAGCATAATGAGGTGTTATTATTTCCACCTAATCAAGGCAAAACCGGTTTCACTTTCTTTGAAGCTTTTTATCTCCCTACAACTGGATTTGAATCTCTGACTTCACCACCACAACCCAAGAGCCATAACCACAAGGCCACATGGTTCTAGAGCTGTTTTTGGAGGTGGTGGTGATGTGAGTTATTTTAGAAGCTGCTAGCTATAAATTTCAGTTATATTTGAAGGAGGGTAAGGCAGCTTTGAAAATCCTTGGTGAGTCTGTCCTTCAGTGACTAGTGGGCAATTACTGAGGCCACTGGCAAGAGTGGGGATGGAAGGGTCGTGCTGTAGCTTCTCCCAAAAACCACTGAGTACAAACAAACAGCAATTGTGAACAACAGTGAAATGAATTGTCCTTGTTGGTGTTGCTGTCCCGAGGTGGCTGTGACGCAGAAAGTCAATCTGCACAAAGTCGGGTTTTCATTATAGTCAGCTCCAAATAGCATCAAAACAAGTCATTTTTAGAACCTCTGGGCTGTGCATGATAAACCACCCAACCACCTTGATTCTTTTTTAAAAAGGTTTCACCCTGAACCTTCAGTTCACCAGGCATTTTTGCACTACTGGCTTCCTGCCTGAAAATAAACGTGAATCTGCTATTCCATACCACTTGTTCCATAAACTACAAGGGCAAGTGCTGGGACCTCTGGATTGGGACCATTTTACTTTTACAAAATAAGGATCACTTGCCAAAATGATAGGCAGGATTTAAAAGCCTCACTTGCCAAGATCCATTCAAAAAAAGAGCAGCCTTGGCACAGCCAAAACCCCATTGTTGGCTATGATGTGAGATAAAAGCCCCAAAAAGCAACTGAACTGCCCGAGTTACTAAAAGCTAAAAAATGTGAAATTCAATTCTTTCACGTGTAGGAACTGCTTACACTTTTCTGTGTAATAAGAGTAATTCTCTGCTGCACAAGTTAGCCACATCTGTGTGAAATGTAGATAAATCAGGGAGCAAAGTGATTTCAATCAGAATAAGGGTCATGGTAGAGATGGTGGCTGAGAGATCTTGGTAGTTACTTGTTCAAGATCATGCTTGATACACTCAGCTCCCTGTTCAGCATTTCCTTGTCTCTGGTATAGCAAAGCACATCTTTTTGAACAGTGTATCTGAGACATTTCTTCATGATATGGATGAGTTTTCCCATTGGAGATGCTCTCACACGATAGCCAAGCTCCAAAGGAAAGGCAGAGGGCAAAAATGCCACTGTCATACAAACCCCACAGACATGATCAACCTCAAAAAAACAGAGTAATAGGCATAACCCAGTGTTTCAGGGGGTGAAGGTAATCCTTTGAGGAGAAAATAGAAGAGAATTCCTTGGATTTGCAGAGCTGCAATAGTATTAGCTACAGTTGCCTTTAGCTGGGTAAGAACTGGCCCTATCATCCAAGGGAGGGATGAATTCTCATCATTTTTTCCTTCAAGGACAGAGCTTTACCATTTCTGAACCTACACAATCAAGCTGGGGATGATTAAAATTGGGAGGAGAGAATAAAAACACCTTATTGCCCAGAAAATGGGCAAGTCAGGGAAACCCTCCTGCTCCAGGGAACTTGCTCTCACCAACCACTCTGAGGCAAACACTGGGACTACAAAGGGCATGGAGAAGTTACTGATGGTTCCTGTTCATGGCCAGGGCAATAAATAACCTTTGAGGTGATGCTGATGCAGAAAAGGATGTGAAATGCTAGAAATACTCCTAGAAAATCAATCAATCAATCCCACCAGTCTAATAATCTGGATTTATCATCTATGATTCCAGGTCATTTTTGCTCACAGATGTAAAAAGTGATTGAACATTAAGGTTTCTTAATATGCTACACAATGGGATAAGATAACATTCTCAGCCAAGGACATCACATCCATTTTGATACTTGAAAGCAATTTTGGAAGTAGGAATCCCTTTAGAATTGAAGTGAAAACCCTGCAAGAAAAAATTCACCACCATTTACGTTACATGTGAAACACGTGTGTAAAGTCATTGGTGAAGTGCAGCTGACCTCTCCTGTTGTCTCTCAGGAAATCAGACCTCAGCCCTGCCTGTTATAACTATTATTTAATAGCTGGGGGGATGGCAGCATTTGGAGACTTGTGCTCAGTGTTGGACAGAGGTCTTTCAGTGAGGAACTCACAACAACCATTTTGTCCTGGTTTCCAGGAAGAAAAGGTTGCTCCTGGAGCCTAAGAAAACTGTCACAAAATTCTCGAAGGAAAAAAGAAAACATAAAAATCCAAACAAACAAAGAAAACATTTCACTAGGACCCATCTTTGGAAAAATATAAAAATATTTTTCCACCCGGAGAAATAACTATAAATAATGTTTGAACTATTAAAAGAGTGAACGCAGAAAAAGGCTATTTACATAGGAGTGTTTTGTGCTGTTTCAGTCTAATTTGTCACTGATGTAGGAGCCTCATACGTTAGCTGGAGGAAATCCAGAGTTTTCAAAGGTTTTCTGTCAGGGCTTGAAAAGCTGCCAGTTTTTTTAATGGAGCCAAGCAGTCTCAGGCCTGTTGTTCTCAAAGATTTTGCGAGCCAGGGCTGAATGTTAGCAGGAAACAGAGCCAAGTGGGCTTCCTGAGCGTCTGAGAGAGGAAACACTGTAATAAGCATGGAGGCTGTGGTTAAAAATAACTCTGGTATATAAAGGCTGCAAAGGATCCCCTCTCGCTCACACTGGCCGCTGCCTCTTGGCTGCTGCTTCCCGCTGACTCCGTGTGAATGAGATGCTTTGCCATCCCCTCGGAGCAGGTGGTTCTTAGGCAGGAGAAGACAGAAAACAGCCAGCAGAGAGGCTGAGCACAAAGAGAGGCTGAGAACAAGGCAGAGAGGTTGAGAACAAAGCAGAGAGGCTGAGCACAAGGCAGGGAGAGGCTGAGCACAAGGCAGAGAGGTTGAGAACAAAGCAGAGATGCTGAGCACAAAGCAGAGATGCTGAGCACAAGGCAGAGAGGATGAGTGTCAGATGAGCACAAGGCAGAGAGGATGAGCAGAAGGCAGAGAGGCTGAGCACAAGACAGAGAGGCTGAGAACAAGGCAGAGAGGCTGAGAACAAGGCAAGGCAGAGAGGCTGAGCACAAGGCAGAAGCTGAGCACAAGGCAGAGAGGCTGAACACAAGGCAGAGGCTGAGCAGAAGGCAGAGGCTGAGCACAAGGCAGAGAGGCTGAGCACAGAGAGGCTGAGCACAAGGCAGAGAGGCTGAGCACAGAGAGGCTGAGCACAAGGCAGAGAGGCTGAGCACAGAGAGGCTGAGCACAAGGCAGAGAGGCTGAGCACAGAGAGGCTGAGCACAAGGCAGAGAGGCTGAGCACAGAGAGGCTGAGCACAAGGCAGAGAGGCTGAGCACAGAGAGGCTGAGCACAAGGCAGAGAGGATGAGCAAAGGCAGAGAGGTTGAGCACAAGGCAGAGAGGCTGAGCACAGAGAGGCTGAGCACAAGGCAGCTTTATTGGGATGCAGGCTTTATTTCCAGAGGGTTTTCAGGCCCAGCTGAGCTGTGCATGTCGAGCTTTTCAGGCTGACTTTAGGCTGAAGTAAAAGTTGTGTCCAAAAAAAAAAAACCCAACTCTGTTGAGTGTGATGTGAAACCTGAAAAGGGGAACGGGGAGAAGCGTGCAAGGTTCTTGAGCAATAGGTGAAAGGGCCCCCTAAATTGTCAGCATCAGTGTGGCTTGAAGCACTTCTGCTACAGAAGGTTCAGTGCCACCCCGTGCCCCCCAGCCCAGCTGGAGGACAAGATTGTGGCCAGCACAAGCTCTGGAGGATTGGCCACCCACCATCAATCAGAGCTCTGCAGTCCCCCTGCCTCGCTTTCCCACCCTGCTTCTCCTCCCCAAATTCATTTTGCATGGGGTTAGGCCCATCTCTTTTCTCTCAAAGCAGTGATTTTCCTTGCAAATGTGGGATAAAACCCACGCTGGTTATTTGGTAAATTAAGGCACCTTTTTTTTTCCCTGCTGTAACCTGACACTAACAGCCCCATGCAGTCCGTGCTGAACACTTCTTTGTGGCTCACATTATGCTGTAATTGGCAAAACACATTCTTCCCAGGCTGGTGTTTTTATTACAAACATTTATTTGGCGCTTTATGTGGCAAATGAAAAGGGAATTTCACAACTCATTCTACAAAGTTGCATTGTATCAGGCTGTCCCTTGAAAAAGCATTTTATTGCTCAAGAAGAGCTGTAACCGTTCAAGGGATTTCAACAGCGTTGTTCTCTTCAGCTACAATTATACAATATACTACAGCAGCAAATATTAATAGTTTTGATCAGTATTAACCCTGACAACTGGCACTTGAGTCCACCCTCAGCAGAAAGTGTGGCATTCCTCACAGGCAGTAGCTGAATAATTTGGAGTAAAAGTTCAGGTGTGTGGAACAAAATAAGCTGAAGCTTTGCTTCTGAATAGAAAGCATTTTCTATGAAATGCAAAACGCTGTTCCTGAGCTCAGACATAGCCAGGAATTTAAATATATAAATATCCTAACATGTAGGCATTAATAGCTCAGGGAAAAAAAAAAAAAATTATCACAACAATGGACACAAGCGTCTGGAAAAAAGTCTGTCCCAAAATATCCCACTGAAGTTTCAAAGTTTAATCATAATTATATCACTAATTGTGATCATGGAAAAAAAAATTATATACCATATTGAATATTTCAGTGATCTAAGTCTGCAAGGACTTGAGAGGCCAGGAAAAAAGGAAGACAAATGAATTCAGCTGCTCTGTACATGCAGCCTGTCCTTCCTCCCGGTGCCAATTCATTCCTCTGATTCACACTTCCATGTATTCAAACAGGGAAAGTAATTCCAGGCAGCCAGCAATGCCAATTAACAGCGTCACGGTTAATGAAATGCTTGCTCCAATAGTTCCCATTGCTTTTCTGCAGGACATATGACTAATAAATCATACAGGTGCAGTACAAAGAAGGTATTTTATAAAGGAGAACTAAATCCCACATTTTCATCACGTTAAACAAGGCTTTGCAACCTACACCCTCCATGAGCTCCTGCTTTGTGTATTTGGTGAATAAAGCTCCACTTATCAGATCCAACCCTAACCTATAACCATGTTTTACATGCCAACAAGGGAAACAACCCCAAAGCCTTCCTCACTCCTGAGTAATTCTCTTCTTGTGGCTGGTTTTAAGCTCTGTGCTGTCTTCCCTCCTTCCCCTCTCCCCACCCCAGTTAAAACATGTAAACTTCAAAAATCTCTGCTAAGAAGGGCACCTGCATCTGTGCTGACTCACACTGCAACAGATCTCACAAATTAAAAAGAGAAAAAAAGAAGAAAAAGAAGCAGCTGATTAGGGATTTGAAGTTCCCTCAAACAGATTTTTTCCCCCCTGCATTTATTTATTAAACCCCAAACACAGTTCTCACTTCTAAACCCAGTTTTTGGCACATCTGACAACACTTACTGCCCTAAGTGGACATGATAGATAAAGCAGCATTTCCCTTTTCCTCCTGTCATCTCCAACCAGTTTTACAAATTGTCTCTTAAAAATGCAGGCCAGGAACGACACAACCAGTATGAACACTCAAAGTTTAACACTCCTGAATTCCAGATTTAATTTGAGTTTCATCTTCTTGGGTTTCTGATGTTCTAGAGCCCATTAAATATTTGTTAACCACGAGAGTATTTTTCTGGATGAAAACACATAGGTACTTCTGCCCTATGCTCCTGTTAGTCCACGCCCCAATTGCCCATTTCTTCATTAAATATTTGGTTCTGTAGTCTAAAATATCTGGCAGCAGCTGAAAACTACTTGTCATGATCAGTGACTGACATTTCAAGCAGCTTTGCTAATATGATTCAACACTCTTGCCAAGTTTTGGAAAGTGTGGTATCACTTCACAGTTCTGTAAAACAAAACAAAAAAAAAAGAAAAATAAAAATTCAAATGTGTTTTTGTTTGACAGCTGAAAGGGACATCTGCAGTCCAACATATGGGCATTCAGCAGAGATGTCAGTGAAAGCTGACAGGAACACAGCTACATACCTAATCAAAGCTGATCATTAAAAAAGTGGCATACCTGATTCAGGTTTGGAGAGTCCCCAGATCAAAAATTACAAAAAATCATTTACAGCTGAACGCTATCACTCTTCACACAGCACATTCAAGTAGCTGTCCATAATTACCTCAATTATATTCACTAAATAACTGGCTTTTTGCATGATTTATTCAACCATGAACATATTTTCTTGCATGTTTCTGAGAAAGGTTTTATTTATACAGTTTGACTTAGTTATTTAAGTGGAATTTAAGCTGATTTCCCTCTGCATTGATGGGATCTGCCTTGCTAAAGCAGGCTGGAAGCATCAGAGCTTGACTTTTGCTAATCTTTGGGAGCTAAGTTAATAAGGCTTCCACTAAAACCAGTTAAGATTGCCATCACAAGGAATGGAAGGGGTAGAACTGCCAATAATCACATTGAAAAAGCAGAAGTGCTAAAAAAAATATTTCTGTTCTCTCTTTGGGAAAAGGCCAGATGCTGTATTGAGATCAGACAATAATGATGTTGAAATACTTTCCATTACAGTAACTAAGGAGGATGTTAAAACAACTGCTACTCATCTCAAATAGTATTAAGTTGCCAGGTCTGGGTAATTTAGAAGTGAATGTTTCAAAAGAACCAACTGAGGACATCTCCAGATGGTTAATGTTTATTATCAATTCATTTCAGAGCGGTGGGGAAGCCCCAGGTGACTTGGAGAATGTTAATATTATGTCAATATTGCAACAGGGTAAACAGAATGACCCAGATATGCCTGTCAGTGTTACATAAACCTGGCCAGAGACAGGGAAGGCTTGGGACATAAAAAGAATTCTAAATAAAGATGGTTTGGTTAATGAAGTTTGTGATGGTGTTTTAGATAAGTACGTGCCTCTGTGCTGGGTGATTTTCACAGTAAGAAAGAGGCACATGACAAATCAGCACGGTGTGCTCATGCAAATCGGTCCAACCACAGGCCAGTGCATCTGGAAACGGAATTTAGATATTAATCAAGCAGGTTTATTGGTTCTTGATCTTTTTTATCATTGCTTGCCATTCAATTTTGTTAACAATAACCTGGAAGAAAACGGAAATTGTTTCTGATAAAATCCTAGATGACAAGGATCACAGAAGTGCAACGTAATTTGAAGGACATGTCATTGTTAAAGGATTATTTTAATTATCCAGGCAGACACAAACCCCACTCGTGGCAATACAGAGAAGCTGAAGGCCACAGTTCTGGGAGTGGAACATGCAAGCAGCCCTGCTTTTTGGCATGGACAAAAATAGGTTCCTACCCAGGCCAACAGGGAATTATTCAGAAAAGCTGGGCCACCAAAACTGCTCTGCTCTCAGACCTGCTGTTTCCTGGAATCTTTTTGCAGTCTCCACCTTCCATCTGTGCAACCCCAAACAAGCTGGATTTCTCCCAGTGCTTCCAATTCTCTCTTGATGCTTCCTGGCCCTGCCACCAGCACTTCCATCAGCTCTCCCAGGGCTTTGTTCCACCTTCCAGTGTCCCCCATATCCCACGTGCTCTGCTTTCCACATTGTCATCAATTCAACCTTCTCAGAAAGCCTGGGAGCCAACACTGGGTGCAGGGGGTGGCCTGGACTGGGGAGCTGAGATAATACCATGGGATCACAGGATGGTTTGGATTTGATGGGACCTTAAAAATCCCCCAGTCACAGCCCCTGCCTTAGGCTGGGACATTTTCCTCTAGACCTGGTTGATCCAAGCCCCGTCCAACCTGGCCTTGGACACTTTTAGGGATCCAGGGGCAGCCACAGCTGCTCTGGGCACCCTGTGCCAGGGTCTGCCCACCCTCACAGGGAAAAATTCCTTCCCAATATCCCATCTAACCCTTCCCCTGGCAGTGGGAAGCCATTCCCTGTGTCCTGGCACTCCAAGACACAGAGCTGGGGCAGAGGAGGCTTTGCCAAGCAGTTGCTGAGCACAAGACCATGACAAAGGGCACAAGTGACTCATATTTGTCTGCTACTCCACTTTTTTAGTGCTCAAACCTCAAGAAAGACTTTGAAGATATGCAGATAGCTCGCAGGAGAATCATTAAGAAAAAAGGTATTGAGGGAAAGCGTGTTTTCCAAAAAATGAATGAGCCCATTCAACTTCAGCTCATCAAAGGGATGCTTCACCTTCATCTGTCAGTCCCTGCATGGGAATCAGCTCCAGTCATGAAAGGTCTGGTCAAAAAGGCTCCTTTCTCCAATTAATTCATGATGTTGCTTTGTTCAGACAAAAGACCTAGAGGATGACATCACTCTCCCCAAATTAAGATGTGTGTCTCTGACACATACCTGTATATTTCATTTTATGTGGTTGTTTACATCATTTTATCAACTTCCTTGACAGCAGATTCTAAAATGTGCTAACTCAGAACCTGCAGTTTAAAATAGAAAAAACAAACATTGTATAGTCAACAGAACTGTGACAATTTGAGACGCAAGCAGGGAAACCCTCTGTCCCATTTCAGTGGGAAGGGCTTGGTCTCGGTGTTACCTGTCCTGTGTACTCTAGGTGCTAAGAGGTGTCATTTTCGGGTCGTTTACCCTGCTATTACTATTATTACTAGTTTGCTCTAGGTGCAGCCAGGATTTTCTGAGAACAATCCATGAGAAAGGAGCTTTTTGTTTGTTTGAGTTCTGCAATGACTCAGAGCTTGGGCAGACAGGTGACGTGGGTATTGCACCAACCCATGGAGCTGCAGCTCCAGTGGGCTCAGCCCGGCACAGCCCGAGCCTGGATTCTTCTATTAACACGCAAAAAATCTTGATTGCAATCCCTTTAAAAGTTTCTCCTTGATCTAAAAGCAACGAGAGACAGCAGCAGCAACACCTAGGAAAACGAACTTTGCCATATAAAAGTGGCTGAGTCCGTGTTTACTTTGGCTGGAAGGCAAATCACACATCATTTAGCTCTCCTCTACCCGCAGAAGATTAACAAATACTTTCTAATCTCGCATTCTTCACATTTATACACCAGTGGCATCACTCCTGGTCTATGCTAAGTGAGATCACTGCCAGGATCTTGCGTTTAGGTATTTAAAATAAGAGTTGTGAGCAGCAAAAAGCCAGAAAATGTCAGCACGACTGTCACAAACCGAGTGGAAGGTCATGGCAAAGTTGTTCTCAATTTGCGCAGATCCAGTGACTCACAAGGTAAATAAATTCTCACATTTGTCTCCCCGGGTTTAGTGCAGCTCTCAATTTTTAGCCCGCTTTCCTTGAAAATAAAAAGAAACCGAAGGCAGTGGATTTATTATTTTGTGTGCTTGGCTTTCATCCTCCCTGCCCACTAAACATTTCCTTTACACAAAGAAAATGCAGAGTTTGGTGACGGAGCCGTTGCAGGGCTATAAACAAAATCCTGCCAGCGTCTACTGGAAGGCAGCATCCAATTGGAGCTTCTCAGCGAAACCTACACGTCCAGTTGTATATCCTAGAAACAAAATATTTTGTTATAGCCGTTGCTGAAATCACAAGCACATAAACTGACACAGACATTCAGGGTGTGTTATCAAGGGAGCATTCACATTCATTCTGAATTCATCAGAGTATATTTTCTTGGCTGACTCACAGCCCCATATATACGTATCGTTCACTTACGGACGTTTTATTAGAGGAAAAGAGTTTACATTGAAAGATTACACAAGTGTGACATTACAGAGCCATGAGTCACACATCTTTGTGTACGGCGTTACCATGCATTCAGTGTATTGATTCTGCTCCAGTCACAGAAGTTTGGCTGCTCCTTCTGGCCAACCTGTGAACTTTTAGAATGAAAACTATAGAAAGTTAAACAAGAGATAGTCCTGATTTTAAAACACGTGTAGCTATTGAAAAGATCATTTACTCACCCTAGCAACTGAGTTTTCCCGAGGTGGCTAAACACAGCCACAAGCCTGGGATGGGCTCTGCTGAGCAGGCTCAAAGTGCTCCGGGGAACCAGAGCCCATCAGGGGCATTGCTCCTTCCCCTCCTGGGCACACCGTGCATTAAAGCGAGAGCTGCTCTCCTGCACTCTCCTGATTTCCAGCTCACCTAAAAACCCCTTTAAAAGGGATTGCAGAGGAAATATGGAGGGGGAGAGGAGAAAGCATAACTTTCTTTGAACGGGCTCTCAAAGAATCAGCCTGTCCCTTGACAGATCATAGTTTTCCCCCCCCTTTTTTTTTCACTTTTGCTCCTGGATGATGGCCAAGCAGCCATGATCCTCAGAAACAGGAGTCTGGAGCACGTTATCAGAAGTTGTAGAATTGCTGCTTCAGACTCAGCATCTGAGCTAGAGGCCAAGGTAAGGGAGAAGAACAATCTTCCCTTCTGAAGAATCAAGCCCAAGACCATAAACTGCCCCCACGGTGGGGGCATCTTGGCCCCCATCATCATCTCAGCAGTTTGCCCACGGGAGCAGGACATGTCTCCCTCCCTCACTGTGCTCCTGACACCTTCCACTCCCATCTACTTTTTCTGAGTCTGATTGCACCACATCAGCCCCAGGGATGAGGCTGGGCTGTGGGGCAGCTGCTCTGAGGTGTGGGGGGCTCAAACCTCTCATTCATGGTGTCTTTCTCAAGTGTCCCCAGGGCAAGGACCCCTCAGTGTTCCCCATCCCACAGCGAGTCCCTCACAGTCTCTGCTGAAGCTTGCAGCCATCAGTGTCCCCTCATGTCACAGATGCTCCCTTGGTGTTTCCAGGACAAGGAGCCCTTGATGGCCCCCACGCCTGCGGCAGGACCCTCACAGTGTCTCTCAGCACCCCTCCCGTCAGGAAGGGTCCTCTAGGTGCTTCCAGGGTTTCCTCATCCCACGGGAGCCCCTCAGAGTCTCTCTTAGCACGGGACACGGTCCCTGAGTGTCGCTGGAGCAGGGATGCAGAGATCCCTCGGCGTTCCCCCAGCGCACTGGGGGCAGAGACCCCGCAGTGTCCGTAACTGGCCGCTGCTCCGGGCCGGGGGTGGCGGCTCCCGGGTCCCGAACCGGGGGTTGAGGGTCCCGGGTCCCGAACCGGGGGTTGAGGGTCCCGGGCTGGGGGGTGGCGGATCCCGAGTCCCGAACCGGGGGTTGAGGGTACCGGGATGGGGGTCGCGGCTCTACGGCCACTTCCCGAGCCGGGGGTCGCGGGTCCCGAGCCGGGGGTCCCGGCTCTACGGCCACTTCCCGAACCGGGGGT
>WEIU01003898.1:673478-702276 GCA_013389925.1 Aegithalos caudatus
GCTCCGCACCGACGGCTCCGCTGGGCGCCGGACCCGCTGCGCCCCGAGTCCGGCCCGCCCCGTCCCCCCGAGGCCGCCTCTAACCCTCTCCCTTTTCTCTCTCCGCAGAGGTGGAAGTGTGAGCAAGAGGCCAAGACCCCCGCCGGCACCTGGGGCGGCCTCTCCCCGCGCAAAGAGGATGAGGATCTCAACAACGTGCTGGATTTTATCCTTTCCATGGGCAGCGACGGCTACGGCCAGGGAGCTGCCGGCGGGGACTATCCCCCTGCCCAAGGCGACAGCGGTGGCTTTTACCAGACAAACCCGTCCCCGGGATGCTACAACGCCCTGGAGCAGGGCAGCCCCCCGCCCTACAACGCCGGCATCGTGCCGGAGATGATGCGTTCCGACATGGACTCCAACTACTGCCCTTCTGGCAGCGTCCACGGGCGGTTCTTCGTGACACCCACCTTCGGGGGCCCGCAGTTCGTTGAGAACATTAAACCCGAGCCCGACATGGACAATTACGGACCGGTCCTGGGTCTGGTGCCCCAGGCTTGCCCAAAAATCAAGCAGGAGGGGAACGCGACCTGCATGATGGCCTACGAGCAGCCGAGGGTGGCCAGTTCCCCGCAGATCCCTGGGGCAGAGACGCCCCCGCTGAGCCCCGACGATCTCATGGTGAACGACTGCCACTCGCAGATGATGTGCCCCTCGTCCGTGTCCTACCAGCAAAGTTACCACCCGCCCTCCGGCTTCCACCACCCGCAGACCCACCTCCAGTACCAGAACACCTCCCAGTTCGGCCTCTTCGAGGACAGCCTGCCCTTACAGCCCTCGGCTCCCAGGGGGATGCTCACCCCTCCTTCCTCCCCTCTGGAGCTGCTGGACTCCAAACCAAAGCGGGGCCGCCGCTCCTGGCCGAGGAAGAGGACGGCCACTCACACGTGCAGCTACGCGGGCTGCGGGAAGACCTACACCAAGAGCTCCCACCTGAAGGCTCACCTCAGGACACACACAGGTAAATGTTGCTGCTGGCCTTCCTGGGAGATGGCCATGTGTAAAAAAACAGTTTGCAGCCTGGGCTTTTACTTCGTAGCGTGTTAAATTCACAGCTGAGCTGTATGGCTGCTGGTCAGGTCTGTAGGCGTTCACCTGTGTAGTCAAAGCTTTTCTAAGCATTTCTAAAGCCCTTTCTCCAAAGATTTTTTTTTTTTTCTCACAGTAGCTATGGGTGGGTAAAGGAATTTCTAGCAGTTTAGCTTAAAAGCACTTTGATCTCGCTGTGGAAAGGCTTGGTAGCAAATAAAAAAGACACGCTACAATAAAACTCGGCAGGTTGCCCGGTGTATGATGCCACGCTGAGTCACGCTCTCTGATTTCCCCAAAACAGGTGAAAAACCCTACCACTGCAACTGGGAAGGCTGCGGCTGGAAGTTCGCTCGCTCCGACGAACTCACCCGTCACTACCGCAAGCACACGGGCCACCGGCCCTTCCAGTGCCACCTCTGCGACAGAGCCTTCTCCAGGTCAGACCATCTGGCTTTGCACATGAAGAGGCACATGTAGCCCCCAGGGACACCGCCCTGCCGACAGAGGACTTTATTTAATAAACTGCTCAGGTGCAGAAGGGTTAAAAAAAAAAAAAAAAAGACAATAAATCTGTAGCTGGTACTACATAGGGAGGCACCGAGGGACGCTCCAGGACGGATGCTGAGGATCTGACACCAGGAGGTTTAGGATTCTCTCCCGTAGAGAATCGTGAGTGAATCAGTGACCTGCCCGTCCCGGTCAGGAGAAAAGGGGTTATTTATGCAGCTTCTGTGAAGGGTAAACTCCGTAAAACTCCATACAGATTGTATAGAAGAAGCTGTAAATATGTTTTGGTTTTTTTTTTTCCAATTCTAACTGCCCGTTCCTAAGCTTTACAAGACAATGTTTGTATGGAAACTGCCTGAAGTTGACCCTAGAAGAGATAAAATGAATGTTACTGTAGCTAACGATGTTAGTTTAGATCTCAGTTGAAGGCATGGCTAAGAGAACACTCCTCTTGTTAGACTGTTTGGTTCACAGGTGCAATAGTATTCTTGTTTGCCATGATCTACACTAGAAGTACAGGGCTTGATGTCTTGTAAGAAAATAACCTATTTACTGTAATTTTTTTATATATTGTAAATAATTTTATACAATGAGAAATATTGTATATGTAAATAGAAGACAAATGGGTATTTTGCCTATTTCTGTTTTTATAAAAACATAATTTTTCAATGTTTGAAAACATTTCAACTTTTTAATAAAATAAGTCTTCAATTGCTGTGATTTTTATTCTCCTTTGAGATGTCCCTGTTACTTTTTCCCTGATGGCTGGACCAGCAACCACCTGGTTGTGTTTTAAATTATTGAAGACACTTAAAAAAATCAGAGCCATTAATTTTTCTGAAATAGATAACAGAGCAAGTAAGGTATTCTCAGTGGTAAATGAGACATAGTCCAGTGCTTTATTAAAAAATCGAATAAGAGAGTAGATCATATTAAAAACATACTTCCTAAAAATGGTTAAGTAAGCAACACTGTAATTTCAGTCTCATTTCTAGTTTATGCTAGACTATTTTAATAGCATTCCTAATGTTTTCCAGATGCAGTTATAGTTTTGCCAGCAATGTGTGGGTTTTTACTATAAATTTAAACACTGCATTTTTGTAATTATGGAGGCTTATTTTAAGGCATTCTTGTATATAAATTATCCTTGTTCTCAAGAGCTCAATGCTGAATTCCTATAGAACAGTAGTGGAATTCAAGCATGAATTCACAACACAAGTTAAAATACCTTCATAGCTCATTCCCCAAAACTTCAATTTGCTTAATAATTTCATAGTGCCTCCTAGATTGCAGGAGTTAAGGAATGGAGAGTCTGAAAACTAATTGCAAGTAAGCTGAATACTGCAACAGCTATAGCAGTAAAGACAGCTAGAAAAATCAAACTGAGCCCCCCAAAAATTCTTCAGAGCTGTAAAGGAGCTCAGGCAATAAATGCAAGGAGTTGTTCTGGCACTGCTGGGCATCCTCTGCCTTTACAGCTCCAGTGTTGGGGTGAGCCTTGATCACTGCTAATCAAATATGCAAATTCAGCCTGATACTGCAGCATGTTTCTCCTCAACATCTGGATACTCAGAACTTGGGTTTAATCAAGATGTGACCTCCTTTTTTTCCCTGACTTTACGTGTTAGAATACACAAGAATGAAATCAACAGGAATGCATTTAGAGTAACTGCAAATAAAGCTGTTCTTCTGTGAAAGCAAAGGCTGAAGCTGTTCATGTGGAACAGATGTATTTTGAGCTCCTAATCATTGGCATGGAAGAACGAGTTCCACATTTCACTTTTGTAGTGCTTTCAAAGTGAAATATAAGGGAGCTTTAACGTTTCTTCATCACAAACAAAACTCATTTATTTGGTAGAAAAAAAAAAAAAAATTGCACAATCTAATTCCAGAAAGCGAGGATGACTTAAAGATGTTCTAAACTTGGCACACTCATTGTTGCAACAGTTCTAGGTATTTCCTTCTCTTTCCCCATAGCTGAATATTTTCATATTTCAGCATGTCCTTTGGTGTTTATAACTTCTAAGGAAACAACTTTTAAAATTCTTACTCTCATCTCTTCATACTCATCTGGGTTTCCCTTGCTCTTTTTGAAGAACTTGGAAATGCTCATAGTCATTCCCAGTTTTTGTTACAACCCAGGTTTCAGCAATACAGTGCAAGCTTAAATGATTCCATTTTTTTTGTGATGCAATTTTAAAAGACAAAGAGGTGTGACACCTCAGTGCCCAGCCCCATCTCTGCCTTGGGAAGGGCCCAGCCAGAGCTTCCCAGTGATGGAGGAGATCTTGGAAGCATCACAACATCACAATGGACCTTTCTGGCTCTGCTTGTCCCCAGTTCTGCCTGGTCTGAGCGGTTTTCTTCCCTTCCAAATCCTCAGTGTGGAGAAGAGGGCTCCAATGAGACCTCAAAGCCCCTTCCAGTGCCTAAAGGAGCTCCAGGAGAGCTGGAGAGGGACTGGGACAAGGGCTAAAGTGACAGGACAAGAGGAAATCTCTTCACACGGGGTTAGATGGGACAGTGGGAAGGAATCCTTTCCTGTAAGGGTGGTGAAGACTGGAATAGGATTCCCAGAGAAATTGTGACTTTTTCACCCCTGGAAATGTTCAAGGCCAGCCTGGACAGGGCTTGGAGCACCCTGATTTAGTGGAAGGGGTCTGTGCCTGTGCCTGGGGCTGGAGCTCCCTTCCAACCCAAACCATTCTGGGATTCTGGGATTCCAAGTCAGCTGCAGGCAGTGAGTGCATGAAGGCACTGCGTGCTGCTCAGGGCCTTTGTGCAGAAATTAATGTCACCACAGTCACCAACCCTTAAAATACCTGTGGCTATTCTGCAGCACCCAGGTCCTTCTCCTGCAGTGCCCCAGCATGGGAGCATCCAAATCTGCCTTTGCTCCAGGGAAGAGTGTGGCTGTGAGGGTCATCACCTCTGCTGCCTCTGCTCCTGCTCACTCAGAAGTCCTCAGATAAGACAGTTGATATCTGCCTGATAGTGTGTCACCAAACATTGCTCAGACCCTGATGAGCAGTGGAGATGGGGAAAGAGGAGCAGGTGGTGCTCTCTGAGTTTTTAGATTTGTGATTCAACTGAAAATAGAGCAGAGGAATCCTCGTACATAAACATAAAAGAGCTCATATAAAAGTCTATAAAGTCAGTCCTCTGAAAGTGGGAAGGGATGGGGGGAGAAAGCACTAATAAAAGTTCACAAGAAACTTTCTTGTCATTGTTTTAGGGAGGGCATCTGTGATAATTGCTGTGTGGTCTCTACAGGAAACTGCAAGTTCTTGGATCTTGAGATCATCTTGTAGCAGAAAAAAGAGATGCTGATCTCATTCTTCTCACATTCCATTATGAGTAATTGTCAACTCTCTTTTTTTTTTTTTTTTTTTCCCCTTTCTTTAATTGTTTTAAATGAGTCCATCCAAAGATATGTCACTATAATTCCAGTCATCTACCAAGCCTCCCCTAGTCAGCAGGAAACCACTAATGTTCCACATCTTCCAATAACTGACCAGCAGGTTGTCATCTCTTAAGTAATTTTGTTCCAATTAACCATCTGCCTCCCAGGGAGCATCTAGAGACCACAACTGCAGCTATGCTGGATTTGATTTTGACATACCAGGGAAAAGAAAAAAAACTACAGAAGCTGTAGTTAAACCTGATGGAGGAAATGTAGAGTCCATTGAAAACAAGATTTTCACACATATTAATATAAGATACCACAGCCATGGGCTCCCTGTTATTGTAAGATGGATTGTGAGATAAGTTGGAGGGGTTAAATGCAGGAACAAGCAAATCCTGTGCAATGATCCCAGTGAAAACTGCAGTGAATATTGCCAAACTCAGGTACCACCAGAGCAGTCACTGCTCAGAGTCAGATCATTCCACGTGGACTTCCAGAGCATTGTGTTTCACTGTGCTGAAAATGTGTTTTCCTCACCCCCTGAGTCAGTTAAACTCCTCTGAGATGTCAGAACACGCTGTAATTCTGAAACAGCCCAGAGCAGGGCCAGCTCCAGGTGCTGCAGGGCCGCTTGGCTCGGTCACCTTTTGGTTCTCCAAGGTGACACAGTGCCCTGTGCCCACCCAGCACCACTGCAGCACCACTGCAGCACCTGTGAAACAGCCCAGCACCACTGCAGCACCACAGCAGCACAGTGTGCATACCCAGCACCACACCAGCACCCTGTGAAACAGCCCAGCACCACTCCAGCATCACCCCAGCACCCTGTGCACAACCAGCATCACCCTGCAAACAACCAGCACCACTCCAGCACCTTGCACACAACCAGAACCAGCCCAGCACTGCAGCAGCGCCCTGTGCTCAACCACCACCCAGCAAGCCAGCAGGCAGGGCACTTTCAAATTTCTTTTTTTTTTTTTTACAACCCTAAAGTGGAAGGCTGGACTAGAAACCCCCTGGCTTTTCTGGAAGTTTATTTTAGGTTCAGTTTTGTAGCTAATCACATCTGGGAGAGCTGAAGCTTTAGTGCTGGACATGGCTCACCTCATGCAGGATGGGGAATTTCAACCTGTGCGAGCCCTTGGTTACTCACAGCCATTTACAAACTGCCTGAAAACATTGACTGGCTCTAAACTCTGGTCTTTCATCCACAAGAATGCCAAAATAAGTTTGTCCACTCTTCAAATTATAGGATTGTGTGGTTCTGTGGTTTCGTGTGCTAGCAGCTCTGTGGTTTCTAAAGCTATTTTGTGCACCTCTAAAACAGAGTAGCTGTTAGGCTTTGCTTAAATTGAATTTTTGAAGCCAGAACCCCAAGCTCTAGCAATTTATTTTGCTATATTTAGATAAAACAACTACAACAAAGTCATTTAGCCATCACTATGGTAACTAGCAAAAAAAAAAAAAAAATTCAACCCAAACCCCATGTAATTTAACAGGGAGAAAGCCATCCCCATTGCTAGCATCCAAAACCTACTTGGTGGCATCTACAAACTTTAAAATTCCTCAGTGTCCTCGAAGTAGCTGCTCTCAGCTGGGTCTGGCCCAGTTCCTGGCTGCCCAAGAGGTGTCCTGGGTGCTGTGAGTGAAGCAGGGAGGGCTCTGAACTCTGGCACTGCAGCAGAGAACTCAGCCACAGCCCAGGCTCTGGCAGGTTTGTGCTTCCCACTTCATTTGGAGAAGTCATTGGTTTACAAGGCAAACAGCAGCAACCCAAAGCACACAGCCCTGCTCAGTTCACAGGCCCTGCAGGTAATTAGTTCAAGGTATTGATTGCTAGAGACTCCTTAAAACTCCATAATTTGATCCCAAACAAGCCATTCCCTATCACTGCAGCTGAGATTAGGAGCAGCCCCTGCCACAAACCAACACCTTCCACTTGCAGCACACAAAGGATGCACAGATTTATCCTAAACTTGTTAGGTAGAAAATATATTTGATTTACTCTTTTGAGGTCTGGTTTTTCAGCCACAGTTATTTGATCTGACAATATTTAGTGCAGACACTAAAGAGGAACCAGAAGGACTGCTTTAGAGAATGAAGGAGGGGTTAACTTTACCAAAACCTCCTTTCTAAGCATGAGTGCTGAAGCAGCCAAGTTTTCATTTACTCTGTAACCATTAGCATTAATTACCTGTTAGCATTAATTACCTGCTTATTTACCTGCTCCCATTGTAAGTTCTTTTAGCAAATCAGAAGTTTTCTGCCTGTTGTCATGAGCACAAATTCAGCAGCACAGAAACTGCAGGTGAACTTACCTAGCACAGGTTTATAACTAAACAGAGAATTGCTTTAAATCACTTTTAATTTGGTTTCTTGCACTTCTTCCAGCTGAGAGCATACCTGGAGTTCTGACTCATTCTGTCACCAAGAAACATCTGGAACATCATTTTGGATATGATCTCCTGTGACATTTAATACATTAGGTGAATAGCTACTGAGCCTGAGGCTTAAACACAAAACAAAACACAAAACAAAAATATCATAGGATCCCAGCAACCACTTTTTTTACAGCCTGTGTGCAATGACAGCGTTAAGTGGGTTTTGTTTTCTTAATGATTTTATATTATATTGCAAAATAAGAGATATAGAATGCCTGGATGTCATTCTGTGGATGCAAGGATAGGCAAAGAGCACAGGGCTTTTTCATTCTGAAAATTGTGCACAAGGACCTTTATGGGAAGATAAACAGCAGAAATATATTCTGTTTGTGCTGGCAGAGTCCTGTGAGATTTCATCAATTAGGAAGTCAACAGCAATTTTAAGAGACACTACATCAGCACCAATAAAAACTTTTAATTGTGGTCATTACTTTAAAACAATAAAAAAAGCCAACCAGACAGGAGGGGAAAGGGGAAAGGTACTCAGGAATGACTACACTGATAGGCACAGACAGCAGATGGAGATTCAGCAATTCCAGAGATAAACCTGAGGGCACTTCCAGAGCAGGAGCAGCACCAATGACTCCAGGAGCTCAGAATTCTAAGAGGGGAGCTGGGCTTGGGACATTTTTAGGTTCAGTCAATAAATGCTACAGCTGTGTTTGAGGTTTAACAATTGTGCTCAGACCTTGGACAGCCTTTAGGGTCAGATTTCCACATCCTGAACAGAATGGAGATGCTTTTCTTCCCCTCCCAGTGAAGGGGCTCTTAGGCCATGCTGGGTACAGGGGGGCCCTTTCAGATGAAGCCCAGATAAAGTGAATTAGAAAAGCATTTGGGAAAGCACAGGGATGAGAGTGCAGGTCTGTGTATGTCAGACCCCAGAAACTTGAGTGGTAGCAACAAATGGAGCACTGGGCCATGGTTTTGGAAGAGATGAGAAACACAACACAGTGAGAATTGGGTAGGGAATTGTGCCAAATCTGTGCCACCCTGCAGTCAATCCTCCAAAATGTCAACAATACCAAAAACATTGGAGACAAACCTGCCTTGGCAAGCTGCTGCTCACTTTGGCTAGGTGAGCAGGAGGCAGTGAAGAGCTGGGAGAAGAATGAGTCCAAGGGAGTAAATGGAACAGCCCAAGAGTGAGGTGTGTTTTTCCAGCCAGGCAAAGGTTGTCTGGTGTAAATTGCCAGGACATCCAGCATTGCTGCACAGTTTGCTTGGAGAGGGTGTGGCATTGGATTGGGACTGCTCTGCTCGGCCCAAATCTGCCTGGGACAAGGAAGAACAGGAGAGAAAACAGTGCAGAGGGCACCAGCCAACAGGGAAAAGATTTCAGTTTAGAGAATGGAGCTGTTGTGCAAAGAAAGATTCACAGATTTAACATAAAAACTTGTGAAATTGTGGGGGAAAAAAAAAAGTAAAGAAAGAGTGCTGAAATCTCAGAGCTCCAAAAACTAACTTTCATTTATTATATTAAACAATAACATTTCTCTTATTATATTAAACAATAAACACATGAGATGGGTTAAAATTAAAATACCTTACAATTTGTTATAACATTTGAAAGATAAATATAACCACAATAATGTACATATTTGGAGATATTAGTCAGATTTAGGTCAACATTGCAGTTTCCTCTTTGTGTTTCCACCTTTTTCAGGTCAGACTGAAGAATGATATATTAAAAGGGACACCAGAAGAGCACTCTGCACTTGCAACAGCAGAAGAAACCACAGTCACTAGGAGTTTTCCTTTGAAACTTAAAGGGAGAGGCAGAAGTTGGAAAAATGAAAATTCCATTTTATAACAAATTAGCCTTTATTTATAAAACTTTCAAGTAAAAAGAGCAGTTTATCAACTGATCAAACAGGTGTGTCAATGAATTATAGTTAACATATTTACTCTAAAAATAAATCTATGATTCCATCATACTCCAAGCAAAATTCCTTTCTAAGACAAGAGGGTTGTGAAGTGTACACAGATGCAAGATATAAACCAAATACATAACCAAGAACTTGGCTGTTCCACCAGCATAGGAAGATACTCGAATTAGATCACTAACAGCAGAGATCAATTCACTTCCACAGAGTTCCAGCTCTAAATGAGGATGGAGCAGAAATGAAATTCCTGAGAGGGAGGGATAAAATGCAGAAGAAAGGAGAACTCAAACTCTTACACAAGGGAAAGCAATAATTCTACTTGGACCAAAACTCCTTGGGCCACGGTTCTACAGAACAAATATTCTTCTCAATGGAGAAACACTAAAGAAGAAATAGTAACCCCAAAAGGATTATAAGAAGAATTCAAGAAAAGTGCATTATCTTTGAGCATAAGATGACAAAATAATTTCTACAATAGTGCCAACAGATTTCACAGGATGGGAATTAAAAGGAAAAAGGCTTACACAGACACAGCTTGGAATTTCCTACACTTGGAGAGCACAGTACAGGGAACAAGATCCAGAAAGGACTGAGACCCTCACAGGGCACAGGTCCCATGAAGAAAAAGTTGCCTATATAAAAATATTTCATCCAGCATTATTGTGGAAGCATGACTTTCATGAGCATCTGCTTTTATTGCAGGGTGACTGGGAAGTTAATTTGAAGGTAACTGAGGGAAACCACTCAAGGCAAATGTGAACACACAGTTCTGTGAAGGGTAATGTGGTAATTCAATAATTATCCTCCCTGCACTGTCTGCACGTGCAGGCTCCATGTGAATAATTGTTTATCTCCTGTTTAACTGTTGTGCCTCAGTGCTCTGTGCAATCCTGGGCTTTCCATGAGTCATCCCAGTAGTATATATTCCATGGAAAACATGTGCCACCATAAAATCCTGCTGAACTCTCAGTGATTGCTCAAGGTACCACAGAGTCTAATCATTTATCTAATTAAAAAGAAGAATCAAGCCCACTCTTTCCTCTAAGCCAAATATGCAGTGGGTATTTGTTCCTCCTGAAGTGGAAATGGAGGAAAAACAGAACTGGAATCCAGATGACAATTATGTGCAATCAATCTAACTGGAATGAAGCAAGAAAAACGTTTTTCACCTTTGGTTGGGGTGTGTGTATGGGAACAGCTCCTTAAAAATAATTTATAATTTTTTAAAAAGGAAAAAAAAAAAAAAAAAGGAAAGAGGGTAGTGGAACTATGAGCAAACATAGGAAAAAACTCACTGCCTCAGCCCAGAGAAGAAAGATGACATGCAAGATCAGCAGTTGAGCCTACATTCCAAACAGATACTTTAAAAACTACAAAGAATGTGAAATTACATCCAGTGCAGATGATTTCTACTTTCTGCCAGGGCTCTCTTACACCTGGCACAGCTAATGAACACAGTTTTTCATATCAATGAAAGAAATCTTGATAGAAACTGATTAGAAATCATTTCTCCTCTTATCTTTAACTAGGACTTGGAATTCTCAGAGCCATGAGCTAATCTGAATTTTTGTAAAGATTCCAATTCTGTATCCATCTGTGGTTACAGAATTCATACATACACACAAGCTTTAATATATAGAATATATATGCATATTCTACATATTCACTGTATATACACATTTTATGTACAGCACAAGGAACTATATACTGGACATAGCATGTGGACATGTGGAGTATATACACACACTATGATTACATTATACAATACTATATATATATATATATATATACATAGACACAAATAATATGGATCTCACTGTACATTGTATATGCACTGGGGATATTCACATTTTCCTTATCTTACATTGTACATATTTTCTTTGCCCAAATAGCAACAGCTCTGCTTGTGCTTTAAATTTCATTGGTCTGGAGGAAGAAGATCAATGTCTTGCAACAAAGTTTTGCCTCAAAGAGCAAGTGCAGGTATTGTACAAACACTGAGCTACAGCACAGGGAAAGAATGTGGGGAATCTTCCTTTTTTTTAATATGGAAAATTATATTAAACACAAAGTGAGAAATCACAGCTAGGTTTTCTTCTACTGCAGTGACAACATTTTGAATCAAGAGTGTTTCAGTAAATTTAAGGTTCCTAAGTCTAAGTGTGCATAGACAATATCTTGTGTTCTGTCCTTGTTCATCTGTTGATCTGCAGTTACTGTCCAAGCAAATATGAGGAAGAGTCAATAAGGAAGTACAAAAATGAGCCCTAACACTACACAGAATGTTGGATTAATTAACATTTCTGCCTCCCTGCTGGACTTGTTGAACACATCATCTCATTGGCCTAGAAGCATTATAAATTCAGTATTTTAGGGCCCTGACAAAGCAGCAAAAGGTCTTGTCATGGTACAGGACTTCAAAAATGCATCAAGTTATTTAGTCATCCACCTGTCCCACTGGAGTGACATCATCCAGTCCAGAACTGCTATTACTTTCTAAATTTTACTGCAGCAGAAGAGACACCACAAGGACTCAGGTCCAAGTGAACAGCAGGATCTTACACATGGCCAGTTTGTTTAACTTCACTGAGAATCCTGCAGCCACTTGCTTTTGAAAACTGCTCTTTTGCAGCAAAAGCTTTATCATGTTACCTAAAGACAGACACAAATTAGCTCTCAGAGACTTCAAGTTCTATAAACCAACTGAAGACAGGATGTTTTGACACTTTAAAATGTTTGATGGTGTCATCAAACATGTATTAGAGAAAAATTATTGCAGTGGGAAAGGGATGTCAAATCAAGTTCTGCAAAATTAGACATAGCTTCTACTGCATCCCAAAGGGCTCATTAACAGTATTAAAGACCATTATGCAGTTGGTTTTGTTATTAGAAATAAATCTTCTCTCTTTCTGAGGAGAATAAAAGGTTCACATCATTTGTAGTACCATTAGCACAGGAGACACACAGCAAGAGGGGAGTTGTGACTCCTAAAAATAAGATCCTAAACAGGGATGGATGTGTGTGTCTGCACACCTACCCAGCCACCCACCTCCCCAGAAAAGCCTGAGACTGTAAATGACAAGGCTTGGCTTCATTTCAGAGCTGAAAACTACCAAGATGCTTAAAAAGATCCAATCTGACTCCTCTGTGTAAGGAAAGCATCCAGGATAAGGCAATCCCAACAGAACAGGGAAAGATTTTCATTCACTGAGCAGGCACTATCATTGTAGTATGAAAATAAAAGGAAGCAAGGACATAAAAAATAGAAATGCATTAAAGATGATGAAGGAATATCACATTAAAAAAAAAAAAAAAAAAGAGAGAAAATGTTGTAAGATAAGGGGCACAACAGTAAAAACACTGAATGTAAAGCTTTTGTATTCCCAGAGAACAAAGGGCAGGAAAGAAGACTGAGGACATTTAAAAATGCTTGCAAGATCCCTACTCTACGAGACAGATAATTCCAAGGCAAACACAACTGAAGTTTTAGAATTCCTGTAATCAGAAAAGGCATTTATAGTAAGCAAATTAAACTCACAGACTTATTTTTTCTATGACATGTCAAACACATTCTGTGTTCTCCTTTCCAGGTGGAACCACTCTGTGCACATAAAACCTGTTCCTACCTGGCCTGAGTACTGCAAACTGTGTTTTAGAATTGATGTGTGAACAGCGCTGCCAGAATTGATGTGTGAATCTGCATTTGGCAACTAAAATCAGACTCAACTTGGCTTCATTTCAGCTAAATCTGCTTGATCTGTGACCCCAAAGAGGTGGAATTGAAGAAGCAGAGGTAGAGAGTGTCCCAGGGTCACTTGGGTGACACAGCCTGCTCTGTGTGCTGGGAGCTGCAGTAAGGGAGGGTACAAGGAGCTGGAGGGCTGAGCACTCCTCAAACGTGGCAACTTTTCCACCACTTGATGTCTTGATGTCACATTAAAGCAGCACCCAATTAGTGCATCACCAGCTTGCAAATCTGTCTGCTTACAATAAAGCAAATTTTAACTTCTTAAATTTAATGGCTAAATTATTTATCCCATTTACTACGACTGAATTAACTCCTCCTTTGAGTCACATAAAATTATTAAAACTCAATGCAAACAAATGTTTAAATTAGAACTAGTAATTTCTAGAGTCTTCAGATTTGTACTGTTTTTTATAGAGTTTGCTGTTTGTATCCATCATACATAAATTGTCAGATTCTTTTTGTAAAAGCCACAACTTCTCGATTAAAAAGGGACCACCTAATAATGAATTTATGCCTTCACACAGATGATGCAGAAGTACTAATTAGCCTACCATGAATTATTAAATAAATGTAACAAGTGGAAGCTAATTCTATAAATATTCTCTTTTTATAACATTTTCTTTGAAATCCATACCGCAGCCTCAAAGACCCAGTGGAATTCAGGTTATATTAAAAAAAAAACAAACCAGATTGACAAGCTGCAGTTTACTCTATGCAACAGTTGTGTTTCAGATAAAGAAACTTTCAGTACCTTAGGATTATACATTAAATTTCTTACAAGCAATAGATTTTATCTAGAACATATAATACAGCTTACACAGAGTTTCCTGCAGATTATGCACTTGAGAAGCCACACAGAGCCCGGTCAGACACCACCAAACCAGTCCTGTTTAGATCTGAAGGTGACTAAAATTATTTTCACAATATAAACCAAAGATTTAGTATTTTTATAAAAGCCTTGTTCCAAGGTTTCTCTCAAACATGGTGAAGCCCAAGATCCTTTTTTTTTTTTTAAGAGTTTGGCATGTCAGCCTTACTGAGTGCAATGGCCAACTCCAGGTCTTCTTGTTCTTGCCTCCGCAGCCGAGCCAGCCTCTCCTGCTCTGCTTTTTCACTCTCTCTCTTGGCCCAGGCCAGCTGCTGCTCCTCATTTCCAAACTAAAAGAGGAAAATGGAAAATCAGTTATTAGAATTATCAGCTGGCTCCAAGGAATGATGCAAAGATTACCAAGAATCAGATTTATTAAATGTACGGCTCAAGCACGCCGGGCTGTCTCAGGGCAGTTCTAGATGGATGTAGAAATTCACTCACTGGTTTCCTCCCTTCAGCCTTTATTTCCTTAATTTCTTCCTCCTTCACTTCCTCCCTTGATTTATTTCCTTATTTCCTCCTTCTTTTACTTTCCTTACTGAGTTTATTTCCTTAGTTTCTTCCTCCTCCCACCTGGAGATTAACCCACAGGGGATGCAAGTCCCTGCATCTCAGTTGGGTATGAAAAAAGCCAAAAAATACCTCCACAAGCACACAAAAAAAAAAGGAAATTAATGGTTTGGAAGCACAGCAACTACAACCATTTTTAAGAATAAACAGCTGGTAAGTAGCTGGTAAAGCTGATAGTTTATTCTTGTGCCATTGCACAACAGAAAGTTTTATTGTGGTAGCTCCTGCTAAGGGTGAGGGGTTTGGTAAGGGATTTTGGACATTGCTGACATGTGGAAAGTTTCATCACCAAATCAAAAGTTATCAAAAGTGCTTCTGTTGCTCTTCATAAAATACAGTTTCACCAGTCAGAAATACTGTGAGAGAATCCAATTTACTTAGCAGAGAACACTGAGAGAATATCCCACTTTATAACATTCAGGTCCTAAACCTGTTTGGGATTCCCAAAACACAAGTACAGGGCAGCAAAATTTGTCCAAAATTATATTCCACTATTTACCATTGAAGGATGCAAAAGTTTGTATGTTTGATGTCTTTGAACAAAATCTGAAACTATTTCATTGGAATCATAGCAATTGGAAACTCAAATATAATCTGTTCCCAGTTAATTTTAGCATTTGCTGAGGAGGAGGATGGGAACAGCTGCATGCAAATGTTTGCATTTAAAGCCCACTTCTAAAATCTGCTTTGTGTTGTTTTGGTTTTGGTTTGGATTTTGGGGTTATTTTTTAAAATTTTGTGTGTGTGTGTGCAGGAAAACATATTATTTGAGGAGAAAAAATTCAGCTGGATGTGTACTGCAGAAATTCAGCTGGATGTATGCTGCAAAAATTCCTTGGTGACTCTGAGCTCAGCCTGCTGTGCCATGGCACAAACTGACACAGACCACCCTGAAATATTGCACTGAGTGTTTTAAATTCAAGGTTTAGTGCTAAGCCCTGCCTAGAGCTGCATAACCACTGTGATGGCCCCACCCCAGTCTCCTCCTCCTCCACTCTGCAGTGGGATCTGTAATTTTTATTTTTTATGTATTTTGAAATAAATCTGCCTATCTGAATTTCTTTCAACCTAAGCCCAATCCTCATTTACCCATAATTTCATCATGCCTCTGGATGCTCATCATTCCTCATTTTAGTTCTCCCAGTATGACTTTTGAGATGATTTGAGAAAATCATCATTTGAGATGAAAAAAAAACCACTTTTCTTCAGACAATATCTCTGCTTTCATTGCTATAAAAATGTAGATGAAAATCTTTGCATTTGATGTTACTGAAATACAACAGAAGTGTCACAACACCTTTTGATATTTCACTTTTAAAATTGAGAGACCCTACAACAATTCCTCATTTAAATAATGCCAGCTGACAGGTAAGACTGAAAAGCTCACTAAGATTTTAAATAGATTATTTTTTTCAAGGTAAAGACAGACACAAATGGAAGCAGGAATTCTCTGCTTAGTCCAGGAATTTAGGTAGATCCAGCAGCTGGGATGGAGAATGAATGGTTACTATTTTCAGAAATACAAGATGCTTTGGTCAAACCATCTGGGATATTTTTTTCATGTTGAGAAACCAGTTTTACTTCCATAACTTCCATTCTAGGATAAAGCTTCCAAAGTTTATGAGAGTCCCAATTATAACTTGTTTATGGGACACAAGTTATATTTTTGTGGTTAAAAGTGCTGAGTGGAAAGAAAAAAAAAAAAAAAAAAGGAAAAATAGGCAAGTGATTCATTGGAAACAAATCTGGATGTGCCTTATTACAAGTGGTTGGCACAAAGCCCAATTTTCAGGAGATAACTCTCACCATTGAGTAGTGAAACAAATACAGAACAGTTCACTAATGCCACAGATTCTTGCAGATTGTCTATAAAAAGATAATTTACAAGTCATTTAATAGAATAACAATTTTTTGCATATGTCCAGGTTTCAACAAGTCTATAAATATGTGTAATTGCATTAAACCCCTCCTTTTTTCTTTTTTTCGTTTTCAGAAGTACAGTGAGACCCAAGGCACAGAAGAGGAAAGCTGCAGACTGCAGCAATCAAATCACAAAAAAGTTTCACTAATTTGTGTGTACTGAATTCCCAGCTTGTACTGAGACAAAAACCTTAGTCCTAAATGTTCTGTTTCTTGGAAATTTAAACACTTTCTGCTGGCAAAGAAGTGGCTTTTCTTGTTGTTCTGTAAACTGCAGCTGGAACCCAGAAACACCTGAAATCTGAGCTACCAAAAGACTGCTTTGTTCCAATGAATCAGAAATAATGACAGCAACAAAAGTTAGGGATGCAATGAAAATATATGGAAACTCTGGGTGCATGAATTTGCCAGTGCATGAAAAAAGCCCCAGATTTTCCTACTAAAATATAATGAAAGTTCTCATGTTCCTTCTTGCAACAGGCAAGGATTTCAATTAAAAATCAGGTTGTTTGTTTATTCAGTTCTACAAGATTCTGTTCTCAGATTCCATGGATTCCAAGGAGATGTCAAAAACCTTCTGTAAGCAAACCTAATTTTCATTCCCATTATGAGCAAAGTTTCCCAACCACGAGGCAGAGAAGCACAATATTCTCAATGATTTCAAGCTAACTGGTACATTTAAGGAAGGATCAGGATATACAGAAGGGTTAGGAATTGTCAAGTGTAGCAACATAATTATGTTATAGGAAAGTAAAAAACCTGTGAGCTGAGGAGAAAAGGGATCAAATCTGTTTTTTCAGCCAAATTCACTCAATACCTCTTTTTTTTACAGGAGAAATTAATTCAGAAAACCTAAAATTTAAAGTTTAAATTTAAAAAATTTATTCCATTTGATGAAATGCCATTCAACAGGAATTATTTAGTGGCCACTGCTCATTATCTCATTTTTCCTTCCTTATCTTCTAAAGTTAATCTAAACTGAGAACCTGATGGCACAGCAAATTTGACCCTGGAGTACCCACTGGGATTGGGATCAGAGATTTTGGTTAATCCTTTGATGCAATCACTCAGAGGAAACCATGTTTTAAGAAATACAGTCTGGAAAGTAAGATGACAATAACTGGGTAACAATCATTCCATTCCATCATTTGTCTTTCATTGCAAGAAGAAATTAGATGTTGTTGAAGAAACTTCAGATAAAGCAGGTTTTGTGTCTTATTTTTATTAAGAATGTCACCAGTTTGTATACAATCAGAATTTAACTGTGCAAATCCAACTAGCTGTGGTCAAACATACAACAAATCTTGAACTTGGACGTTTCCAAAGTGATAAATTAAAGCCCTGAGGCCAACTAAAGTCTGCACAGATGACCTCAGCTAACAACAGCAAATAGGAAAGTGATACACATTTAATATTAAATAATAACTAGGAAAAAAAAAACAAAACAAAACACTCCCAAAACATTAAAAAGAAACAACCTGAAAGATTCAGCTTAAATATCTCCCCTTGTTGAACACTGACCTGTGTCCAGCAGAGTTAAGGAACAGAGGAAGTTTGAATTTTACTGTGTGGCAATGTGAGAGCACAAGAAGGTGAAAGGAGGAGGAAAAGCCTGAGGCTGTGGATGGACCAGATCCCATCCACCTTTGGAAGCAGTAAAACCACACAACCATTGCATCTGCAATGGTTCCCAACTCCAGCACTAAAACCAAAGCCAGCCTTTGGAAACCCCAATATTTTTCATTGAATGGAGACCTGGCTTTGTTTTCAGACCTTCTGGGACTCTTTTGGAGTGCAGTGTGGACCTTTCTATCTTGTTTCTACAAAACCACTTCATTTTCTCTTTTGTCTTTTCTACAACATCAGTAACAGGAACAAAATTCAACAGCTAAATTTCCAATCTCTGTCTCATCTGTGTCCCTCTATGACCACATTCCAGCATACACAGTAAATGTTTCAACAGGATTGTCAGAACTTTCTCCACAAACAATTACAGATACTTGTTAGAAACTTTCCCTTCAAGGATTTGCTTCTCAGGATATGGTGAAATTCCTACAGAAATGTTTTCATCAAGTGTTTTTGAGTCTTTACATCATTGGCTCCCAAAAATCTGTTTACAAAATAGCCTCCATGCAACAAAAAACAATACACAGAATCTGCTACAAAGGATTTGAGAGTAAAGGCATACTGTACTAAAATAATTTAAATGCAAGTAAACCCTTGAAAATTTAGTATGAAACTTCTTTTTTTTTATTGAAATAACGCCTTTTTATTACAGAAATATTAATACAAAAACAATGAGGACAGCATGAAGGTACTGAGAGACAGAAGCCAGGGAACAGTAGGTTTGCAGGTAAGACAAAAACCCAACAGAGATTGCTGCAAGCAGAGCAGAAAGTGGTTTGCTCAGAGACAAGGAACTTAACTTACAGAGCTGAAGTCTGCAAACCCCAAGGAAGAGTCTTTAGAAGTTTTACTTGAAGAGGAGGGAGCAAATGGATCTTTTCCACTAAATGGGTCCCCAAACCCCTTTTTACTTTGAAACAGGTCACTGCTGTCAGCCCCAAATGGCTGGAATGGATCATGGGGCTTGGGAAAATCTGCAGACCCAAGGTGGCTTACAGGAGTACTTTTACCTGGAAAGTTTAGGAAAAAAAAAAACAAAAAACAAAAACAAAAAACAAAAGGAGAAAAAGAGAAGTTACTTACCATGGAAAATGCAAAGCCCTGAAATAGGAAACTGTGCTAGACACTTTCCATCCTTCCTGGGGTGGGTGAAAATTTAACCAAATATAATGGTATCCATCTCTCAATGCAAATCATCTAAAACAGTTGTTTTATTTAAATGGATTTATTATCTTATACATACCAAAATATTCATACCATCAAGATTTTAAATGATGAAACCCATTATAAAGACATTTGGTCATAAAAAATGGACAGGTACGACTTTGATTTTTTCCAGGATTAGAGATATTTCAAATTTAAGTTTGGTATTATACAGAAGACAAAATAAAAACCCATGTATCACTAAAGGTAAGTCACCTTTAGTTATCCAAAAGTTAAATAGGATAAGAGTAACTTAGCTGTCACTTTACAGAGTGCCTGAATTCTATTTTTTCCCCTGGCACTGGTTTATCCTTCTACCACCACATACACAAAGAAAAGGAGGCTGATTAAGAAACCACCTCTCTCTGTGGTGTTGGCTCCACATCCACCTTTTGTAGGTAACTGTAAAAAATAAATTGCTCCTGACAAGAATTCATCCAGCTTCCAGGGAAAATATTCCTTGGGTGAACATTCTTGATTGCAATAAAGGAAAATCTAAAATAATTCTTAAAATAAATGCTTACATCTTCCTGCCTAACAACCTGAATTCCACACATTATTTGTAGTAAAAAAGCTGTTTTGAAATGTCCAATTCTTTGAACTATAATTTAACAGGAATCTTATCATTTATTCTCATTATGATGTACATACTAGGAAAGCACAGAGAAATGGAATTAACCCCCAAATTCCAGAGTGTACTTGGCACATTCATAGCCTGGGAGCTTTTCAGAAAGTACTTTGGTACTTATGAGCTTCATAAAATATGCTCAGATCCATGGAAATTATTTTATAAAAGGGAAATAAAGATCAGCAAACTTGTAATAAATAAATGACCTATGCAGCAACTTCCAGCAAATCCCAGCTCAGGCTCTCCTACCCCAGGGCTGGCCAAAAAGCCACCCTCCCTTTACCTCTATTCCCCAAAGTCTGAGCACATGTGGACAGTGAGCTCAGGGAATTGGGTGTCCAGGGGAAGAATTGGGTGTCCAGGGGAAGAATTGGGTGTCAAGGGAAAGGATTTGGGTGTACAGGGGAAGGAATTGGGTGTCCAGGGGAAGAATTGGGTGTCCAGGAAAAGGATTTGGGTGTCCAGGAAAAGGATTTGGGTGTCCAGGGGAAGGATTTGGGTGTCCAGGGGAAGAATTGGGTGTACAGGGAAAGGAACTGGGTGTCCAGGGGAAGAATTGGGTGTCCAGGGGAAGGAATTGGGTGTCCAGGGGACTGGGGAATCAGGTTTCCATGGAGCTGAGGAAATCACACAGACTCTCATTAGTGTCAGACAGGAGGCAACACAGGCACCACTGGCAGGCATTGAGCTGCAAAGTGGGAAGCAAAGAAGTCCCCAGCCAAACAAGCAGACAGAGACATGGAAAAAAAGGCATGTGCAGTAGGAGATAGAACTGGATTTGTTTGGTCCTGAGAGTGTTCAAGAACATGATCACAGTCCTGCAAGTCTTCCATCAGGAAAAAGGTGAATGGATTTGGACTGGACCAGAAGAGATTCACATCAGACAATCTGCAACATTTTAAAAACTTAAGGATACTCCAGACTGCCCAGGGAGCTTATTACACTCATGGAATCAGAGAACATCCTGAGCTGGAAGGGACCCACAGAGATCATCCAGCCCAAGCCCTGGCCCTGCACAGCCACCACAACAATCCCACTCCAACAATCCCACTCCAACAATCCCACCACAACAATTCCATCACAACAATCCCACTCCAACAATCCCACTCCAACAATACCACCACAACAATCCCACTCCAACAATCCCACCACAACAATCCCACCACAACAATCCCACTCTGTGCCTGAGAGCATTGTCCAAATGCTCCTTGATCCCTGGCACCTTTTGAGCCATGACCACTGCTCTGGGAGCCATTCTATCAACACATCCAGGAGATTTTGAGAAAATCTGCAGAAATAACACTGGTTCAGCTGCCTTGAAGCTGGAAGGTAGAGGAGATCTACTAAAGCTCAGCCTAGCACTGTTTTCCATGGTTCAGTCCATGCTCCATCCTGGATGACACATGGATAACACATAAATACACAGATACATGGCAGCAGCCACCTGTGGGGCTCCCAAAGAGAGGCACATCAGGCCAGTGCTTTGTCCTTCAGGGAAAGAAGTGACACAATACACAGGGAATTGCTCTGCTGACAAGCACAGACCCTCCCTCACTCCAACCTGCCTTTCCACAGGCCACATTTTGCTCTGGAAGGGAATGTTGCACTTCCATCCTGCTCATCCCCATGGCCTCCAGATCTCACCACTGCCACATGCCAGGGGACACACAAACCTGGCAAGGGATGAGCAGCTCAGCATTTCTTGTGTAATGCTCCACATAAAAGAGCAACTTATTTTAAGTTGTATTTGAATCAGAGTCATAGAATTCCAGAATGGTTTGGGTTGGAAGGTACCTTAAAGCTCATCCAGTTCTAACCCCCTGCCATGGGCAGGGACACCTTCCACTACATTGGGTTGCTCCAAGCTCAATCCAAACTGGCCTTGGAGAATTGTGAATTAAAGTATCTGCATTTCCAGCTTCTGGTCAAAGCAAAAAAAAGAGCTTTCTATGCTATTTCTCCTTCCTCTATTGCCAGCAAGGAAACTCCCCCTGATGCTTCACCCCTGTATTGCCCAAAATCCATTTGGATTGATGGAGGCAAAACTGACCCATTTAAAGCTGCCTTTTTCTTAGGTTAAATCTCCTGCTAGAGAAACCACTTGGTGGAATTGGTGACTGTTAACACAAATGCCTGGTTTGCAATGTATTTGTTCAGCAAGCCTGGTTTTTCTGGGTGGCCTGTTGAAGGTTTTTGCACAAAGCCCCAGGTGGTTTTGAACCTGCACAGAGCATCAGGGTTTCTTGTGCTTCATCTTCACAAAAGATCACAAAAAAATCGCTTTGTTGTAGAGGAAATGCCACCATGTAAGGAGAGTTACTGCTAATGATATTGAAAGCTTTCATTTTAGACACTGAGTGCCATTTTCTTCAGATTTTTAGATGTTAAAGAATAGAATAGGGTGGTAATTTTTCTAGTTTGAAAAACAGTGAGAGGGAAACCCTTATGAAATCAGGTTTATCTTTTGCAGAGCAATTCTAAGGGCAGCACCTACTCTGAACACATCAACCCCAGCATGCACAAGAACCCTCAATGAGTCCTACAGTCACAGAACCTCCCAAGCTGGAAGAGATCCACGAGGACCACCAAGTCCAGCTCCAAGTCCAAATCTCTCCTTTAGTGCCCTTTGTACGTTGCTTACAATTTGCTTTATCCTGCCACACTCTGCAAACATGGGTTTGAGTTTGTTTGGTTCAGTCAGATGTTCAAATTTACTCATTTTTTAGACACAAATTAGTAACAACAACACCAGCATTGTCTTGCTGATGTCTTTGCTGACTTACAGCAAGTGTAGTCTCTCATTGTAGTGAGTATACACTTAAATACACAAAGATTTTTGTAGTCCCATGTTTAGTGTGTCAAATGGGATTTCTGCAAGGTAAAGCAAATGTACCCAAGCCACAGTAAAAGGTTACCAGCTGTACTGATGGACATTGGTAAAATTGTATAGTCAGAAATACAGTCATAACTGAAATTGCATTAATCTTCATTTTCCTGGAAAATGTTGTGTTGCTTCTGCTCATCATTCTAAGGTATGGCAAGCAAACAGTTCTAACCCTTATTCGATTTTTCTGCTAATAGCTTCAGGGGAAAAAAGTTCAGAAAAAAGCAAAACAGGTCCTATTCTGAAACCACAGCAGTTTCAGCAGTTACCCAAGTGGTGCACCCAAACCACACACAGGACTCACTTCAGCAAAAAGAGATGATGAACAAAATGGTTTACCACAGCAAGTGCTGTTACTTAGAGTGAACTCCACCCATACAAAGGGTTTATCTAATTTCATATCCCACAGCAAACTTGAGTTTGGAGGGCTGAGATCTATATTTCAAAGCAAATACAACCTCACTGGTAAGATGCAAACACAAAATTTGTCTTACTGAATAACAAGATACTGACAACAAAGTGAAATATTTAGAGCTGTCTCAATATTTTATGTTTCAATGCTGGGCCTGACTTTCTGCTTAGAAGAGGAGCTTGCTGAATGATGAGGAGCAGCATTTTTCCTGCCTGTGAAGCCTGGATGGGTCCTGCTCATGGGCAAATGGGCCAGAGTGGAAATGACACAACTTTAAACTTTCATTAAACGAGGGCTCCTTTCCAGGAAACTTTTCTAAACTGAAAAATATCCTTTAAAAGAAGTCAGAGTTGTGCTGCACAGGATAAGGAGTGATAGGGTGAGTTAAGTCCATACCTGTGATTATACCTGAGCATATAATCCCAGGATTTCCACCTCTCCTTTTTTCAAATGGCAGAAGAAGCCCCAGGTGCCTCCCAGCACGTCTTTCTCTTGGCACTTTACCAAATTTACATCTCATTCCCACCTTACTCAGCATGTTTTCCACCATCCTGTTGAGATTATGCAGCTCCTCTAGTGATGCAGGGTAAAACCACCATAAAGTGAACTTTACCAACTCACAGGAAAACGATTACTAGTTTCAAACTTTGCCCAAAGGTTAGTTACATTAAACTAAATTTTCTACTTGGAGGACTTTGTTTTCAACAGGGGCTCTCTCTGTGATGTATTTCAAAATCAACTATTTGATGATAATATTCTTTGCAAGAAAATCACATTTTTTGTAACAGAAGGGAAAAGTTTTCTCATGCAAAACCCCCTCAGAACTGTTTGTGCTTAATATTTGCAAAGTCTGCACCTTGAGTTCACTGAACACTTTTGCTTAAGGGAAATATTCTGACAATTTACAAACTTCTTGCAAGGTGAGAAATCGTTACAGGTTCAGCCCAACAATCTGCTCTGAAACAGCTTTTGGGCCTCCTCTTTTAACCAGCACTACTGAAATATCTTTTGAGAGGCCAGAGAATAAACAAGAGAATCAAAGCGTGAATGGAATTTTTAGCTTGTGGCCAGGCAGGTGCTCCACCCATGAGTCATTTATCCTACACAACAAGGGATGCCTGTGTTCTAATGCAACTGTCAAAGTCTTCTAGAAGGCATGAAAAAAATAAAAAATAATTTAAAAAAAAAAAACAACTTTTCCTGTCAGTCACAATTTTGAGGCTGATTTTTCTCACTTTCGGCTGCAGATGAGAGGGAAAAAAAAAAATCAAGGTAAACAGGCACCATGGTAGTTGTGAATAAATTCTTGGTGCTGAAAAAGTTCTAAGGAAACAGGTGTGTGGTATCACACAGAAATAAACATCCCAACACTCCTCTGATCTCATAATGAGTAAAGAAGAGAACTTTACAAACCCTGCTCTAGACCAAAAGATTGATCCCCACAACCTCAATAAATCTACATAATTTAGAGTTAAATCTAAATTAAACTAAGGGAATTATATGACATTATTTTTTTCTGATTAACCCAATCCTTTCTTTTGTTCCTAACTCCTGATTACATCCATTATACCTAACATGGCTTTTCTTTTAAAATTGATCTGACTGAATACATAGAGCAAATTTCTATATGAGGACACTGTACATGGTGCAAGTAAAAAAAAGTCCACAAAAATGTGATGTGTATTCACAAGACATCATTTTCTTTCAAGAACTGGTAAATGCACAAGACAAAGCATTCAGGCTTTGGCCTGTATTTATAAAGAAGATACTGAACAAATTGTGAAGTCTTAATTTTGATCTAGTTGGACACTGAAGACACATCTTAGGCAAATAAACTACTAAAATCCATTTTTATATCCAGCTCAAAAAGCAGCAAAGATCTGAGCTTTCTTTACCTCACTGCAAAGTGTCAACACGAGGTCAGTGTGCACTGTCAGTGCTCTTGGGCTGCCTTAAAGATGAAAAATAAGAGCAGAGTGGCAAAAACAGTCAAACCATAAAATGCCTTAAATTTAGAGAAGTGACACATACCAAAAAAAAAAAAGAACTATATTTATCTTTGCCAAGAAGGAGGAGGAAGCATCAAACACAAAGGAAGGGAGCAGCAGAAGCTGCACAAACATTGCCTGCACTGCCCTGAGCTGGGCCAGCTGCTGCTTACACACAGGAGAGGAGCAAGAGGCTTCTCAAATGATCCCAGGGGTACAGAAGACACCCCCCAAAGAGGGAATCTAAAACTTACAGTTGGACAATCCTGGTCCAGGGAAACCTGAGTATCTGGGTATGTATTCACTTAAGTTTTGAGGTCAAAGTGCCAGCAGAACACACTTTTTCAGGATGCCTCCAGAACTGTGAGCATTGCAGTGGGCAAATCTCTCTGCAATTTCCCTTGCAAGCTCCCTGCACCACAGGAACTGAACAGAAAAGATGCTCTGCTGGTAATTGTTCTTGCACTTTTGGCTTCTTTAGGGCTGACAAGAACCTTCTGCAACCACACTTCTAAGAAAAGGCAAAGGATGGGCACCCCAAATTAAAGAATTAGTGTTTCTGCAGGTGATGGATTACAGCATTCAGCACAGCTCTAAGTTTTCAGATTGGTTCAATAAATACAATATTAAGATCCTGGAGATCTGTTAAGATCTTAAACCCCTGACCCCTTTTCATTTTTTTAGGCTATTAACAGGTTCAGATATCATTTATCAGCCAAGTGGCAAGATGAAAAAACAGGAGCTGGTCAGTCAGATTTTGCTTGAATCAGCCTTTTCTGTCTTTTTTGGTAGGACAGCAAAATACATCTGGCAGCCTTGTAATCAGTGATTTGGTGAAGCACTGAACCCTAGCACCTTGACTGGTTAAATTTATTATCAGTAACATCATCACTGTTATTTTGTAATAATTTCTTGTCACTCCAACACCGTGCAAACCTTTGTGTTTGCACTGAGGTCTGGAGCTGCACAGAGCCAGGCCTCTGAGGGATCAGGGTGATGCTTCCTAACCCAAGGCAGGCTACTGTCCCCTCTATTTTTCCAGTGTTTTAACCTTTCAAAACCATAGCAAGTAATAAAAAACACTGTGAGAACAAAACTGAAGCCCTTAACTCAAAAAGGTTACCACAGAGGTGTTAACCACCAACTTCTGAAATGCCAATATTCAGTTGCCATCGTAGATCAGAGCTACAGAAAATAAATGGATCATAAAACAAAGCTGAATTTTTTTTTACAAACTCCCCATGTGCAGTCTGGAATAGTAATTTACCAATGGAATTTATTCACATACCTGTATTTCAAATAGCAGCTAAGTAACTCCACTAATTTATTTCTTATATAGGATGAATTCAATATGCTATTCCTTGAAATTTACTCAGTGCTTGTGGACTCCTCATCCTGGGAATTGTTCAAGGCAAGTTTGGACTGGGCTTGGAACAACCTGGGCTAGTGGAAAGTGTTCCTGCCCTAGGCAGGGGGGTTAGGACTGGATGGTCTTTAATGTCCCTTCCAACATATATTAGTCTGAGATTCTATGAGCCTATAAATTCCAAGTTACATTGTATTTTTCTGCTATTTACATATTGGCAACCACAAGGAAAAACTGAATTTTTAAAGTGCATTAGCATTTAAGAACTTCACTATTAATATAAGACTCACTACCTCTGTTATTCACTACTATACAATAGCAGAATATAAATGATAACACTTACACAAGTTAAAAAAGGTAGAGTGTTAAAATAATTGCATATATTAAATAACCATTGCAAGAAAGCAGCACATTGAAACTGAAAAGTGTATTTTCATCCTGTGTTTTTCATTCTTTCAAACTTAAAAAGGTGAAAACCACTATAAGCAAGCAATAAAAATTTAGAAAAAGTTGAGTGTTTCACACTGCTCTGTGGTGAAGATTCTTCCACTAATGTCAGAGAACCCCAGAATGGTTTGAGTGGGAAGGATCTTAAAGCTCATCCAGTGCCACATGGGACACCTTCCACTGTCCCAGGGTGTTCCAACCTGGTCCTGGACACTTCCAGGGATGGGGCAGCCACAGCTTCTCTGGGCAATCTGTGCCTCACTACCTTCACAGAGAAGAATTTCCTCCCAACATCCCATCTCTCCCTGCCTCTGTCAGTGTGATGCCATTCCCCTTGTCCTGTCACTCCAGGCTCCTGTCAATAAACTCTTTCCATCTTTCTTGTGGGCTCCTTTCAGAGCTCACTGCCACAATCAGGTCACCCCAAAGATTTCCTTCTCCAGGCTGAACAATTCTTTCAGCTCTTGCTCACAGCAGAGCTGCTCCATCCCTCTGATCACCTTGGTGCTTTGTCTGGACTTGCTCCAAGAGGTTCATGTCCCTCCTGGGCTGGGCACCCAAGAGATGGACACTTTTTTGGTGCTTGAGCTTGAGGACTCATTGCAAAATCTCTTCTCTCTGAGAGTCTCAATTTCTGTGTCCTGGGTGATTCTGAGTGATTCGCTGCTCCTCAGTAAACACTGCCTGCCCATTCTGCTCCAGTTTCTTTCTAAATACTTCTCTTAACTTGGAACCTGGGAATTCCACCAGGGACAGGCTTCCCTTGTCTGCAATCCCTCATAACTGAGGATGTTTCTGCAGCAAGGTAAGAGCACTGCCAGCACAAGTCATGGGAGCACTGAGGAGGTTTGGAGGCTTTAGGGTGACTTTTGCATGAGAAGCCCCTGTGTGAACCCACTGTCAGTTCTGGGGCTCTCCATGCATCCTGAAATTTGGGGACTTCACCCATCACTCCTGAAATCAGGATTAAGGCAGAATCACATTCATCCAAGAACTTGTTGACAGCAAAGATGTTGTCTCTGAGCCTCTCTGGCAACCATCATCATTAGTTGAGCACAGCCAGTAACATTTGTTTGGAGGATGCCAACTGGTGGCACCAATTATTTCCTGTCATTTTAGTACCATGCAGGAATACTGAGTGGTGAATAGGGAGCATGGGTCACTGAATGCACCAGCAGCCTTAAAGGCACTAAACTACCCCTGACACTGGGGTGTGTGAGTTACCTCTCCCATCACTAAGGAGGCCTGCAGGAATAATCAGTGGTAAAACCCAAGACAATGCAAGGCATCACTGAGAACTGATTGTATCCTACAACTTGGTGTGCCTTGTCCCCTTGGAAGCCAGGTTACACACTCTTGTGGTGCTAACTGGATTGGGAAGGAACTCTCCTGTGTGAAAGGGCACACAAAAGGCAGACACAGCACCACAGCTCAGTGCCTTTGTCTTCTCCTCACATCCTTAACACACAACATCAGTGAGGCAGGACACGACCTGCTGCAACAGGAGGGGTCAAGTGTTGCTGGTCCTCCCTGGACACAGAGTGGCTTTCTTTAGGAACTTGAGGGCCTGAAAAGAGTCAGGAGCATAGAGAGTCATGTGTAGGATAGAGAGTAATGTGTCAGATGCTTGTCAGTAGTGGTTAATCTCACTGGTTAACAGCGCTGCTATAACCACAATGTGGAATGCATGGGGCTGGTCTGAAAGGAAGTGGTAAGGGTGGGGCATGAGCACTAGGTCCCACGATCAAAGCACTTGAGCATTTTACTTATAACCCAATCACTGACACCCACACAGCAACTTCCTGTACTTTAAAAAAAAAAAAA
>WEIU01003898.1:702305-712769 GCA_013389925.1 Aegithalos caudatus
AAAAAGAAAAAATCTGTTTCACTCGTTCTGTAATCAACAACTTTTACCTAGAAACTAGTTAGCGGCAAACTCTGACTGATTTCAATCTGCAGCTCACAGCAGAAAACATAATTTTTCATCTGTGAGAACCTACAAGAGCCATTTTAACTGACAGGTTTCAGTCTACCAGTTCTTTCAGATTGTTTTTTTAATCCTTAATTACACAGAAGTCCCATAAATCCTGAGAACGTGCACAAGAAATATAATGCAATCAGAAATTTGGCAGTGCTGAACGCCACGGGCAGTCCTCTGCCTGAAAAGAAAATATAGGTATAAATCTATAAAACTCAGCAATGTTTTAGGGGAGTTTGAGAAAATAACGTGCAGTGGAATGTGGATCCTTGTCACAGGGCATCTTTGTTTAAGAATGTTGAGATCCTTGACTATTATTTGCTTTCTGTTTATCACAGCTCCTTACACAAAGCACTGGCATTGCTTCAGTGCTTTTTGAGCATTAGTCAAGATATACCATAAATAAACTTACAAAAGATTCCACTCCTCTCCAAAGAATCCTGCAAGTTCTCCAGTAGCACCTGGTGAACATCAAATTATGCCAGCCAAGTCCTAAGGGGTGCCCTATGAAACCTAATGTCCATGAGGAACTTCATGGAGATGAACACCTTCCTGAAGAAAAAGAACATGCACACGCTTTTCTTGGGGATTTTCATTAGAACAGTCTTGTCAGGAGAACTAAAGAACTTTTTCTTGGCTGATCTTCCTCAGCCTAAAGAGAATCTTAAACCATGTATGGGACAGAGATAGTGATTTTCCAAACCTTTTCATGAAACAGTAAGTTGGAGCTTTGAGGTACACCAGTATCTAGGTTTGCTGCTGCTTCTGGAACACCTTCTCCCTGCTATTCCCTACTGGGATTCACTGAGTTATTAACCTTCCTCCAGTTCTCTTTAAAGATTCTGCACTTAACCTCTAAATAGTTATACTGAAAAAATACTCAGTAGAGTATTTTACCATAAAAACAAACATGAGATTTCTCTTGGACAAAGCAAGGATCAGATCAGTACTTTGAAACATTTCAAATATCTTGATAGACTGGTCAACAATAGAGTAAGAAAGAAAGAAAATTATTTATGATGAACAAAACAAGCATAAGGCTGAGATTCTACCCACGATACAACTCTGATTAAATAATCTCATGATGGTCATACCCTCTCTTAATCTTAGTATTCAAGAAGGGAAAGATATGGATCTGAGGGGTGCCTAATCCATGCAACACAACAAGGGTTTGCCTAACCCTGATAGCACCAGCCAGAGCGAGCTGTGAACTGAACTATCTGCTAACACACTCACATCACAGCTGCTCCTCAATGTTCCAGCTGTGAAAAAACCCAAACATCGACTAAAAACAAACAAACCAACCAAAACAACCAACCCATTTTCACTTGACAAGCAGCCAGCAAACAGGTGAGGATGTGTAGCACCAGAGCTGATGACCCACTGTAATCCTGCTGCTGACAGCCCTGGCAGCAGCAGAGAAGTTTCTTTCTCTATATGCTGTGCAATTGCTGTGTTCAGAGCCTGGCTATGAGAGCAGCTCCCATGAACCACAAACTCCTTTTAGAGATCTTTCCAGGTATAGCTGAAGGCCTTTTGCTCTGAACATCACTATAGAGTAAACAGAGGTCACATCCAAATGCTTCATTTCAGGACCAGTGCTCTACAACTCCCTCCTGAAGGACTTGGATGTGGGACTGGAAGGCAGACTCAGTAGGTTTGGTGGTGACACACAGCTGGGAGGAGCTGCTGACTCCCTTGAAAGCAGAGATATGCTGCAGAGACATCTCTACAAAGGAAAGGGCTGGGCAATCCCCAGCTTAACGTGCCAAGTGCCAGATCCTGCCCCCGTGCCAGGGCAGCCCTGGGTGCAGGGACAGACTGGGGAATGAGAGGCTGTGGATCAGCCATGAGGAAAGGCTCCTGGGGGTCCTTGGTCAGTGGCAAGTTGGATTTGAGTCACCAGCATGCCTTGGCAGCCCAAAGTGTCACCATGTCCTGGAGGGCAGCAGGCTCAGCATCACCAGCCAGGCAAGGGAGGGGATTCTCTGCTCTGCTCTGGCCACACCTTGAACACTGGGGGCACTTTGGGCACCACGAGATCAGAGGGATCCAAAGCTGCTGGAGTGTCCAAAGGAGGGACAGGGAGCTGGGGAAGGGTCTGAGGAGGGGCTGAGGGCCCTTGGCTCATTCAGCTGGAGCAGAGGAGACTGAGGGGAGGCTCCTGGGGGCTGCAGCTCCTCCCGAGGGGAGGCACAGGGGCAGGGGCTGAGCTCTGCTCTGGGCCAGGAGCCCAGGAAGGGCTGGAGCTGTGTCAGGGCTGGAATGGAGCTCAGGGAAAGGTTCTTCCCCCCGAGGCTGCTGGGGCACTGCCCAGGCTCCCCAGGGCACAGGTCACACCCTAAAGGCTGTCACAGCTCAATCAGTGTTTGGACACAGCCAGGGGGTGAGAGTGCTGGGCTGTCCTGTGCAGGGCCAGCAGTTTGACTCCATGACCTCTATGGGTCCTTCCAACTCAGGACATGCCAGGATTTTAAGTGTTTCCCTGATCCTGTGCTCAGCTCCAAGGGTTTGCTCTGCCTTTGTTTTCCTGAAGGAATGAGATTTGATGCTGAACTCCTCCTTCATCTGGACAAAACCATGGGCATGGTGAGAACTGTGGCACACTTTGGTCCAGGACATCGTGCAATCCTCAGTGGATTATCACACAATGTTTGCATGTCCCATGAAAAAGCTTTGCCTACAGAAAATCATCAAACCAGGGATAATCAGGAACAATCCCTGGTGGATCCTGTTCAGTTTCCACTCTCAACTGCCTGGGAAATCAGACAGTTTCCAATGCTCTGCGAAAGTATTTCTATTTTCTACTTGACTGAAGAGGTTTGAGGACAAGTAAAGTTTGCTTTCAGAGCTTTCTGCACCTGCCTACCAAAATTCAACCAAACCACAAAAGTGTTTTTCAATATGAAACCCTCCCCACCAACAAAAAGAGCAGTTTTACTAAAAAGAGTACGAGCATGGAACAGAAAGGCAAATTACAGGTTTGTCTGGTAATAACTAGCATTTATTTGTCCTTCAGTAAGATCTTTATCACTTACTTGTTTTTTAATTAAACAGACCAATAAGAAAGGTAAGAAACAACGGAAGTTTCTTGTCTGCTATTTGTTTGCTGAGCCCATTCTAACACACATTCTCTGCCTTTATCTCTTGCTACAATCACACTATATTACTATATAATTTCTCATGCTTTAAGTAACCACTGAAGATTGCCTTAGCAGTGGAAGGAAGGGAGGAGTAGAACTGCAAAAGCACAAGGCTCATTTGTTTTAAAAAAACCCCTGTTGTTTCCTCCTTAGTCTATTTTATCATAACAACATTTGCTTTTGGTAGAACAGCGGAACCTCAAAAATACTGTGTCTCCATAGAAGGGGGGAAGAGACACACACAAACCATTTTTAACCAACTGATTCAAGGGTGAGTGCACATGTCTCAATTAAAAAAAAAACATATTAATAAAGCTGAATATTCACCAAATTCCTCTGTGTGTACAAAAGAGAGAATGAGGACACAGAAATCCCAAATCCCTCATGTAGGTGAGTCAGTACTCACCTTTGCTGCTATCACACTGCATTTGCTAAGAGCAATCATGTTTCTATCAAGGAATAGAAATAAACCACATGTAAAAGATTACATGGGTATATTTAGTATTTATCTGAATCGTCCAAATTTATATAGGCCCTGTTAACACTAAAATATTGTATGTAGCCATTTTTTTGAAAGATGGCCACTTGCATTCTTGCCTTGAAAACCAAATAAAGAAAAAATAACACCATTCACAGTGTCAAAGAAGATTCCCTTCAGCTTTTCTACTTCTCCTTTTATTCATGTCTGTCCTAGTGATTGATATTTGCCAACATGACATATTATGTGGGGGGTTTTTAATTACTGAAAGCTTTTTAGTACCTCAGTAGTAGAAAGTACACAAAGCAAGCATGGAACAAATTGCTTCAGGGGCTTTTCCACAATCCTAGAACATTTCCTGACAAGTTTGCATCAATACTCACCTACAAAAAAACCTCTCATTTGTTGCTTTCAGACTTTTAGGGTGCACCATCATCTCTTAAGCAATAAAATCACAGCAACAGGAACAAACTAAAGCTGCTGCAATGGTGTGCTTGTAAGTCTGCTGTGTGAAATGGTATTTTTCCTATCTTGGATCAATTTATGGGATGGGTAATGACATTAAGGATAATAAGTAAGCACTTGTTACATTATCCAAGGAGTTTGTTCTAGAATAACTGGTTTGCAATACCCATCAGGAACAGGCTGCATGCTCTGCTCCAAAATGCACCAGCTGAAAGGCAGAGAATGCACACACTGAGGGAGATTAATCATGGATCTGTTCTCTTTGTATTATGCTTTCTACATGTCTGTGGATATATAAAGATTCTACATGATGGTCAATGTGTTTAGTGCAAAATTCTGTGCCTACCCATAAGCACAATCCAGCTTTTGTTGGTTTTTTGAACCAACTGAAAGTTCCCTCTTAATATCAACTGAACTCCACAACTGTTGTTAAAAGGAGACTTGAAACTACATGGCTTCAGTTCTTTAAAGAGCTTCACTGGCAGCTGAATATATTGAAAACAACTCCAGGGAGAACAGAAATTAAAGCTCCACTAAGAGAGATCTTATTTTCAATTCATGAGATTTATAGATCTCCCAGATTTCCATAAACAATGGACTTGAAGCAGGAACAAAGCAATATATATATTCAGAAAGTGTTTTCTGTTTAATTCATGCAGTAATGTGCAAATGCAAGAATGATCCTGCCTGGAACAGACAGATCAGGCCAGGTCTGTCTAACCATGTAGCCTGTTCCTGTTAGTATCTAGTGGCAGATGCCTCAGGAAGAAAAACAAAACAAAATAAAGATGCAGCCATAGTCAGACTGCCTTGCCACTCAGCTACAAAGGAGCTAGAGCCAGTAGTTTGGCTTTTGGGACATCCTGTTGCCTCTGTTTCTTCTGAGAATTATCTAGAGGTTTTTTAAAGACCATTTAAACTTTTTTGCATTCACCATATTCTCTGTCAAACATAGCAATAAATCCTAAATTTAGATCACCATATAAAAGCAAACCTCATTATTTTAAAGATGCCATTTACTGATCTCATGTATTGCCTACCTAGAAAATACAGGGGTTTTTTTTTTCTGCCACATGTGGTTTTTACAGATCTGTCATAGCACTCTCTCATCATCTGTTCTCCAGTTTGAAGAATTTCAGTCTGGTTTACTGATAATTTTGTCAATTTACTGATAACTTCCTATCTTCCTCCATGGTTGAAATATAAGACAAGATAGTAGACTGTCAACTTGTTCTTATATCCAGCAATACACTGTAAATGGAAAGAAGCAGCTTTTAAAAGAAGAAAACCTCCTTACCACTGGGTGGCTTGGGTCTTGGAGGGATATTTTTCTTCGGTGGTAATGCTGGTGTGTCTGATTTGCTTTTGAAAGGATCATCTGCAAATCCTGCCCCTCCAAAAGAGGAGGCAAAGGGGTCTGAAGCTACTGACTACACGAGGAGAAAGAAAAGAAAAGGAATGTAAGCATGCTGTAGGATATCTGTGTTCTCATGAAGCTACAGGTTAAGTCAAGTAAAAGCACTGACTCCCAAACCTGAGGGCAGATGTACAGAATTGTCAGTGCTGTGAGAGGTTAATACCCAATGACACAGGGGCTAAAATTCCATCAACATTCAAAACACCTCAAGCTCTTAATCATTTAAGTACTTTTAGAACTTTTAGTCCTAGGAAAAAAAAAAAAAAGCTGANTCCCAAACCTGAGGGCAGATGTACAGAATTGTCAGTGCTGTGAGAGGTTAATACCCAATGACACAGGGGCTAAAATTCCATCAACATTCAAAACACCTCAAGCTCTTAATCATTTAAGTACTTTAAAATAAAAGGAAGTAAAACTCTACTTTTTCCTATTTGGCAATGAACAGTCATACCCCAGCCTGACCTTCACTCTGATAAGCAGAACCTGGAAAAACACTGCAGAAGGCATAACTTTATTCCAAGCTTTTCTGAAGTTACACACTGGTATTTGACTTTTTAGGGACTATCCAAAAGCATGTGTTTAAATATTCCTATATTCAGATGACTTTTCTACAGGACTCTCCCATTTATTAAGAAGTGTACAAGTATTATGCCACGCAGAGAAATTTATCATTGTGAAATGAAGAAAGAGGAATTTTGTGAGCAAAGGTGAAAATTGCAGTCAAACTTTTGCTGAAATTTCTACCTCAAGCCAGACATTTCTATTGGTGAAGGCTGTTGCCATCTAGTGGAGAATTAAAACCCTCTCCAAAACAGTAAAAGTTAGGGAAGAAAAGAAAAACCCACCAAGAAATGTAATTACTCAATGTAAAATTATAATCTATTTTATTTTTAACATTTACTCCACTGTGTTCAAGTGTTACTGCAGAACTAATGTAAGGAGCTGGGTACTGATTTTAACTGTAAATTCCAAACTCCACCTCAGGAAAGTAACAGCAGACCATGATCCATTTTTTTCATGTGTGTCCTGAACCTTTTTCTTAATTTGCTATTTAAAATGAACAGAAATTGCACATTTAAAAGATGGGAGAGACTGCCTGACCGTTAGGAGCAGAGTAAGGTTAATTTACATACATTTGGGAGTGGAGTGTTTCATTAATAGCTGCACTCAATCTTAGAGGCCTTATCCAACCTTAATGATTTCATGGTAAGTTTAGAAATAAGTCAGGATACTTACTACAAAGTAACCAAGATGCAAATTCCAGGACTGAGAAGAAGGTTGGACACTGAAATGGATTAATACCTGCAACAACTAACTCTTCTTACAAGTTAGAACTACAAGCTAATTTCTTTTCTTGATCTGGTATTTGAAAATATTTGTGAAAAGTTTATTTATCCCTAGTGAATCTACCAGTCTCAGTAAGACTTTGCCATATCTGACATGATTGGGAAATTCTTTGCTGTGTAACTGGTGAGGCTGATTGGAAAAGAAATGAACAAAACCAGATTGCCAGATGAAAAGTTGTATCATACTCTTTAAAAAAGTGTCTGTACATACATTTTTAAAAGGACAGTTGCCTTCCTTTTAACCTTTACCTTTGACATCTGACTGAAGTCTGCAAATCCCTCACCACCACTGAAAGCACCACTTCCAAATGGATCCAGTGTTCCAAATGGATCTGGAACAGATATGCAAGAAAAAAAGTTATTTTGAATAATATTTAAGAATTACACAGAATGCTTGGGGGTGCCAATGAAGCACAAAACTAGGCAGGTCATTAAAACACACCTGCATTTTGACCTGTTAAAAGAGAATTCCACAAAACAACAGGTTTTCTACCCTACCAGTTGTTTGGAGGGAAAATACAAGAAAAAAGTGACATATATGGTGCCACAAAGACAGACTTCATGAACTGTAACAAGACCAGGATGCTTTTTGCCAATGATTCACAAGATTCTTTATCCTCAACTCTTATATTTCATTGTTTTTTCATAAAAAGATACCTCCTAATACAGCTTCATGTGAAAATGTTTATTTCTTACCTGGACCTTTTGAGGAGATACTGGAAGACGTAAAAGGATCAGTGCTTTCAAAAGGGTCAGGCTAAATAAGAACAGAAATACATCATTATTTTTCTGCTGGACTGTGCATTTACTTCTTCATGCCTATCAAAATCTCTTGCTTTAAGACAAATAGTTTCCAATTTCAGACCACTCTATTCAGCAGAGTAGGATAAAATCAAGTGATTATATGAAATGTACATTATTAATGTATTTGGCTACAGAGAGCCATGAACACAACACAAGTGAGAAAAGCATCCCACTGAAATATATGCAACATTAGTAACCAGGGCAAAATATGAAAATACACCCAAAATGTTCAGTCTTTAAGCAACAGAGACAGAATATTCAGGTCATGCATTTATATTATTATTATTAATTCAGAGAGTCTGTATACTGCTTCTTTTTAAACACATGGTTTTTACAGTTGCTCTTCAGTCTGACAAGTCAGCTTTTATTTAAGTACAGTCCTATACTGCAAGATGAACTAACTGAGGCTGCTCTTGGGTAGCCACACTAAATGAACTGTGTAAGAGGAGGAAAAACTAATAAAAACAAACCCAAAAAACTTCATACTCCTCCCAAACAAGCACCCACAGGTACATCAGGAATGTTCAGAACTGTAGCTATGGCTCTACCAAGTGTGTTCTGTGTAGTGCTGGCTCCAGCTTCTGCTGGGGGCTCAGGAATCCTTTAACCAGAGCAGTTCCTCCATCTCTCACTCATTGTGTGACTGCACAAATCTATGGGATGGAGGGAATGGTGGGAATGAGTGGGTGCTGCTGGTTTGAGATTCCCAACAGAGAGAAAACATATCCACCTAACAGTACCTTCATGGTGAATGTGCACCTCATGACCATGACTGCCTCAACAATCCATACTTACATTCTAAGAATAGAATTAATATTTAGGAGAAAAGTATTTTGTATTATTTCACTCCTTTTAGCTTTCAGACCATAGTAAAGAAATCTATTAAGTGTAGATTTAAAAAGTACTGACCTTTGAGGGTAAAGTGGGGGTTTTTGTGAATGGATCTGAGGTAAATGGGTCACTCTTCACCTGTTTCTTGAAGAAATCCTCAGGGGCAGAACTACGAAATGGGTCACTTTCCTTAAAGGGATCTCCTCCAAAGGGATCTGGAAGGAGCATGAAAAGGTAAATACAATGTAGCTCTAGTGTGTCTATAAAGAACATTCTATATTTGACCTGACACTAAGGTAAATACAATGTAGCTCTCATGTGTCTATAAAGAACATTCCATATTTGACCTGACACTCACTGATACAATTTTTCTTACACATATGTCTATAAAGAACATTCTATATTTGACCTGACACTCACTGATACAATTTTTCTTACACACTGTTTTTAGTAAATCTGACAGACTTCCAGAGACCTTTCTACAGAGGGTATTGTTAGAACGAGTACATGTTTATATGAAGCTTTCAGACTTATTAAACAGTTACACACTTCTCATTAAATATATTGATTCAGAATGCACACCTTGCTGGGTTTCTATGCAAACCAAAAATCTGAAGCCAGAGAAACCTTAATGCTGCCTTCATGTTTGGTTACAAATTCTTTATACCACACCTGTCCTGTCATTAAAAAGGGCCATTACCTGCTGGAGCAGGTGGTTGTTCTGCAAAAGGATCATGCTGGAATGGGTCACCTATGTAGAAGAGAAAAACAATTTGTTTTATCTACTGTTTAGCAAGATGATAAAAGTTAAAATATTATTTTCTCAACAATTGGAATTCAAGGTCTTAGATAAGCACTTGTCACTTACTGCCTTTGAAAGGGTCTGCTCCCTTAAATGGATCAGATTTGAAAGGGTCTTCTGACTGGAATGGGTCTGTATGCAATTCTTGTGTGTTATTGGTAAACATCAAGGCTTTATTCTTAAATGGATCATCCTAAAAATTAAGATAAGAAACATCACAGCAGCTTGTCATTATAAAATGCCCAGTTACCCATTTAGCAGAAACTGTATGCTATCTTGGTTCCTGTTTAACAGTCTTTAAAATTACTTCCTAAAGGACTGTCTGAATATGTGACTCCTAAGTAGAAGTAATTACACAGCAGAAGGAAATGTGCACCCCAAGGCTACTCAGAGCACCACAAGATAACAGCACATATAGCAATTAAATGTTAAAGAGTTGCCCATATTAATATATTCAACTCTCAAATACTTAAATAACAAAAGAAAACCAACCCCAAACATCACACTAACAAAAAATTCTTCCCCCAATTACAGCTCAGCTTCGGGTAAGACACTTATTTAAAAGGAAAGATACATAAATAATCTGTGGACTACAAATACAACAAATCACTACTGAGTAGTCAGCTACTAGATTGCTTCTTGTTAACTCATCTTTGAGTTTAAAGCCCCAAATGCTGATTTCCTATGGTAAGGCACTTCTTGCAGAAGAGTCACCCCAACATTTTCATGACAAGAGGTTTCTCAGCAGAGGCCAAATCTACTTTTGTCAAGTTGCAGAAAACACTCTGCATGAATAAGCAGCAACCTGAAGTTATGAAACCTCTTCCCAACATTGATCTGCATGATATCCCTGGCTTGGATCTGCTTTGGAGCCTCTGACGAAGCCCCAAGTGCAGACAGCACCTGAAGAGCAGAATTCCAGGGACACTGGGAGCCATTCCATCCCAACCTAAGGAATATCCAGAAAAAGCAACCCACCTACACTGTCCCCAACACCAGAAAGAGACAGGATTCCTTTCATCCCTTTACAAGATGCAAATGAAAACATCCTGATTAATGCTTCTCAG
>WEIU01003898.1:712801-723981 GCA_013389925.1 Aegithalos caudatus
GGAAGAGGAAGGAAGAATTGAGAAACAGGAAAGTGGCACAATGGTTTCAAAAAATTGCTATGGACATAGACTGCTGTTTTCTGCCAGTAAGTGGCTCCTAGGTTTTGCAAGTAAGTGAAACATCTGGAAGTTTTCACTGGAAATTAAATACATTTATGCAAGGCATGCAAGCACAGAAACTAACACTGAAGTGTTTTAAGACCTTTAAGTAAATGTTTCTCAATGTGCTGTTCTTTTTTATCTACACTGTCCTTCTTTTGAGGAGTTTTTTTTACAGAGCAAGTATAAGGTTATGCATAAAGGCAGCAATGCCTGGTAAATATTTTCTAACACATTATATATTTAACTTCATGCTAAACCCATAGCAAATACAAGGGCAAATGTGTTTCCATAATGAGGAAGGGCCACACAGATGTGCAAGCAGAATCAAGCAAGTATGCAACTTTTATCTTGTCTTATTTAAGACAGGAAATAGGCTTAAAAAAACAAAAGAAAGTTCTTGTGATTTAGAGGATTATTTAATACCCAAATCAACATTAATGAAAAATGTTTAAAAACCTGAAAGACTTTATATAATTTGGGAAAAAATGCTGATTAAATAACAAACATAATAAATGAGAAAGATGATGCTGGGATTATTTAAGCAAAAGAGAATTATCCTTCTGGAAAGGGAACATGAGATATGTAATAAATATAGCTCACTGTAAAGCAGAAATTTGTAGAGTTTCTTTTGGAAATAAGAAGGAAATACATGACAAAGGGAAATTTACAGCAAGAGAAGATTTCACCTTGGTAAACTGGACAACATGCAAGAAAAAAAGAACAAAACACCTGAGCTGGAAATAAAGCCCTACCTCTGTCCTGAGACTGAGCATGTGACAAGTTACAAATGCACAACACCATGCACCAAATACTAACTAAACAATGCTTCAGATGAGGGGCAAGTCAGAAGCTTAATCAGTGTAAAATATAAGAAAAAACAGTATTTTTTTTTTACCATAGCTCCATAATTGCTTCTTTCTGTCTGCCCAAGGCCTTCACTCATGTCTGCTAAATTTGTCAGACTCCCACCATGAATCCCATTGAGAGCTTCATTGTATTCCTCAATGCTCTTATTCATTTCCTGATGGCTCTCCTGCAGCTGAGAGAGTTTACTTCTTGCCTGAGAAGGAGAAATGCTTTAGCATGTTACATACTCAACAACACTGCCATTCTTAGAGTCTCCTTAAACACTGCTGCCTGACATTGCATTTTATCCCCACCAGAACTGAATGCTTCCTGACTCAAACCAGGAATTTACCCACTAAACACCAGTCAAAAATTTATTTTTATTTCATGAACCAGGGCTTTTTACTTCTCTGTAAAAGAATTTTTCAACTCAGCATTTCAAGAAGCAAAAAAAAAAAAAAAATGTATAAAGTACAGTGAATACCTGGTTTATTTCTTCCTGGGTTGATTTTAAAGATTTGATTATTGTTTCAAGCTGCACTTTTCCAGCCTGGATACTTTGCTCTAGTTGAGTCTCTTCTTGCTGGAGGCGATTCAGCTCTGCTTTTGCTCTATTAAGGTCATCTTCCTGTAATTTTAAATCTGATTCCTGAGACTGAATCTGCATTTTTAGTGTTGAAATCTGAAACAACACAGTAGAAAAAAATCAGAGTGAAATTTGGAATAAATGAGACTTATTAAATTGTGAATATATAAGAAGTAATAGAAAGTGGCAAAGCAACCTATCAACCACTAAGGAAACTATTTAGAACTTAATATGAAGAAATGCATGCTGCTTCTGCTATTACACAACATCCTTGATAAAAGCACATTCAAGAAAACCAGGAAATAATAAAACCAGGAAATACTACATTAAATGAGAGAACCCCACTACTTAGAAAGGTAATCAAAAGCTGTTTCCTAGATATTCACCTTCAGAACTTGGTTCCAGTCCAACATTTATCAAGTAGTTTCAGGTTGATTTTTAACTCTGTTAAGAGTTAAAGTTACAGAGTTGCTTATAAACTTCCTTATACACTTTCTTATTTGACTTCCTTATACAGAAACTTTCTACCCTAAGGTAACATCCTATTTTTAGCAGCAATTGCATCCACCTGAAAACTCAATCCTGATGATATTCAGAGTAACCAAAACCAGCACCACTGCCATGGGTTAGGACCACTGATTTTCAACTGCCCTATTAGGCTGGATAAATGTTTCAACAAATGAAACAATTGAAATGTTGTTGTTCAATAAATGAACAATTCCTGTAGAAAAGGACTCCTGGAGATCATGGGCTTCAACCTTGCATTTATGACCATTATGAAAGGTATTAAGGAGAGCAAAATCCTTTCTTGGACCTCTGTATTTGTGTGGAAATTGCTATTTATGGCAAAAAGAAAGCAAGCAAGCTTATTCATTAAATAAACAGAATTTCCCTCAACAGAAGACATATTACCTTTGAGAAGAATTACCATACTTACCACCTGTGTCTCTTCCTGGCATTTCTGCCTGACATCATTCAGCATATCTTTCAGTTTGGCTTTCTGCTGGTCCATCTCATCCAGGCGATCTTGTGCATCTTGTTTTTGAGCCTCCAGCTCTTGCAAGTTACTTGTTTCCCTATCTAAATCATTTTGCAGTTCCTGAAGAAAATTAGACAACTTGTAACTCACATTTAGCTTAAGGAAAAATCAGCCACAGATCTTTTGTTACAAAGAATGTAACGAAATTCAGAGTATTTTCTACATCATATAAGCTACACTCTGCATTGGCCTGTTTTGTTTCTGCAGGAACCTGTGTAAAACATCAGGAAATAAATCACTGCTCACAAGAAGAAAGAAAAAGGGACTATGACACAGAGCACATGGGATTGAGTTATCCTAATTAGCAAAACCAGCACTCTCCAAATAATGATTTCCTAAATTCCAGTGTTAGTTAAACACTAGCAAAAAAGACATTTCAAACTGCTCACATACACTATGCTTACATTAGCCAGCATCAGATGAAAATATTTCTGATGGAGAACAGTAATTTTTTTTGCCAGTTAGAGGAAAATCCCCAGAAAGAAAGAATGACAGAAAGAATGGTGGAATGACAGAAAAAATGCTAAATTTCCCTATATTACTTAGAACATTGAAAATCATGAAAACTTCTGATGACAGACAGAGTTTTTACCTGAACTTCATTGGTTTTCTGTCTGATTGATTCTTCCTTTTCCCTAATGTCCTGCTCCAGAGTATATTTTTCTCTGTCAGAAAAACAAGAATGTGTATATTTATGATTAGTTAAATAATACAACACACATGCAAAAATCAACTAAGTATTATTCTGGGAACACCACACAGACAAAAATGCCAGCCCATATTCTCATGTATTCTTTAAAGGAGGTGCATATGTATTAATTATTCTTTGAAAAATACCATCTGTGCCCACCATCAATCTTCTGAGTCACCTGACAGATCTGTAGGGTATCACCAGGAAATTCATCACTAATTACAGCAACAAATAATCAAATAATGATAAAATGACTAAAAGAAAATAAAAGTAACTGACACATCAGTGCTAGAGACTCATTTTGTTATTCTACACCAAGATTTTGTTAACAGCCCACAACTATTACCTCTGCAGCTGTGCAATTTCTTGGCTAATATCATCCAGTTCCTTCACCCCTGTAAATTCTCCTGATCCAACAGAACTTGCACTATCCTGTTAAGAATTAAAAAATCCATTATAATACCAAGTTGTAACAGAAGCTCTTCCTTTAACAAAGGCTGAGAACAGAGGTGGGATACAAAATCCTCATTACTTGCACTTGTAAAATTCTATGAGAGACATCAAATTACTCTGGAACATGCAAGGAACAGGCTAAATTGCCCTATATTGCTTATATCAATGAAAATCATGAAAACTACTGATGATAGACACATCACAATTTAGCCACACGATTCTGCTCCTGGGACAGGAGAAGTTTTAATGTGCCTGTTTAACAGACAGGACAGTTGAACTCACAGCAATGAAAGGACAGGCACAATGCCAACAAGGAAATTGCAGACTGTGGTAGAATTAAAATTCAAAAACTCAGTTCTGCTGTAGTCAATAGCAAAGTTTACAGGGGATTTAATGAAATCAGATTGTAATTCCAGTCTTTTAGAGCCCTGCCACAAATTAATGGCAATTCCTGCCCATTTCCTGTAGGTTGTTTCTACATTCACTCAGGTGTAGGTCAGGCAAGACACAGAGGGCATCCCCTGCCTTCTTGATAAGACAATCACTATCAGAAATTAAGGAAGGATGTCAGCATTTGTACAAAACTGGTTGTTATAATAAAAGGGATTGCTCTTTGGAAAAAAAAAACCAAACCAAACCACCACAACTGAGTAAAAACTGCAGCACTGAGCTCACTGCTAGTATGACAAAGCAGAAGACCTGCAATTTTTAAATAATAATTTAAAAAGAAGAATGCAGAGTTTGCTTGCTTCGCTCACTTTGAGGCTGCTGTGATAACCACAGAAAGCCTGGCTTCATTAAATATTAAAAAACAAGCAAGAACCCAACCAACAAGCCAAGATCAGCAGAGTAAGTTGTGACATTTTTGTAGAAACAATGGTAAATATACAGTCTAAATAATTTCATTAAGTCCTTACTTTTGGGGGATGATTTTTTTGGTAATATACCACTAAGTAATCACAAATAACAACAACAATACAGACTAAATCTTCAAGGTAGCAAATCAAAAATCACTTTTATACTGTCAGGCCAGATACAGATTTGCTGGGAGATCTCTACTGAATGCTGGACAGGATCACAGCCAGGTGTCACCCAAAATGACTACAAAATAAGTTAAAATGAGCTGCTGCACTGGTTAGGATAAGAATCACTTAACTAAGCTCACAGTAGCATACAGTTTATTTTATCTTATGCTCAGCTAAACACATACTACATGGACAAAAAAAATGCAGTTAACTGAAAAGTGTGAAAGCTTAAAACCTCTCACACCAAGATGTATTTCCTGCTCACAGCTGCAGAGAACTGTTCCAGGAATAATTCCAGCAGCACTGAGCTGCCTGTCCCAGGAATCTCCTGCCAGATCAATCCATCTGCAGTTGCTGAAGGGAAGGAACATCACCAGGCTGGCAGCCAGAGCTGGGCAATTCTCATTGCTGGGACATTATCACCACACCAAGAGAAAGGAGCACAGAGCTCAGGAGCAGAGACAGGCAAAGGCACAGAAATAAGAACTTTTTGGAAGTTACAGAAAGCATGGATTAGAAAAGTGCATTCCTTTGGACGGTGCAATTACTCACACGGCGCATTTCTGTTAGTGCTGAGATCTCACTTCCTACAGGGGTCAGGTAACCTGAGAGAGTCTACAGGAAAAGGAGACAGGAAAAACCTTAGCAGGATCACAGCAATGATTAAAATGTATTTAGAGTTCCAAAGCTTTTGGATTGGGGAAAGCAAATAGAAGTAAAGAAAAACACAATATCATTTATTGAGAAGGTGAATGTGGTGACATGACAGAAGTGTTTCTTCAGTTCAGTTTCAGAAATGCACTGATGTGCTGTCAAGGAAAGGAACAAAGCAGGGTCAGCAAAGGATCAGATGCTCCAGTGAAGTGTTATTAGCAGTGATGGACACAGGGCTGTGGACTGCCATGGATCCCAGAAACCAGGGATCATTCCTCATTCAGCCATTCCAAAATTTTATGTTTCCATGGGAGGAATTTGGTGCTGATCACAAGTCAGGGACAGGCTGCTCAACCAGCTTTTAATATTCCCTGACTTAACCTTATGTATGACAAAGGATTATTTTTTATGCTAGATTTTTTTCCCAGCATTATTACTCCTTGGTTTATGGAATATTTTACTGCATTTTTCTTTACTTACTGTCTTGGTTGTTAAAAAAAAAAAAATTAGCTATATTTTCAAATGTTAAAACAATTTTGTAAGAGGAGATAAGAAAAAATATTGGTGATTCTTTATCATAATACTAAAAAAAAACAAACCCATACCCATTAATTTTAAAGCAGTTCAGTGATATCCACAATAAATTGCTGACTTACCTGGATGGGTGTGTTCCTGTCTGTGGGAGGGATCATATCTGGAGGTAACACTTGTGGAGGATCAATCCCTTTGCTCACCTTCTGCTGAATGAGATACATGGCAAGGGCAAACTGCTCTTTGCTGAGCTTTCCCATCTGTCTCGTGTCTGCCAAAGCCCTAAGAAAAAAATAGATCATATTAACAACAAGAAAATCTTATTTCTGCTTTACCAAAAAGCCTGGAATATATAGATCTATATACTCTTAATTTCTTTTTGGTTCATCCTTATGAGAGCTTACTTATTCTAGTTAGATTTCCATAAACAGTGCAGTGTTTTATTAAACATATTTAACTGAATAGAGTAGTGTTAGTCTGAGAAAATATTCAGAGCACTAGAACTTCAAAAGACAGTCACAATTCACAGACTGACCTATTGCCCCTACTCCCAGAAAAGCAAAGGGAGTATTTATTTCTCCCTTAATTTTCCATATAGCCTACATATTGCAGTATGTGGACAAGTAATAGAAGTTGGGGGTTTTTGTTTGTTTCTGGCATTTTTTAATGTTAGGATCACACTCTGAATCTGAATTCCCAGAGCAGCAAAAAACCCAGCTAGTATGGAATTCTTACCATATATGTGCTAGGAGATTCTGAGACAGACCTGAATGCATAAAAATGTCCTTTACTTCTTGGCCACTCACAAACCCATCCATGTCTGTGTCCGTTTTCAAGAAAATTTCATCATATCTCACTTTTTCAGACATTGGTACCACCCAATTCACAGCTGGCTGCAAAACAAAATTTGGCATTTCAAAAGAACAGAAACAATCTTAATGAACACACTGAGAATACACAACATTATCCAGAGCTGGGTGTGCTGAACACCTTGCATACTCCAGTCTGCCTGGTAAGTAAGTATTTTCACTGCATGTTTTAACTTCACACTTTGTATCTGAATAAAAACACTGACAAACAGCTATTCATCAGTTGAAAAGCATTAATTCTTCAGAAACACAGACCCAACTAGGCATGTAAAGTCCTCATGCTAATAGCAGATTTAGAAGTAGATTAATGGTTTATTTGGTATTAAAGCAGATACACAAACAAAACCTTTCTATGGTTTCACTTTCTACATAAAGTGAAAATCCCCCCAAAGATTTGCTACCTCGTGGGCACTGATTAAAATTCCCCTGATGTTCTTCCAAATCTCACCATTCCCACTTCACCCTCTCCACCCAAACCACCCGAACACAAGCGAGGCAGAACTCAAAAAGCAGATTTACTTTTCCTACAGCTTACAAACACACCAAACTACAAAACTAAGCAAGGAGGACTTGTACCTGTGCTTGTTTGATGCTGTGCTTGGGAGACAAGCTCCCTGCACTGTTGAGGCTGTTGGCACTGCCATGGGAGGGGGTGGAACGGAGGCTGTCTTTTGGTGGAGGACTCGCAGGGAGAACAGGAACTGCACCAGGAAACACTGGGGTCTTCTTTCTTTTAGAAGGTGGTATGAGAGAAGGGGGCAATTGTGAAGGAACTGACTCTTTCTCAAGAGCTCTATAAACCAAATGCATTGCCTGCAAAGGCAAAAAAAAAGTCAGGTAATGTTCACAATTATTAGAAAAAAGCAACAAGATATTCCTGTGTCGGTCATTTACATATCAGTAAAACAAAGACAGACTAGAGATGTAAACCAGAGCAATTCATTCTGAATGTAATTCCAACAAGTTTAATCTTAACACAGGCAAGAATCAGTAGATAGATTTGAGGAAGGTCATTTAATGTGAACAATTTAGATTAGAAGAGTCAATTGTAGCACAGAAAGCTGCAAAGCTCTTGAGAAAGGAAGGAGCTATGTGCTTTAACAGACTGACCAGGCAGTGAACTGAGAATTTAAAGCAACTTACCACAGCAAATTCATCCTTGTCCAGGTGACCATCCTTATCAATATCACTGAGATCCCAGACCTACAGCAATTAAGATTAAAAAAAAAAACAATTTGCAGACCAAGTTATATTTTATGTATTCATACTAATACGCCCTCTAAAGACTCCTCACAGATTTTGGTGAAGATCATATTAGTTATATTACCTATCTAAACATTCTCTGATGAAACAGACTGGATTAGAATTTTCTGGCCACATGAATCAACACTGGCTCTAACAAATTCTGGTTGCAACACAGGCTGGATTTTCATCTTTCTGTGATGCAATTAGAGTCATCAAGCTAAGTAAAAGCATTCAGAGGTGGCTTTCCAAACTGCCCAGAGGGTTTGGGCTAGCAGACCACTCAAATTCCTCATATAGAAGTTCAATAAAAAGGTCAATTCATCCAAAATTCCTATTACATTCCTAGATGATCAGGTTTTCTACTAAAAACTATGTGCAGCTCCCTCTGGCCCCATTGAATTTCCTGTTGGAGAGAATTTAAGCATTTATCAGCTTTAGCTCATTATTACATCAGGCACAGTCAGTGAAACTTGCAGAAGAGACACAGAACTTTGTGAATTCTGATACAGTACTGTTTAATCATCAATATGACAGCAGAGTGCACAAAAAGCCAAGACTGGAAGCTCAATTGTGAGAACTCTGCTTTATCACTGGACCCCTGATAAATTTAAGCTCCTTGATTATTCCTTTGTCCTTTTCCTCAGTGCCTTATCTTGTCCACAAACTTTTCTGGAAGAGGCAAAAGCTTCCTGAATTTCTATTGTGACAACAACAAGATAAAATCCAAAGCCTTTCAAGACTTCACAATACTCAAGTACAGAATTAAAACAAATCATACTTAGATTTTGTAGATAATACAGAGCAAGAGGCACTTCTTCCTGAAGAGAAAAGTATGTAACACAGATAGAGCTCTTACACAGAATGCACTCATTCTCAGAAATATCAATATGCAAAGCATTAAAGGAGATGTTTTTAATGAAGGCAGAAAAAGGTCTGCTTCCCTTGCAAACATACAATGGATGCACTCAATTCAGACCTCAAAAGTATTTATAGATATACATGAAAGAAAAAACAACTTGACCATTTGTACTACAAATAAAAGGAGGATGTTTTAAGGTATTCTCCTGTACAAACAGGGGATGGATTTAATAGTATGTCTAATAACTCATATTTGTAAAAAGGACCAAACAGCAGAATCTAATGTTATAACAGCTATTATGGTTCAGGAAAGCTTTTTCTTGTTTTCAAACAACCAAAATCAAGTTTTCAGCTCTTAAATGAATAGAAAAAAAATGAAGCCAATCTACTCTAGGGCCAAATTTACTACTTTTACCCTTAATTCTGAGTGGAACACTTCAGAGTCTTAATGTTCCTGCTTTATAGCATGCACACAATCCAAAATCTCAATCAAAACCTGATCTCTGTTGGTAAATTACTTTTTTTTAACATTGCAACTAGGAGAAGCTAAATAGAGACTAACTAAATCTAAACAACTTACTTACCCTTCCAAGGATATCAAGAGGTAGCTTTGAATTCATCAGTACTGGTTTTACTTTGTCTCCTGAAAGTAAACCATTTACTGGCAAAAGGCTTTCAAAAATACCATCAAACTTTGCTTTTTCTTCCACCTAGTTGGTAAGAAATAGTCTGAATAAGTAAAAAAGTGTGTCGGTGTGAGTAATGAAAATGAGATCTTGCAAGAAATTAAGAGTGGTCAGTAATGTATTCATCCTAAATTTTGAAGCTTTCTTGCAAGTGCCACTGTACTTTGTTTAAATGTAAACCCACAGAGAAAGCTTTGAAATTAAGCTCTTAAATGTAAGGTTATGACAGCTGAGAGATTTTACCATGCAGCAGACAAGGTGTGCTTCTCTTTTAAAGTAACTTTGATAAACTCTGTAGAACTAAAACTTATTATTCCCACTTTAAAATACATATAACTACAGGGTTTTTTTAATTAAATTTCTACCTTTTGGAAATGTTTGCAGTTGAAAATGACCCAAACATAAATATCCCCAACATATGCATCCAAAGTTATTTTTTCCAAATGATATATGTTCCTTGTATCATTGAATTCTAATTAGAACATAGGAACCCAAGCTTTAAATTAATAGTTCAGACTGGATGTGGTGAAATAATTTGCTGTTCCCAGTGGGGCTCCTTTAGACAAAGTGCCTAATTGTAGAATTCTGGAAGAAATCCAAGCAGAAGATTTCAATTCATTGTCTTAAAAACATCACACCAGTGGTTGTCAAAGGGTTGTTTAATTCTTATTGCCTATCTAAAACTCCACCTTGGTGTTCTCTATTGTGCACAGGTTTGCACAGAAAGGGAAGAATTCTGAAGTGGGAAATGTTTGATACAAAATTCTCTCACTGGGAAACTTACACAGAAGAAAGATAATTACTTTTAAAAACTGGATGGAATGTGTTCTCTTTTACACTTACCCTCACAGCCCAGTGAGTCTCTGTTGAGGGTGGTGTGATCAGCAAAGGACTGCTAGTGTCACGCTAAAAATGAGAAAATATTTTATTTATATCTATATATATATGTAAAAATAGATAAAATGCACTTCTGTCTCTAACACTAATTGCATTAAGTTTGAGATAGTCACAGACTATAAAACTTAACTACACTGAGGAAAACAGGCTGCACATGTACCTAAATAAAAGTCACACACATTTTACAGCACTGCAGTACTCGGGTAAGGACACTCAGCAGATGCATTTGGGATCCAAACACAACCAAAGATGTTCTGCAGTGAAAATGCAGGGCACAGCTGCAGCAGTGCCTTTTACAACTCATTCCTGTTGACCCAGCCTCAAAATAATCTTTTTTCTTCCTTTTTTTTTTTTTATAAATTCAGAGTTTAGCCAGCTTCCTGAGCAAGCTGAGCAGACTTGAACACACATTGGTTCTGCAGTCCTGGAAGGGGCCAGTTTCTTGTCACTCAGCCCTGGAACTGTTTGGCAGCAGCCTGAAGCCCCAGAACCACGACATTTATAAAAACAAAGATTATTCCAACGTTCCAGCTGAAGCTTTAGCTCTCACAGAACACATACCTGCTTTTAAGTGGGTATTACTTACAAATTTAGGAGGTGGCACAGTCAAATTCAGACTGCTCAGGTTTACATCGTGGCCGTTCTGTGCACAGGCGACCAGGCGCAAGGCAACATAGAAACCCTGCAAACAATTGTGT
>WEIU01003898.1:731919-755118 GCA_013389925.1 Aegithalos caudatus
CCGGGCCGGGCCGGGCCGGGCGGGCCCCAGGAGGTGCCCGAGAGCCGCCGGGGACGGAGCGCGGCTGTCTCGGCGGCAGTTCCCGCTGTCCGCGGAATCACGGAATTATTTAGAACGGGAGAGAGCTCTCACATCATTGAGTCTAACCTTTGAGCGATCGCGGCACTGAGTGCCGTGTCCCGTCGCTCCTCAAACACCTCCAGGGATGGGGATTTAACCAGGATGTCCCTGGGCAGGCACACAATCCCAAAGCAGTGAGGTTGGAGCGGACCGGCGGGTCCTTGTCCCTGCTCCAGCAGAGCACATGGCACAGCGCTGTGTCCGCACACTTGTGTGATATCTCCAGTGAGGGATTGCAATCTCTTCACTCCTCGGTCACTGCACAATAAAGAAGTTCTTCCTCATATCCAGGAGGAATTTTTTGGGCATCAGTTTCTGCCGGCTGCCTCTTGTCCCCTTGCTGGGCCCCACGGAGCGCCACAGGACAATACCATTCTGCAGTATTATTATTATACATCCCAAAATTCAGCACTAGTTCCTCCACGGGTTCAGGTTCATCCCAATGCTTTAAAAGACATGGGAAAATAAGAAAGAAAAAACACTGCACAGTTCTAACTATATTAAAAAGAAATTTCATAATCTACTAACACAGAATAAAGAGAGCAAATTACCTCAGGTTTGACGCCATTTAGATTATAAATTCGCACTCAATCATCCCAGTCCGTGGGTTTATTTGATCATTAATTTTCCTCAGTGGTAAACAATCTAAATCATCCTGTGGGTTGCCAGATGCATTTTGTTACCAATTTTTATTTCGTAAGTCTGATCTGGCATTAGTAAGAAAAATATATAATCGGTGTGTACATCTGTCAGCCAGAGCTTTAGAGACAGCAAGGGAAAGTTTTTAGGAACCTTAAACTCAAGTCTTAGGAACTGCCTTGCAGCAGAATAACACTAGAAAGTACTAGAAAACTAACCCAGAAATAATTAAAAAACTAGGCAAAATAAAAATTATCCATGGCATAAGCTCAACAGCTATATAATTATATTACAAGTATATAATGATGTTAGATACCTAATGCCAAATTTCACTGTGACACACGAAGTCCAAGTTTCACCAAGCCTCTGGAAATAACACACAAGTACAAAGGGCAGGTAATAGCCTATAAAATGTTGTTTCAGCGAGGGGTCTTAACGCAAATCCCGCTGAAGAACCGGATTAATTCCCAACTCCCAACAATTACCAAATCGCGGCTTTGTAAAAATCCTCATTTATTGACCGCGGTGCATGCTGGGACTTGCAGTCGGGGCTCCCGGTGCCGGCGGCTGTAAACCCGCTTGTGATTGGCTAGCGGCGCCGAAGGGTTCAGGCACAGCCAATGAATGGGCGGGATATTGGGGAGTCGCGGTCTCCAGGACTCCGGGGCCGCGCCCCGCCCTCTCTGGCCGGCCCCAGAGGAGCCCGCGCCGCCTCGGGCCGGGCGGACCGGGCTCCGTGCTCTATGCTCTATGCTCTGTGGCATTCCCGTCCGTTCTGCCCCTTTCATCTCTGTCTCGTCTCGTCCCGGATGGCGGCGATCTCTCGGGCAGGAGGGCAGGTGAGGCACCGGGGCCCTATCTCAGTCTGTACCTAGGCAGCATCGGCCCGGGCCGCTGTTTGTGTCCTGTGTGGGGAGGGATGTGTTCAAACCCCTTCGTACAGTCAGTGACAGAAGGGTGCAGGCAGGGAACCAGGGACAGGGAACCAGGGACAGGACGAGAGGTCTTAAATTGTACCAGGGGAGGTTGAGGTTGGACATCAGAAAGAATTTCTGAGTGGTCAGACATTGGAAGGGGTGGAGTCGCCATCCCCGGAGATGTTTAAGGAAAGCCTGGGTGTGGCACTCAGTGCTTTGGTCTGGTTAACAGCGTGGGAATCAGTCGCAGGTTGGACTCGGCGATGTCAGGTCTTTCCTAAGGTCAGTGACTCCGTGATTCTTGGCAGGGCCACAGCCACGTACCCCGCAGGACCGGCAGCCGTGCTGAGCTCACGGTGGCGGGCACGGAGCTGGAGAACGCTGGCAGAACTCCGTCCCAGCACGCTGGCAGAACTCCGTCCCAGCACGCTGGCAGAACTCCGTCCCAGCACGCTGGCAGAACTCCGTCCCAGCACGCTGGCAGAACTCCGTCCCAGCCCGGCAGGTTCCTGAAGGTGTGCCATGGGAACGCTGCCGGGATCCAGCCGTGCCGGCTGCCGGGAAGCAGCACCGGGAGCGGCCGTGTAGCCCGCAGCGCTCCGGGCACCGCCTCCCACAGGAGGTTAAACTCAGTCCTGGATAAAGTGGCGCAACTAGAAAGCAAAATTATGGGTCAAAAAAAGCAACTGGAATTGCAGAGCGCTGAGTCGGGACTGAAGTCTTTGGCTGAGGAGTTCAGCTCATCTGCCTCTGAGCGTGAAGGTGGTGCCAGGGGCAAGAAGTACTGGAAGAATTCCGGGACCACCAGTGGGAATGGGACCCGCAGGGATGGCTGTTCTGAGGAAGAGGAAAGCATCCAAAGCCCTAAAAGGAATGTTATGGTTAAACAACAGCTTGGTCTGGATAGTGATGAAGAGGAAATGAGAGAATTGATGGAGAGCTCGTTGGGGTTTTCCAGTGGAAATGGGAATCAGAAGGTTGTGGTAAGTGATGCTCAGTGGGGTAGAAAGGTAATTACAAACTTTGCTGGATTATGTATTTTTGTTAATGCTTTTATATAATTGTTTTAATCCGTTGATCATTTTTTTATTTAGATTGCAGCAGCAACTAAATCTTAAATTTGCATTTGTGTCTTGCTCATGATAGGATTCAGGTTCACATCTTGAAATTATTCTCTTTTACCCACAATGATTTGTTCTCCCTTCAGCAATAACAATGAAGTAACACACAAACCTCTTTTTCATGTTCTTCAAGAAGAGCAAAGCTCCAGTTCCATCAGGAAGGGCTCCTCCACCTCGTGAGGAACTTTCACCAGCAGAGTTATCTAAAGCATCTTCTTTTCACAACCAAGACTCAGAGAAAAGTGTGTTTGGTAGAGATAATTCACCAGCACCTTCACCTGCCAGCAGAAACCTGTCAGGACATACCATGAGACCTCAATTCCTGTCCTCTTCCATGGAAGACAACACTGTGAAGGTTGCTCTGCCTAAAGCAGGCTACACCAAGCAAAGGCAAGAATCCCTTGAAAGTGACAGAAGTGAAATAAAGTCATTAGATGAGTTGTTTTCTAAAGGAGCTGATTCAGAAGATCCAACCAGCAGCAGCTTGCAGGGTAAGTTTCCTAAAATACTGTCTCAGCAGACTCAGTATTGAATTGATAATCTCCTCAGAAATTCTCTTAATAAACAAGGGGAAAATAGTCACTTTAAAGGATTCACTGGTGAAATTTTACATAAACCAGGGCCTGATCAAAGTAATCTGTTCATCTGTTTCTTTTTCCTAGTGTAATAGGTTTGTATTTTTCTTAGCTTTTAACTTAATGGGTTCAGATTAATGATGCTGCCCTGGGTGATGTTATGATGTCAAAACAATTAGAACATTTAGTTTTCATCTATCAGTGGCACAATGTCCCAATGGGTCAGAGTGAGAACAGCTGGAAATGAGGGGCAGCAAAAATCTCTTGAACTTCAGGTCCACTTTCTTCACTTTTGCAGTACATCTAGGAGTTTCTACAAAGTTAAAGAGTCAATGACTGCTGTTACTTTTTAATACTAAACTAGGAAGGTAGTACTGATTTTTTTTTCCACTTTCTTCACTTCCAGGAAAGTGTAGTGTAATTTTCATGCAAATTCTCACACGTAGGTGTCGTTTGCTTGCAGGCTTCAGATTGAATATCCTGAGCCTTGATGATTTGGCACCAGACACTACCAGTGAGGCAGCAGAGTTAAAACAGAAAGTAAGTAGAAATTTCCCACTAGCACATATTCCCAGTCTGCCTTTGTTTGGTGGGGTGTGGAGGTTCTAAAATAAATACTTTTACAGGGAAAAGACATTCAGTTTACTCAAGAATCAAATAAATATGTGAAAAAAGATACATTGCTAGTGGAAGAGGACCAGGCTGCTCTTAAAATGACCAGTGCAGTAACTGCTGTGAGTGATTCTTCTGAAGAGGATGTTGCAAACTGTGTCTCTGAAGCTGAAATCTCTGAACATTTAAGTGGAGTTTCCTCAGATTTCCCTCCACACCAACAGGACTATCTTCCTCAGAATGAGAGAACTCTTAATTCAGAATATTCTGAAGACTTTGAAAGGTCTCTGTCTCCAACATCCAGGGAATGTGCAGAGGGAGATGCTGGGAGCTGCAGAGCTCCTGGAGCACCCCGGTCTCCATCATCCCCGGGGAGCAGCCAGGAGCACCCAGGGAAGGTCAGAGAAGCTGCAGTGCAGACAGCAGAGCCTCCCTTCACCTACTGCTGGCCAAAGGGTGAGTGCAGCAGGTACTGCCCCAGTCAGGCAGGTTTTGCATTTTTATATATGCCAACAGGGCCAGCTTCACCTCACTGGTGTTAAATGAAAAATTTTCTGAAGCCCAACACTTTGTTCTGCTGTCCACAGAAAAGACTGGGATTGAATATAGTAATTAGAAATGGATTTGTGCTTTAAAATACTCCCCACAGGACCTGAGGCTGGATGAGCAAGTGTTAGCAACAAAGCTCACAATAGCAAGAGCAGCACTCTCAAATGACATTCAATATTCTGGTATCTTTACTATGGTAAATAATAGCATTGTAGTGTTACTAAAATGATTGCTCTTTCACAGAGTTCTTTTGCATTGTACTTCTCTCTTGGGAAAGCATTATGGCCCCATGACAGGATCAGGTGTGAGCTGTCACATCCTGAGGGGTAGCTCCCTGCCTACATCTCTTCATCTAAAGGAGAAATTGCTAAGAGCCACCATTCCTTGCCACACTCAAGGACAAAGTAGAAACTTGAGTGTGCTTGGAAACAGAAGCATTGAGTACAAAAGTCTTTATTTTTACTCTGCCTAGGGTTAGAAAAGGTGCTTTCTGCAATGGTGGTGTGAGCCTAAGAAGTAAAAAAACTATGTCAACTTTTTTTGGCTTAAAGAATTCTCCTGTTAGGCCGTACAGTGGTTCTAGGACAGCTGCTTCACCAAGAAACTGGTGAAGAACCAAGCAGCAGCACTAAAGCTTTCCCCTCTCCCCAGCCAGTAACTCTGATGGTTTCCTGTGTGCAGCAAACCCCTCTGCAGTGCTTGGCCCAGCTCTTGGCACCAGCTACATCGACCCAGTGCCAATTGCCAGTCACATCATCAGCATGGATGCAGTGGAAGGTACCAAAACCATGTTTATTCTTCTTTTTTGCTCTATTTTCTGCACTTAAGGCCAGCTTGGTTTGTTGAGCTGTGCCTCAGTGCAGGACATCCTGTGCCTTTCTCCCAGCCCTGACTGCCTACAGCCCCTCGGTTCTGGTTTTACACACCATGTGCAAGCAGCACGTGCTGCTGACCCAGCAGTTTGTCCAGAACCTTCACCACCTTCACACATCCCTCGTGGAGTCACTGGAGCATGAGAAGTTCCACTACCACACCCTGGAAGAGGCTAAAGAGGTATTTATGACAAACCAGAGACTGACTGTATATTCCTTTAAATGCTTGTGGTATTTGCAGCAAACCAGATTTCTTTGCATATGATTAATTAGTAAGTTTAAAGGAAAAAAGAGTTCTGCTGGAGGCTATAGTTTTTAAAGATTAAGGTTTCTGCTATAGCATTTAGCTGGCATCAGATGCTGCAACAGAACACTTTCTGTTGCTAGTACAGAAACATGCAGGTATCTTGACATGAAGATTGCTTTCTACTATTTAATAAATAATAATCTACATAATAAAGACATTAGTTTATTAACTTTTCTTGCCTTTTTTTTTTTTGCAGTACATCAAGAATCACAAATCCCCACCTCTAACAATTGAGCAAGCACTTGAAGAAATTCGGAGGGCCCAGGAGAATTAACTCCTTGGACAGTTACTGACCTTTAGGTGACATTTATATTTACAGCTCTAAGGCTGAAACAAGAAGTTTCACAGATAAAAGGTTATAAACTGTACTGGAAGGATTCCTACAAACTGCTATGTTAGTATAAATTAGTTAGTACAAGTTGCTAATTAACTTACTTTTCTATACCTGAATGTTTTACTCATGTACACAATACAGGGATAGGCAGGAACCTTCAGCCAGACTGTGTCAACAAAAGAGACATCAAGGTAACACTTCTGTCTAATGGGACTGTGCTAAGTCATCATGGTGCACTCATTTATCCAGTGAATTGTGAGATCTGTGATCATGGAAAAAGTGAAAATCTGTACTACAGCCCCTGAGAAACATGGGCACAGCAGAAAGTTACCACATCCTGACTTTAGTGCCATTATTCCAACAGCATTTCTATATAATGCTTCTGTGGGTGGCTCCTCTCCTCACTAAATGTCAGTCAATGCAAAACTAGCACATCATCCTTGTCAGATTACAACATGCACACACTTTGGGGGTGTTTATTAAGATAAATTCAAAACAAGGAAGGCTTTATAGACAAGGTACAGGAATCCACTTACTCTGAAATCTCAGCTGCCTTTTTATTTAAAAAAAAATTGTTTATTGGAAGGCAAAACAACAACATTCACAACTTGGTAACATTCAGATGTTGTATGCTGATTCACAGACAGGTACAGTTCCACAACTACAGTAGATCTAGAACAAACTGATATTCCACCATATTAACTGAATGGTTTTAAGAGGGTTTTTGCTCTACAAACAAAGGACTGGAAAAGGGAACCACCAGGCAGACCTGGGGGAGTGGAAGTGCAGTGTAAGGGCCTAGCAGCTCTAGCTGGTGGTGTCTGGAAACAGTTACAAAAGATGTGTTTCATTTTTTCATTTAGATTACAGCAAGTTTCCAAGAACATCTGCTTGATACAAACGTGTAGAGCAGAGAAAAATGGATTCTCTTCTATTGAACTAATTAGCTTTTATTAAAGGGCATATACAAAAATATAAAAAGCTCAAAGACTGTGTTCCATTACAAAGCATTGCCCATCCCTCAGAGTGCTGGGGAAGCTACCAGGGACCTGAGCCTCGTGTCCTGCCCCGAGGGGCGGCTGCAGCAGCGGCTGGGCCGGGCCTGGAGGTGGGTGGAAGGTTCTAAAAGCTGGCACAGTGCTCACAGGTCACCTGCACTGGAACTAGATGCTTCATTCCCCATTTAGACTTTAGGATACACTGCTCAGCATCAGTCTGACTTGATCCCAAGGCAGCAACCCTCCACTTCAAATAGAATTAACCTTTTGAGAGAAATAAACGTAAGTTATGGAACTAGAGAACGTACAACCACATCAGAAAATGTCTGTATTCCACAGGAATGAATGAGGCACAGTCCTGCACCAGGAACAGCTCGAATGGGGTTTAATTCTATTATAAAATGGGGAGCTAATGAGAAAGTTTTGCAAGATAAATGGAAATTTTTAAACTTGCTAGACATGTCATAGTAACAGCTGGGCTTTTTTAAGCACTAATTGACAAGTGTTGAAGTACATGTCATAGCTTTCCATTTTTCACCATAGTTTTAAAAGTAATTGATTTGTCACTTCTTCCAGACTTTAATCTGGATTTCTGCAAGTTTAATGTTTTGTAGAAGATGCAAGACACCTTTCTTCAGAGAGTCTTACAGGGGTGGTGGAGGGTCTTGTGTTTCACACTTTACTGAAACAATAGGGAAAAGAGTTCTATGCATTCTGCAGTTACCTAAGCTGTCTGAAATGTTTCATGGAATGAGGGTTCTGTTCATTAGGAATTTTTCCTTATGGGCTTTGTTTGAACCCATTTGATTGCACAGATCTAGAGGCAGAAGTGACATTTTATTGAGCATGCCAACTTTTTCCTTTTAGCTGTTGGCAAGTACTGATGTTCAGTGTATCACAGACTCTCTGCAAAAATCCTTTTTTTTGGCTGAATTTCTTCACCTCTTATAAACACCTCCACTTTTTCTGAGCCCTTCCTGCACTACAGAGAATTTATTACCAATACTGGCTTTGGCAGAACGTGGTACTAATGGTAGGAAACTCTAAATAGGATAGGAGGTAACCAGTGAGTGTGGTCTAACTTGATTACAACCACAAGAACCTCCCTGCTGTGGCAGCTGTCCCTTGTGTGGTACAGCTCTCCCTCCAGTAACTTTGTGACTGCTCCAAGACTTTGTGGGACAACATTCAAAGATGCAGGTGCTCATTATGGCAGCCAGGAAATGGTTTACACAGAACACACTCATTAATTAGTGTTTCAGAGATTAGAAAACCTGCCAGGTTAATCAGAGTACACATCCACTTACCTGTTGTACTGGACCAGTTACATTAGAAAAAACTAAGAGTTACTGATATTTTGATTTGGGTTTACAACAATAACTTTGAGTTCCTCTGAGGTTTCTAAATGGCTGAGAAACATTCACTTACATTCATCCCTGGCCTTCATGCGTGCGATAAATGAGTAACTTTTATTTCTTCGGTAATTCTCGTAAGGGTCGTCCAAGGCAACTCCCACTCCTTTGTACTGATCCCACTTGTCTCGGATATCACCTCCTTTAATTGGATCCTGAATGCCTTGTTCCTTGGCTCCCAGTCCACCAGAGCCACTCCATCCTGCAGCAAGGACACAACATTGCAATCCTTCCACTGTTTTTTTATTACTAAAATTGTGAAGACAAACGTGGACATTTTGAAAACAACCAAAGACAGCATCATTTTGATAAAACAGGATGGGAACAACCTGAAACAACACAGGAGCTGTCCCATTTATTTCACAAACATTAATATGTAGAGATTCCAGGAGCTGACAGCAGCACTATCCCTAAAAACTGTTAGGAGGATAAGAAGAAAGGCAGCACAAGCCCAATCTGTCTGGTCAGCCCTGCTGGCCTGCACTGCAGGGAGATGAAATACCTTGGGTAGGATCAGTTCCATCTGCTGCCAAACTCACATCCCTGTCTTCTTTCCCAGAAAAGCAACTATCACTGCTCCATATACTTATATCTCTGAATGTTCTTAAGGTGACCTTGGAATGCCAAGGAATAATTCCTTATGAACATGCGTTAATTAATTCTATCTAAGACTTTGGTGGCTAATCTTGTTTCTAGATTCTAGAACAGCATCTTACCCATTTTCACTAGCATTTGATGGCCTTTATTTTCTTCTCCAAGTCTCGATTCTGGTATAGGAGGCCCAGAACTGGAGCCCAAACCAGCAGAAGAACTAAGAAAATAAGGAGAACAAATTAGGAACCAGTGATCTTGTTTTCACACAAAGCATAGTCAGTTCTATTCTGTTAAGCATTAACATTCAACGCAATTCCATCGTGCCCTACCTGGTATTCTTTATTAAAGCCATTAGATTATGCAGTTATTGAGGTGCCAGAAACACTTCACCTGCTTCTCAGCACAAGGGAAATCAAACACGAATCCAAGCACTCACAGAATTACTCCTGCTCCCAAGGAGCCTAAGGAAGGCGTACACAGACTTCACAGTTGCACACAGTTTTGTTAAAATAAAAAGCCACCACAACAGAGTAATAGTCTCTCTATAAGCACATATATAGATAGAATAGATAGATTAGACAGATAATAGATATTATTTAGAAACAATAGATACATTTTTTCTAAATCTGCTCCCCATCATCTTTTCTGCTCTTTGTTGAAATGCTTATTATCCCCTGGTAAGGAGGCAGTGCCCCTGCAGGTGCTCTGTTCCAACAGCCCAGGTGAAAGGAGACAGAGGCAAATCAGAGCTTACGGAGGAGTGGGACTGCGGGAGCGGGAGCGGCGCCGCCTTCCTGGGGAGTAGGATTTGGACCTGGAGCGGGAACGGGAGCGGGAGCGGCTGTGAGAGGAGCGGGACCTGCTCCGGCTTCTGCAAGGGAGAGCACAGAGGTTACAGCAGAGCAACCCCAGCGGTTCTCAGAGCAGCCTGGGGCTCTTCCCACCCCCAGTTCCCAAGGGTCCCCGTGCCCTACCTGGACTGCGAGCGAGAATAGGATCGGGAGCGGGAGCAGGAGCGAGAGCGCGACCTCGAGTAGGAGCCCGAGGATTTTGACGAGCGGGAGTTGGAGCGGGAAGAGGAACGACCTCGGCTCTTGGACCGACTGCGAGAGCGGGAAGGCCCACTGCACAACGAGCAGAGAAAAACTCCAGTGAGACCCCATGGAGGGGCACCAAAACACAAATCTGCTCCTGGTCACCTGCAAATTACACACGAGCACTGCGCTTCTGCAGTGGAGGCGAAAGCTTGAGTGTGAAAAATGTTTCACGGAATGAGAAAGTGGTTTGGGTTTGCCATGGGGCAAGGACACCTTCCTCAAGATCAGGTTGCTCCAAGCCCCATCCAACCCGGCCTTGGGCACTTCCAGGGATTGGGCAGTCACAGTTTCTCTGGGCAACTTGTGCTGTTTCCATGTTCTGCAGATTAGGCAGATCAGCATGCTGCTGAGCAGACTTTCCCTCTGCATTTAGCCCAAGGGCCTTCCAGGTGAACAGCACACAGCAGCACCAGGAACTCTCACCTGTTTCTCTTCTCTTGACCTTTCCTCCGCCTTGCTCTCATTTTAGCTCTGAAGAATTCGTACAGTCCATTCTGCTCCCATCCTTCACTGCAACAAACCAACCACACAGAACCCACGCTGTAAATTCCACTTCAGTGGTGACCTTAAGGATTTTCACCAGATTTTGTACAGAAAAAAGGGTCTGGGCAAAACTGTCACGCAAATCTCAGTGTAAGATCAAACAGCAAGTGCAGTTGCAATACAACAAGAGCACTAGGAGAACCAAGACACAGATGAAAGATGGCACTTTGTGGTTTGAGACACTTTCTTAGGGCATTTGCATTACCATTTTTTTAGCTACACCTACTCTTACCTGTTTCTAGGCCTGTCATGAGATGGTGGACTATAAAATGCCTCAACTGCAGCCAGGAGCCTCTCACTGGGGGGCATTGGAGGTGGAAGACGTATATCTTTAGGATCTAAAGGTTTATACTCATGGTCTTCAAGCTGCCAGAAACAAAACAAATTACATTAGTCTCAAGTGTCATGGGGTGGCTACCTGAAGATTAAATACAGACTTAGCTGTGTAGAGACCTCAAGTTTCAATACTGGACAAAAAATGATCTGGAAATAAGGATTCTTCAGATGACCTGATGCTTCTTTGTACTGTAACTATTGTGAGCTCTCTGAGAAAAGCCTGCACTGCACAGGTTGCAGTATTACTTGGGTCACCAGGTAGATAAAATGCAGCTCTCATCTACCTTTGTGCTAATGTGTCTGGATGGAAGCCTGGCACAAACTGCTGTATGAGAATAACACAAAGATGGAAGAGACTTATTTGTTCATTTCAAATACAGAATGTATAAATATCCCTGAAGATGCTGATACAGGTATGTTTCCCCCCCTTCTCTATCCTTCTTTGTGTATATAACATTGACATTGTACAACATCTTCACAAGAATTCTGATTACAAAGTACAGTGGCCCCATGAGACCTGGGAGGTCTCTCTGACCACCTGGAAACACTGGGGATTTCCATTTCCTACCAATAAGGGCCAGAGTTTCAAGTTTCTCACTGTAAGTTCAACCTAGCTTCCTCTAGCACACAACACATGAAAATCATCACATCTCACTACCTAATCCCCCCAACTACTCCTGATCTTACACCCTACACAACCAGTTGTGGGATGGAAGCATTTGAAATTACACACATCCACGTTGAACTGTCCCTAATAACAACAACAACAGGGTTTGGATCTTTTAATCCCCCCAGGCAGCACTCACTTTGACAAGTGGAGCCATCAGTCCAGCAGGAAGATCAAAGTAGGGGACATTGGGCACCAGGCTGGGATCATCGTGGTTCATGTGAGGGGGCCCCTGGCGCCGCATGTGCGGGGGCTGCCCGTTAAACCCGTGGGGGGGAGGCCCAAAATCAGGGTGCTGAGGCCCTCCCCAGGGAGGATGCTCGCTGATCCCAGGATGAGGCAGTCTGTGACCAGGGTGATGATGAGGAGGTCCAATTTCTGCAGAGTGGGGAGAGATAAAAGGTTTTATTTGGTTATCAAGAAAGGAAGGCGATCAGAGATGTACTTCAGTTACTGCATTTATCCTAAATCCCAATCTGGGCAGATCCAGCAAAGCACCAGAAGCGAAGGACCAGAGGCTGGCTACAGGTGCACATTCAGGAATACCCTGCAGTGCATCTGCCTCCCTGGCCACAGCAACCACCCTCCAGACAACAGCCTAGGTCAGCCCCAGGCATTGCTTCCTTTGGTCAAAAGGACCACAAGGAAAACACACTCAAAACCAAAATGTCTCAGATGCAGCAGCTACTGGTGTGATTTATTTCTGAAGCTAAAATCATGGCTCAGCTTGGACCTGTGATTAGTTCTGTCTCTCTGTCAAATCAACATATGTAAAGAAATATATATGGCAGCAATTAACTCACATCAGTGGGTGACAAGGAAATACTTTTGGAGAAAAGAAAATTTGGAGAAGAGAGAGATAATAATTCTGTTAAAATAGGGAAGTGAGTGACACTCATCCAACCACTGATGGACAAACGCCATGAATGCCAGGAGACCCTGCTGAACTCACTGCACTCTAGTAAGAAAAATGCAAGACTGAAAATCAACATCATTTGCAACAGGATTAACAGTTTTTCCAGGAAAAGCCATTACAGCCATTTCCCAATCTCGAGCTGGTACTATTTGACTCACTGTCATCAGAACCCAGGCAGAGTCTGTACTGTGATTGCTTCACTGCTTTCCTAATTTCATCCATCTGGTTTAGCAGATCCCTTCCTCCAACAACTTTGCAGGAAACAACAGGTATTTTAAACAGAATCCAAAACTGAGCATCTCATTCTGAGCTTAAACCTAAACTCCCTCAGACAAGAGGGAGTTCTCCCTTTCTCCCTACTCACTACCACAACTCTTAAAAATTCCCATTCAAACAATAAAACCCAAGGGGAAAAAAAAGGAACAATCTCTACTACAGAAGTTAAGCTCAATCCTAAATATATAAACTCAAATCCATTAGTTTTCAACCATTTTTGGACTTGGAAAATTGAAAAACTTTTAGGATTAAGGTAGCAACCTCCTACACAGGAACATAATGCATCTTCTAAATGACCTGTCACACAGAACCAGGGTGATCTTTGGTCTTTTTACACCAATAAGGATCATGGCAGAGTACCAGGAACTCCTGCAGGTGAAATGGAAACTACCTCTGGGCAGAACTATAGCAGCCTTCCAGACAGCCCCAGGCCAGGCAAGCAGCACCTGAGTTATGGGAGTTACATTCTCAGGCACTCCCATGTTCCAAGAAGAGAACAGACCCAGTGAGGAGGAAGAACTGGAGGCAGGGATCATTTCACCACACGCTACCAAGCCACACAACATTAAAGGCAGAAAACTAGAGAGCTTGGCAGTCAAAATAAGAAGAAAGAAGGAATGAGTGTATTCACAGGAACAAATCCTTTTAGCCTTCCTCTTAACTTCCTCCATCTACACAACTCTCATCAGCCCTCACCTACAGGCTGAAGTGCAGGTGGTTAAATTTACAAGAAAATGCTGGTTCTCACTTTTGAACCCGCTACTTTTAAAGCAAAGAAGTTGCACAAGAGGTGCCTGTAGAGATGCTGACTTGAATTTGGACTACAATTTCTTATCCATTAGGAAAGACTCAAAAAGCAAGGAAGCATCCAACTCTTCGGGTGTTTCCTACTGAGTTCTTAGCAATAACTTCCCAAACTCAACATTTCTTATGAAAATCACAACACTCCACCAAGGATAAACTGTCACCCCCAAACCATCAAATAATTTTGTCACGGCAATCAGCATCACAACATAAGAAAAACCTGGCCTGGTACACACTTTACCTTGAGGAAAATCCCCCTGGGGGTAATCAAAACGATGAGGATAAGGAGGCCTTTCAAAGGGATGGCGAGGTGGGAAATCATCCTGCATGAAGCGAGGTGGAAAGCGGTTGAAATTATGCGGATGCGGGGGCTGGTTGAATTGGGGATGTTGCTGATGTGGAGGAAATGGGCCTCTGAAGTGAGGTGGCCGCTGCATTCGAAATGGAGGTTCCCTCTGACCCCCACCCCATGGAGGCTGCTCGTGCTGGTTGTTCCATGGAGCTTCAAACTGGTTGTTCCAGGAAGGGTCAGGTTGGTTGTTCCAAGGCGTCTCTCGCTGGTTGTTCCAGCCTTGATCTCTCTGTTCGTTCCACATTCCCTCGTGGTTGTTGTTCCAGGGAGGGCAATGAGGTGGTCCCTGCAGGTGAAGTACAGAAGCCTGGTCATTAGGTTACAAGAATAAAGAACACAATAAAATACATCTCAGCCTTGTGAAACACCTCCTGCCACGGGGCCAGACCAAAACTCCCCTTCCTGTGGCCAAAAAGAGCCCCATGCCGAGGACACCACAAAGCAGCTCCTGGAACGGGCTCTTCCCAAAAAAACCAGAGGAACAGGGAGAGCCTGGGCCCTGCTGGAGCATTCCCACGTCCCTCCCTCCAAGCCAAAACCCGATCCTCCCGAATTTTGGAACCCCCAATTCAGCCCATGGCAAACGTGCACAAGCGAAAGAACATTTCAAATACGGAGTCTGAATGGCTGCAACTTCAGAAAAAAGATGGGAAAAGACCAAACTGTTACTGAACCAAACAGCTCTTGGTTCATAGGAATAGTGTGATGGTTAACAAGCTGAAATATGATTAACATTTTGCCTTTAACTGTGCTCAGAATGACAAAGCACAGCAATGAAATCTGGATTTCTAACTTTCACAGCTTTTCACCGCACTTCCACAATGAAAATGGTCATTCCCAACCTCCACAACCAACAGTCTGAACCTCTGCATCCCTTTTCAGAACTGTTCCTTACCTGTTGTTGACCCCACGGTGCAACTGGGTGAGGTTGGTCAAACCAGGGTGGTTTATTTGGGGGAATCTGATCATGAGATCCAGGCCCCCGTGGTCCCCCTGAGGCAGGATCCTGCACTCCAGACCCAGTTGTGTCATAATCTGTAGAGCCAGCCAGAGGCAGCTGAGATTTACCATCATCTGCAACAATTCAGAGACCATTGTCAGCATCAAAGTCACGTGCAAAGTCAATATCAGCACACCAGGCTCCAGGTGAATTTCTTCTGCAGAAATCTGATTACTGGGAGACAGCATTTCTGATCCATTGAACACTCATCTCTTTGGTTCTTTTAATACTCAAACATCAGCTTCCACCTGCTGCAAGGCTCTGAACAGCTTCAAGCTTTTGCCTGAACCAAACCAGCAGTGCACTGTGCCTCATTATTAAAAAAAAAAGAGGGGAAAATAATAAAAAAATAAGTCATAACATTGTCACCCACTGCTTTTTGCAGCAGTGCCAGGTGAGCTCAGTACCTGCTTGTGTGACTGGAGCTGACGGTGGGGCTGAGGCTGGGGCTGCCGTGGGGGCTTGAGGAGGGGGTGTTGATTTCACCTCATTCTCTAGTGGGGGGATTTGGATCTGCTGCTGCTGCTGCTGCTGTGTCAGACTGTTCACAAACTCCTCGTGTTGGGTTTTCAGGTTCTGGATCTGCTGTTGGAAAGCCACTTGCACAGGCTGTACAACCGTGGCGTATTCCGTGATCAAATTCGCCTGCCAAGAGAAATGACTGCACCTGTAACACCCAGCCTATCCACCTGCTCAGAATTCCCTGTATTGCCCTTCACCCTCTCTCCCAAAAAATGCATGAGGATGCAAGATAATGCTGGCAGAACCACCCAGTCTCATTATAAACCTTTGTGGAGACTTCCAAAATATTCTCTGCAGCCTGGAACCCACCATCTTTAGTACTGTCTTGCCAATAATAAAAAGGAAAAGTTCCTGCTGCCACAATTTCTATACTTAGTGTATCTAATTTTTATACTCAATGTATCCAATTTAAAGCCATGTTTGCTTGTTTCCTTTTGACCAAACACTCCCTGCTATAAAAGACACTGTCAGATATGTACAGTACTCTAGCAGTCTGTATCCTGTGTCCAGGACCTTATCAGCAGCTGGATTATCGAATATTTGAAATAACAAGGTTATATTTTACATTATTTTTTGTAATCCCTTGTAAGCAACTTCAAGGGAAGGGAGGGGGGACAAAAATTAACATCATCCTTTGAAAAGGAAATTTTCAAAATAATTGCATAAATAAAAAAACTGATGTTTTTGTGGCTAACCTGGTACTGGCCAAGTCCAAGAGCTGGGCTTTGTAACTGCTGAATAATGGACTCATCAAAGTACCCATTTTTCTCCCATAGCTGAAGAAGCTGCATGAATAAGAGTGAAAGGATTTTAGAAATGATGAACATTCAAAGAAAAGCTGATGCACAGCATTTTTGTATCTTCAGCTTTTCATAAGATCTAGGATTTTGGTCTTTATTTTTGAACCAGTAAAGATTCAGGTGCATTCATCATGATGATAACTCTTAAATAAAGCCTAGGTACTTTAAAGTTCTATTTTAAATGTAAACTACAGCCCCTCCTGCAATAGACTTTATGAAGACAATAAAATCAGAAGAATCTCTTCTTGCACCTGCCTATTTGTGAATTTACATAGCACCAACCTAACAAAGCAAAAGTTACAATTAAACTAAAACCACATACTCACTCTGGCAATTTTCTGTTGCTTATCCTCCTCCACTGCTAGAAAACTGGTACAATAAATAGGCACAACCACCTTCTGTAAAGCTGCCAGAAGATCTCGTGCTTGCTTCCGTTGGCTTCAAGGAAAGAATGGGAAAAGTTATCTTTTCACTATAACACTAAGAGCACTGGAATATTCAATTCAACTCAGCTTCTGCTCTACTACAAGTAGTGGAATCATGAAAAAGAGAGGTCTCTCCCTAACCATTTTATTGTAAAATCTTGTGTGGAGGAAAAACACACCAAGTAGGTAAAATGGTTTTACCTAAATTTGATTACTAAAGGACACAGATCAAAGCTGTGGACACCTGAGGACAGCTGCTAATAATATGTTAAAAACATGAAGTGACTCCTCAAACCAACACTGTATCTAGGAGAGAAACTTGATGAAATGAATGCAAACAGCATTCTGCAGGCTGTGAGTGGATTTACCAGTGATGCAGAACATCATTGATCAGGTAGATGAGGTGCAGGCGCAGCTCGAAGTGAGCTCCGTCCGCCGTGATGCGGTTCCGCAGGTGCCCGGCCATCAGCTCGCAGTGTGCAGGAGATTTGGCATTGCTAAACATCCAGTTCTTGCCAGCCTTGGGAAAAAGGAGATTTGAAATTATTTCAAGTCAGTCTAATGTGTTGCCACCGTATGGGCTTCCTATGGCTCTGAAATAAGTGCAGGAAGGGGAGTTTTTCAGGTAACAGCTCTCATCTTAGTGCCACACAACACAGATATAAAGCTGTTAACACAGAGAGAATCTCAAAATTCAAATGAACCCACAGCACCACCAAATCCCTGTGCAGATTCAGATCACTTACTGAGATGGCATCTTTGGTGCAAGTGTCAATTATTGGCTGCAACAAGCTGTCAAATTCGTTCATATCTAACTGGGTTTCCTCCAAAACCTTTTGCATTTGTTGCTCGATTGCAAGGGCTACTGCTGATGTGACTTGTTCCTGATAAAAAACCCAAAAAAAACAGAAGCAAAAAAAAAAAAGGAGAAAGAATTACATTATAGCCAACATCCTTTTAAAGAATGAAGCAGCTGTATCCTTATCCTCTTGGACATAAGTAGCTATCTCAAGGACCAAAACCTTTTACAAGCACTGTGACCTCATGAAAATGTTTCAATTCTTTGGTTCTGAAAAGAGAAGGCTCTTCACATTTTTCAGGAGAAGTCCAGTTTACTTCTACTTCTAAAATCCATCACGTTATAACAAATAATTGCAAGAAGCTCTTAAACATAAGGAACATAACCAAGGCACAAGGAACTCTTTGGTTTGGTTTTCTGCAGCTTTAATAGCTAAACATGTCCTGCAAAAATCAGCTAATTGATAGCACACAGTTCCCTTCCACCCCTAATCACATCTAACTAGGAATACTACACCCTGGAACATCCTGCAGCTCCCAGCAATCTGCAGAATTAAAGCAAGGTTAAAGCGGTCACAGTTTATTCCACTCTAAAACTGACAAAGTTTTTCAGAGTAAATGAAAGGTTTTAATCACAGATCAATCATACCAACACAACCTAGACATCAGATACATCCATTCTAGGGGAACGATGGCATTTACCACACAACAAAAATAAGGCAAGCAACACCTCCTCCCCTCCATCACCGCTCAGAAGCAAACCATCCTCTCCTCCTTCCCTCCTAATTCCTACAGCCACCCACAGGCCAGGACACATCAGGAGAGCGCTCATCTTAAACCAACCTGTCTCATAGCCAGGAGATGCTGCTCCTGCTGCTGCAGGTTCCACTGACTCTGCTGGATGAGCTCCTCCACAGACGGGGTGCCCTGAGGGGCCGGGATGGGCGCGGCCGGAGGCAGCGACGGCTGCGGCAGGGGCTGGATCTGCGCGGAAGCCTCGATGTCTTGGCTTTGCTTGCACAACACTATTAGACAGAGTAAACTTTGGAAAGTAAACCTCCCAGAGAAACCCTCCACCGCCAGCCCACGGGTGAAAATAGCTCTGGTTCCAAACAGATCCTCACTGTGCGGGGGGCAGGGGGGTCTCCCGAGCTGCTTGGACAACGCTCGCAGACACTTGGGGGGATTCTTGGGGTGTCCTGCGCTGAGCCAGGAGTTGGACTCGATGATCCTGATGGGTCCCTTTCCAACTCAGCACATTCTACCATTCTATGGTTAACGCAAAACCGCGGCTGGATAATCCCAACGAGGAGAGTCAGCAACTCCCTGGACACTTCCAGAGGGACAACTCCAGGACAAGCCGGGGTCCATCTCACCACGCTGCCCGTCCCTACGGCTCCGCCTGCCCGCCTCCAAACCCACAACCGGGGGCCGTGAGGAGCCGTGAGGGCAGCCCCGAGCCGATTACCGGGAGCCCGGAGCGCAGGGAGAGGCTGCAAACCGGTGCCGGCGGAGGAGGGCGAGACCAGGGGAGACAAAAGCGTCTCCGCCGGCCGGGGAGGGACGGAGCCCCGAGCCGGCCGTGCCCGAGCCGCAGGCCCCACTCACGCTGCTGCTGCTCCAGGGCCAGCTTGTACTTGTAGTAACCGTAGAAGTCGCCCCCGAAGAGGAAGGAGAATTTGGGGTTCTCCTTCTGCTTCTCCATCGTCATCTTCTCGAACTCGGGCCCGTTCCGCGCCACAAACTGCGCCAGCTTGTCGATGACATTCCGCAGCTCCTGATCTGTGGGGAAGGCAGCGCCGTCAACCCCCCGCTCTCTCCGCTCCCTTCCCTTCACCTCGGTGACCCTCCCGGTCCCCCCCGATCGCCCCCTCACCCTCGGGCGGCAGCGGCATCTCCATGGCCGCGGTTCCCCGGGGCCGCTGGGCCGCACGGACGGACGGAAGAGCTGCGACAGCCGCGCCGCCGCGCTTTACGGCCGCGTCGCCATGGAGAGTCGTCGGGCCGGCCTGAGGGGGACGGCGGAAAAACGGCTCTGGAAACGGGATAAACAATGTTCCTGTGCCTAAATTCGGGTAACAGCACGGGCAGGATGCTGCTGTTAGAGCAACTGACCTGCCTCAGGTCCAATGTTTGGTCGCGTTATTCATTTATTTTTAAAGGTGGTAGAACCAGGCTTGAACAACGCCTCGACGTTTAAGTACAGCGGATGGGGGCCGTTGTCTGGTTTGGTTTTGTTTGTTTGTTTGGGGTGTGTATGTTTTGTTGTTTTGGGGGGGTTGTTTCGGTTTTTTGGGGTTTTTTTTTGTTTTGTTTTGTTTTTGTGTGTTCCATGTGAACATTAAGTTTTGACCTGTAAAAGGGCTCCGGAGCAGTTGAAGTCCATGAAATAAACCTGGGGCGTTATACACAGAATATCTCAGGTGAGCACTAAAAGTGATGGGAGGCTGTTTTACACTACTCACTGAAAATGAGATTTTTCATTTCCCAAGTGAGATGTGAAGAGATTCCTTGGGGCCTGACCAGCGTGCTTGAACCACAGCACAGACCAACAGATTAAACCAGCAGAAAATCACAATATTACAGATTTTTTCAGACGCTGATAAAGGATCAAGAAGACTCCAATAGAGACCTTTTAGTTTGACTGTATGTAGTTGATAACCTGTTCTCTTTGTGCTCAGTGCTGAGGGTTACCTATGAGGTGGTCAGGGATTTTTATAATTAAATACTTTTGTCAGATACACAAATAAAGGCATCTTGTATGCTTTTCATTCATAGATATATTATAATTAAGTTCTTGGTCTTAAAAGCCAGAGACAGGAGTGAATCTCATTGAGCATTGGTTCACCATGGAGGATGATCCAGACCATTTACAGACCCTGGGTGTGATGCAAAAAAAAAAAGGAATGTGGATGTGTGGGAAGCTCAGTGGAGAGCAAACTGAATCTAATAAAATTAATTATTGCTCCAATAAAGAGCAATACCAAAAATGCCCACAGCCCCAGGTGTGTAATTATGTGTAATTTGGTTTTTGAGTGAAGAGAACTGCATGGATGGGTTGGTTTGTATTTGAGGTGGAATTAATTTAAATTTTTTTTTTCATAGATTTCTGTGTTCTTGGGGGTTTGTTTTTATTTATTGTATGCAGGGGATTCAGATTGGGTAGGGCCAACTTGGCTGGTGGAAGTTTGGGTCTTTTGTTAGATGCAGTTTTTGGTTTTTTGAAAGTTTTTCCTGTCTAGTTGTTTTAAGGTGGCTTTTAATAACTTACCATGTGGTTTTATTTTGTTTGTAGATGGTGTATGAGAAGGGATATGGTTATTTATTTAATGTTATGTTAGTTCAGGTGTTTGAACTGAGTTTTATTGTTAATTTTTTTAACATGTGCAAGAAGTGAAGATTTGGGCCACATCAAGGGCAGCTCAGATATCCAAGGAATCCTGATTAATTTGGGATTTTAGCAGGCAGAATCCCAATCCCTGGCACAGGAGCAGTTCCCCTTTTCTCTGGGAAATTAAATTCAGCCCCCCAGGTTCCAGTTTGTAGGAAATGTTTGGCACTGCAAGGGCAGCCAGGGTTGTAACTTGGGGCAGCTTGGATCTGCTGCCACAAATAAGGGAAAAAATTCCTCCCCAGGAATTCAGGGTTGGAAAAACTCAACCCAGATAGGTGGGAAAATACAAAAAAAAAAAAAAACAAGTCAGGGAAAAATGAGGAGGAAAGGAAATGAAAAGAGCTGGGAAAAAAAGGAAAACAGCTCTTTGGATTCCCTAATTTTGGGTCATTCCAGAATGTTTTCCTTTCCAGCCTCGAATTCCTTTGGTGAGGCTACAAATAAATCAGCAGGAGAGAAATTCCAGGCAATTTGGGGATGCAGAAATAGGGGTAAAAATGAATGATTCCTTACTTTTGTGGTGAAGGAATGCACAGGGGAATTCCCACTGGGAAGGATGAAAATATTGGTAAAATGTGGTAAGAATTGGATTAAAATGTGCCCCAAAGAGAGCCCTGAGGCCACAGAAAGTTCTGGAAAATCACTTGAGCACAACTGGATAACAACCAAAGTGTCCAAACGTTTTTTATTCCTCACGAGTGACACGAACCACATTAATTCCTCGAGCCTTGACCAAAAAAAAAAAATCACTTTTTTCCATGATTTTTTTCCATCTTCCAAACATTCCAGAGGGGCTCCTCCTCCCCCAGGAGCCAAAAATCAGATTGAAATCCATTTTGGATTAAAAAAAAAAAAAAATCCTCTGGTCTCACCCAGCTGGGATTTGAGGTGGCTCCAGGAGCTTCTCCCTGCCCAAATCCTGGATTTTGGATCCCAATTGAGGAATTTTTGGATTCTTTCCACCCCATCCCAGCCAGGCCAATCACTGACATGCAATTAAAAAAAAAATAATTCAGAAAAAACTCCTTTAAACACACTAAAAACACCTTGGCTCCCTCCCTGCTCACATTCCGTGGGAGAAATCCCCATTTTTTTTTCCAGAGTTGCCGCACACCAAATGGGATTTTCCAGGATTTTTTGGGATGGGAAAAAAGCCCAAAAACGCCTGGGGGAGGTTCAGTCCTGACTCCTCCGTGGATCCTGGAGAGGGGAGCAGCGAAATTCCCAAAAATCCCAGACTTGGAGCAAATTCCCTCATTCCCAGAGGGTGAAAAATCCCAGGAATTCCAAGGTGGGGACGAGCAGGGACTCAAACACTTCTTGGAAGTGGCTCCCGAGGGGAAAACTGGGGGAGAAAACTGAAGAATTCACTTGGAAATCCTCAAAAAAAACCCAAAAAAAAATTTCCAGGAATAAAAATCCCCCAGGCAGCAAATCCTGCAGGAATTTGGGAATTTCTCAGCAAAATTCCCTCAGTCCGGGTGGCAAATTCTGAGTTCAGCTCTGCTGGGGCTGCCAGGAGGAAAAAAACAAAACAAAAAAAAAACCTGGGAAAAGGGGAAAAAAGGGAGGAGCTGGGTGGGAAAATCAGGAATTCTTGGTGACATGCAGGGCATAGAAGGATTTGGGGATTTTTTTTTTGTTTTTTATCCATTCTATTTTTGGTTTTTTTTCCCCCTCTTGGACACTTCCAAGTCAAGAAATGGCAACACGGACGTGGCTCCCAGCTGGAAAAGTAAATTCTGGAATTCCCAGGGGCTGCAGAGAGAGGAAAAATAGGGAATTCAGCTGGGGAAAAATGGAATTTCATTATTTTAATTTAATTTATTCTTATTTTTAAAATTTATTATTTACTTTATTTCAATCTAATTTATTCTTAATTCTTTTATTTCGATTTAATTTTAAAAATTAAAACTAAATATTAAAAATCCCTTTATTGAAGAAATACTTGATTTCCAGGGCCAGGCTGGAATTGCAGGTGGGAATTCCAGCTTTTCCCCTTCTCCCACCTCACTCCTGCTGCTCCTCGTTGCTGGCGCTCGGGGTCCGGCTCCGGATTTGGCTGCGGAGCTGCTCAATGAGCTCGGGGTTCTGCTGCTGCATCTGCTGAGCAAACTGCTGGCCCCTGGGACACGGGGACATGGGCACATCAGGGACAGCAGGGGACACAGGGGACATCAGGGGTCAGCAGGGACATGGGGACATCAGGGACAGCAGGG
>WEIU01003898.1:819305-844727 GCA_013389925.1 Aegithalos caudatus
AGCATCCCGCATCTTTTTTGGAAGCCGCCTTCGTCTTTCACCCGTGGTCCTTCATCTTCCCGCGGGAGCCAGCGGCTCTGCGGCTCGGGCTGCGGGCGGAGGGGAGCGCACGCCGGGCGTGGCAGAGCGGAACCGGCTCGTTCGGCACAGGTTGGTCCGGCTTGGCCCGGCTTGGCCCCCGGCAGGAGATTCCAGACCTAACGGCCCACACGGGCCTGGAGGAGCTGGTTCTGCGCAGACGGGATCCAAACCCAACAGCTTTTATCCCAGAAGAGGGTAAAGGTGTTGGGTGTCCTCCGTTCCCGGTGTCCCCGAGGCTCCAGGGTGGTGCTGTGCCGTTTCCACGGTGCTTCACTGTCCCGAGGGAGTCCCGTTGGTCTCAGAAGTGGCACCTGCACAAACACCGCTGGAGCAGCTCCTGTTCCAGCAGGAAATTTTAGCTCAGGGATGTAGCAGTGAGGAGCAGAGAAAGGACGATTCGAGCCCAAAGTATTCAGTGAGCAGAACCAAATCCACACAAAATACAAAATCGCCTCTGAACCGATGCAAGATCCTGCCAGTGACTCCACAGCACGGACACATCCCAATGCATCCCCAATCCCACCTCATTATCAGTGATTAATTACACCAGACAGGGCTAATGAACACAGACACAGCCCCGGGAGAAGGATCCATGGGCAGGATTTGGGGCTGCCCTTGAGCCAAGGGACACATGCACCTCAGGGAGATCCTTCCCCACAGCTTAGCCCCACATTTCAGAGCCAAACCCTGGGCTGATTCTCCAGAAGACGCAAGGCAAAGTTACAGACACTGATATCCACTGAAGATGCTGATAAATCCATAAATTACCCAATTTTCTGCAGTGCCTTGAGGTGAAGGGCAAAGAGCAGCATTTGTGTCACTGCCACCATCACGGGGCCAGGCCAAGGGTTTTAGGAACCCCTCAGGTCAGATCTGATCCAGGCTGGAACCCTTCACCAGCTCAGATCTGATCCAGCTCAGAGCCCTTCACATCAAATCAGACTCAGTCCAGAGCAAAGCCCTTTACCAGTATGGATCCAATCCAGGCAGGAGAATCCATTACCTCGTTGGATCCACTGCAAGTCCAAGCCCTTCACCACATGAGGTTGGATCAAAGCTATTCCAACAGGCTGGATCTGATCCAGGTTGGAGGATCCTTCCCCAGGTCAGATCCCATCCAGGAGTGGCTTCCTGGCAGTGCCACCCAGCAGGGCTGGCACAGGGCACAGCTGGTGACACCACACAGACCCAAAGCTGCCCCCGAGGACTCCCAGGGCTGCCAAGGGATTTCTCCACAAAACCCACACAAAAGCCAAAAAAAAAAACCAAAACAACCAGAAAAATGGAGATAGGCTGGTGTTTCTAATCCAAAGGTTCTTGTCTTTATTCAAACCAGGGCTCAGCACTGCTCAGTGCCAAACGCACCAAAACCTTTTTGCCTGAGGGAATTCCACATCTCGCCGAGGCCTCCGGAGCCCCGCGGCGTCGCGAGGGAAGCGAGGAGCCCAGCGCTCCCCGAGTGCCTCCGTGCGTCCGCAGCTCCTGCCCTGGCCCAGCTCTGCCCCCCCAGAACAAACAGCAAAATACACTCAGCAGGTTTCTGTCAACTCCCCGAGTTTCGGAACCCTCCGCCCCAGCGCTGCCGTGGGGAGGGAGGGATGGAGGGAGGGGCTGCAGCTCTCCCCCCGCCTCCGACAGCGCTCACGGAAACCCTGTTTTAAATTAAAAAATAAGCCAGCATACATAGTAGAAAATTTCTCTTAAAAATTTCACAATCTGTAAATGTATATATTTTTTTTTTTCTTTTAAACATAAAAGTTTACAATATACGGTAAAACAAAGGCTCAGGAAAAATAATTTCAAAAAAAAGAAACCTGAAGTTTTGAATTAAAGCTGAAGACATTTTTAAAACCCTGTAATTTGAACCAGTGACATTTTCTTTATTTGTGCTGATGGGTTAGAGAAAGGAAAATCTTTAAAAACTGCAGTCCAAACACCCACAGCTCTGCCTTCAGAAGCCATCTGCCCCCACCCCCCCCACGAAAAAAATTGTTGTTAGGTTTTTCTTCCATCAAGTAATGTGATTGTCACAAGTTCAGAAGTCTGGGATCCCGGGGTTCAGCTGGGCCCAGAGATCCCTGTGGACAGCACTCCCTGATTGCCAGCCCAGGCTAGCGCCGGTAGGGATGGAATCCTTGCACGTTGTGGTTCTGTCCCCGGCCGAAGCCGCTGCCTCCGGCCGGGGGGCCGCTGGATGGCTGCACCGAGGGGCCTCCGTAGGGAGGGGGCTGCTGGCTGGGATCAGAGAAACCTTGTCCAAACCCACTCAAGTCTTGTCCATACCCTGGGGAGAAGGGAAAGGCACAGCATGAGCTTCCAGGAGCAGCCACGGGCGCGAATCCCGCACCTGACACCGCTCCCCTCCCAAGAACGCGCCCTGGAACGACGCCTGGCAGGAGCGGCACCTCTGGGTCCTGCAGGGATTTTCCTTCCTCACAGAGGAAATGGGCAAAAAGCAGAAGGGAACAGGTGTGCAGGAAGGGGGAGCTGTGTTTGGGGTAATTCCAGCCAGGCTGGCAGTTCAACCATCTGCTCACAGCTCTGGGGGGCTTGGGAGCAGTTGGATTTTGGGTTGGGTTTTTTATTGGCTAACAGCTGTCAGATCCAGCACAGGTGAGAGATGGAGTGAGGAAGTTTTCCCCAAAACCTCTCAGATTGAGGATGCAGTTATCAGATTCTGGCTTTGCACACTCAAAAATCTTCATGCATTGAACAGACAATCCTAAAATTCCCTTTCAAAACACACATAAATATTGGGACCTGCAGCACAGACCACTGTGGTGTAACCAGAATTTAGGGACAGGGAGAAAAACAAGGGTTTTCTTTCCAAGAGGAAAGACTGGCTGGAATTCCTGCTACCAACAGAAAATGTACAACTAGATGTAAATTAAGATGACTGAGGAATTGAGAAATTTAATTCAAATTCTCATAATTAAATATGACTCTTAATCCTGGCATCAGTGCCAGCCCCTGCTCTGAAAGATGCTATTAAGGCTCCTAATTACCAAGAGCATTTCTGCAGTGCTGCCTCTCTCTGTGCAGGCTTAGAGCAGGTTTAACTCTCTTAATCCCAAACAAAGTCTCTTAGCACGTCTTCAGCAGTTCAATTTCAAGCACTGCCTGTCCCTCAGGACTTGCTGGCACTAATGAGCACTAAAACACAGCGAGCTCAGGCTCTGGGAGCTCCAAATGCTCCTCCTGGCATTTGTTCAGACACAGATAAGCAGGCGCCCAAAACTACAAGGGGAACGTTTGCCAAGGGGTGAGGCTGGGAGAGGAAAAACACAGCCCTGGAGTCGCTCTCCCTGCACACAGTGGTGCAAACCACAGCTCAGCACAGGGCTCAGGTTAAACCTGTTGAAGGAAACCCACAGCACACACCTGCACAGCCACTCAGGACTGTCTGCCTTCCCTGCTGCCATGCCTGGCTCTGCTCCAGCCCCTCTGCTCCCCTGGGCTGTGCCAGTTCTGTGGTTTGAGGGTTTGGCTCCAAACCCAAGCCTGGATCAGTGACCAGGATGAAGCCTGGCCAGGCTGTGGCAGGCACAGCTCACAGCTCAAAGAGCTGCACTGCCCTGACACAAAACCCCAACATCTGAGCCCCATCCCTGCCTCTCAACCTCTCCAACAGCCCCGGCAAGGAAAACCAGGGAGTTTCACCAGGACCTGCCTGAGGCTCCTCCTCCCTGCTCAGCCCGACCTTGGGAGTGCAGACAAAGCTTTGGGGTGTGGCCTGAAGGGTCTGGGGCAGATAAACCCATCCTAGGGACTGCAAGGGACTGCAAGGACAAGCCTCAAGAGCGCCCTGCACGGAGGTAATGAATTTTTAATTGTTTTAAATTAATGTAATTAATTAATTTGATTTTGCAGGGTGAGTGTTAGTGCTGACACTCATCCCAGGTGCACACACTGAAGGATTTAAAACACTGCCCAGCATAAACCTTACAGCACCTTACACTCATTAGGGAACTCTGTGGCTCTTTAAAGCCCACAAGCTTTACACATTTATGTAAATATATGCAAATCAGGGACTCTTCCTGATGTGGGATCAGGCAGCCACAGCTTCTCTGGGAAACCTGTGCCAGGGTCTCACCACCCTTACAGTGAAGAAGTTTTTCCTAATATCCAGTCCAAACCTATTCTTTTCCAGATCAATGCCATTCCCCCTTGTCCTGTCACTACAGCTCCAGGTGAAGAGTCCTTCTCCATCAAATCCTTCCTGAACAGCCAACATCTCACAAACTCTGGCTCCTTCCTGTAACTGGCTGTGTAGGGATTTGTGCTTTATTTAGAAGGGTCCAACCCACCCCAAAAAGAGTCTGCAAAGAGCCAAATTCTGGCAGAACAAGAAAAACTTCCTCGACTCACAAGGGTAAAACTATCCATGAAATCATTTGTGTTTGTAAAAAACAAATGAAAAAACATTTCAAACTCATCAACATGAGAACATGCTGCTTCACAAACACATCTCAAAGGCTCATCTTCCTTCAGAGGCTGCTTTACATTGCTGGAACTTTGATTATTATCTATTTAAAGAAATTTTGTGAGGTTTTTATCTCATAGCAGGAACTGGAGGCAGCACTACCACATGGAGAACATGTTCCAGCACAGAACAGCCTGAATCCACGGGGCTGCTGCAAGAAAAATTCCCTTCAGAAGTAAAAACTGACCAATTACAAGCCCTTAAAAACAACATTAGTACAGAGCTCTTTGGAGAGATCTCTGCAGAGGCATTTGGAGAGCGCTGCTGAAAAACAGGGCTGAGAAGAGCAAGATGAGAATGAGAATTCCCTCTGAGCTCCCTCAGGGAGCAGCAGCAGAAATTTTACTCTGGAGCACAAGCACTTGTCAAGCAATTTTTAAAAGAATTTGTTTTTTGTAGCACTGCCTGCCTGGTTTAAAACTTGTTAGCTCAGTGCCTTCTACCTCAAAGTTATCTACAGAGCACAACAAAGCTTTGCAGAGAACTGCACCTTGGGAGAAATGGGGAAGGGATGGGAAAAGGGGGGAAAAGGGAGGAAAAGGCACCGGTTTGGATCCTTACACATGCATTGCCTGTCTCTCCATGCTGCTCTTACTCTTCAAGTCTGTTCTCCAAGGTCTGGAGATACAAAAAAAAAAATTCTCTACAAGCTCTGTGAAGCTCTTGGAATGGAAAGTTTTAGCTACAGGTTTGAGGAGAGTGGAAACCAGGAATTCATCCTGGCAGTGCACAAATCCCTGAAGGTTATTTTACAGCACTAAAGCAACACTTTAGAGCTAAGAAAATTCCCTCTGGCTAGAATATTGCATGATTTAAGGATGGCTTGAGCTGTTGGGAGCATTCCCATCCCTGAGAAATGCCTGCAGCAAACTGTGTCCAACACTGTGTACCCAGGACTAAAGGGAAAGGGGATAAATTCCAGCAGTTACTCACCAAACTGACTATAAGGGAATTCTGGCTGAGCAGTTGGGGGTTTGCTCATGTCCTGAGTTGCCTGAGATGGTGGTGGTGGTGGAGGAAAAGCGAGTGGTGCTGCCCCTGGAGTGGCAGGTGGAGGGGGGACTCCAGGGGGGGCAAACTGGTCAGGTGGAGGAGGTGGAGCACCATAACCAAAACCTGCAAGGACAGAACAGGTGAGCACCAACATCCTGCTTGGCTTTAGAGATAACACAATTTAAACCCAACATTTCTAAGGTTATTAAACCCCCAGGTGTTTGGGACCAGTGGCTGCACAGATTCACCTCGACACCTTGGTCTGGCTCAAAGATCTCAGTAACTCACCTTGCACAGGTAGGAGAAACATCCCCCCAAAGGCAGGGGCTGCAGCAGCCAGCACAGAGAAAGGGATAAGGCACAACTGGGGACCATGCTCTGTGCTCACAGGCATGAGAAATGAGGAGGAAGCTGCATTATCCAAGATTTTAGGAGGAAAAAGTATCTCGAGACAACTGGGTGCTATTTTCCACATTCTTCTTTAAACCAGGTTTGTGACAGACTTTTGAAAAGGTGGCCTGAGAGGCAGGTGCTAAAATCCTATTTGTATTTCCAGCCTCAGTTATGACCTTAATTCCTTAAGCTCCTCAAAAAAACCCTGCCTGTGTTTGGCCCAGGTCACCAGCAGTAAGCTCTAAGTTTTCTCTCAGATGTCCTAACAAAGTAGCACAACGTATCAAAAATTTATTTAGCAACAAAGATTTAAACTAGATCACAGAAATGATCCAATAAAAAAAATAATGCTGTAGTTAATTATAGCTCAGAATATATAATCTGGGGAAAATAATTAAAGATAGGTGAAAGACAGGAGGGAATCCAAATCAACACAGGGGGAAATCCAAGTAAGCAAACAATGAGGAAAAGCTGAATTTGGAGCTGGATGTGCTCCAGCTCCTGGGGGTCACTTACTAAATGGTGGAGGGGTGCCATAGCCCTGTGGAAATCCTTGTGGAGGTGGGAATCCCCCAGGAGGTGTGGAGACTATGTATGAGGTAAATGGTGGTGGTGGGGGAGGAGCTCCTCTGCCTGGAGGAGGGGGTCCATATCCACCTGCAAAAGGAAGAGAAACCCAAAAACTGAAGCAGATGAATACCAAGGAGCTGCTGCTGGTGTCAGCTTCCTCTAGATGGGGTAAGGCTGTTGGGTGGATTTCAAATGCAGGTTCAGCCTTCTATGAATCCTCACTTTGGGAAATATTTGTCCTCCAAGTATCCCCACTGTAAATAATTGCAGTTTAGCATGTAATCCCTTGATAACAAATTAATGTGGCTGGAACAGCAGGATGTGTGTCAGCTCCCATTACTGAGCTGCTAAGAATCCACTGTCTTCCCCTTCGTTCCTCCAGGACAAATTCAATCAAGCTTTTAAATGTAGGTTAAATCCTACAGAAATCCACAAATCACTGTGAATGCTCAAAGAAGCTGCACCCGTGCTCAGAAGGATTTTTTCTTTTCAGAACTGGTCCCATATAATGTACTTACCAATTGCCTGTCCAGCTGGCACCCACATCCCTACAACAGAACAAAAAAAGAGCCTTAGACATCAGCAAAGCTGCACACTCCAGAGCAGGGATGATGCAAGAGGAAGGATTTGGCTCTGGGATAGACTGGGTATCCTCCCCGTGTCCCTCACTGAGCTATTTTTATGGCCCAAACAACATTGTGGGACTATTTCTGAATGTGCAATTCTGGAAAGACTCTGAATCATTCAGCAAATGACAATCAGGAAAGACAGCAGCTCCCAAACCCAAATCAGATGGAGCATTTGAGAGCTGCCACATACTAAGTGCAAGAAACTACAGCACTTCAGAGAACAAAACCCCGGAGAACCCCAGCAGACTGCACATCCAAGGGATTCTTAATTTACTACCAGGTTTATCTGAGTTATTTTTGCAGTTTTTGAAGCATAAAAAAAGCCTCTCCCATCCCTTGTGCAGTGCTGAGACTGAAGGATAAATCTCCTGTCTGTGTCTGACATTAATCTTTCCAGGAGATCAGATATCATTTTCCCTACTAATCACTGCATGGAAAATAATGGGAGTTTCTCAGTTTGCAGATTAGCACATCTGTGCACAATGTCAACCCTCAGCTGCAGCTTTCAAGTTAATCAGCACCGTGGGGAAAGGAGCAATCCCTGTGCTGCACCTCCATCCATCGGAGCAGGGATGGAGCAGCCCCGCTCCCTGCAGCCCCCCAGGTGAACATTTCTCATCTCTCAGAGCAAGCAAGTCACAGCAACTCAATTATCCCTCTGCATTTCTCCAGAAGTTATCAAAATTGTCTTTGGATGAACTCAGCGTGTTTATCCTGCCTCTGGAATCTCAGGGGGGGGTGCAGCCATCAAACCCAGGCTGCTCCTGAGCCCTGCAGGGCTCCTGGTGTGCACTGAGCGCTCCCTGCACCAGAGCTGTCTGCTGCTTACCCAAGCTACATTAAGCAATAAAATTCCAAGGCAAGGCCATCCATTTCTCCCTCACCCCTTTCAGATTTTCCTGATAACTTCCTCTGAAACTGCCTCGTCCTTGAAAAGCCGTATTTCAACCAAATTTGCCATTGGGCTGCTGTGCAGAACTCACTCCACAGCTGCAGTCCCACCTGGAGCCTTCCCAACCCCTTCTGTGACCTCCCCCAAACCACTGGGATTTCACCTGGGGAGCGACAACTCCAAAGCGAACAGGCAAAACCACACCTGGGACGTGCGCCAGACCTGGCACTGCCCTGCGCCAACAAAACACATTTTTGGGAAAAGCAGTGGAAAAAAAACCTCAGGAAATATTGCAGGGGGGGGCAGGATGTGGAAATTTACTGCAGCTATTAGCGAGATAAACCCTCAAACACCACGCAGGGCAGAGCGCGGGGGGTACCTTGGGGGCCGTATCCCTGCTGCCAGGTCGGAGGGGGCTGCCCTGCCCAGCCGTTGGCAGCGCTTGGCATGATCCTGCTCCCCCACTGGCTGGCCCCCGGAGGCCCCGGAGTTTGGCTCTTGCTATCCCGAGGCTCGGCGCGTTTCACCTCCACCTAAACAAAGAGAGGCAGAGCTCAGCAGGGCAGGGGGGGCCCCGCGCCCCCCGGCCCCTCACACACACCCGCAGTTCCGCTTCAAGACTACGCTTAGCATCTTATGACTTATGTCTAAGTACTTAATTATTAAAACTTAAGGCCGGTCGTTTACAATGTTTCTCAGGTACAGTGTAGGTGATGGTAAGGCATTACGAGTCCTACTGGTCGAGGGATTCCGAGAAAAGCCTCCTACAAATCGCTTCGGTCTCGTTGGCTTGAATCTTAAAACAGCAGTACCCTCTTACAGCAGCTCTGCACTTAAAACAGCAGAATCTTGGACGTTAATGACAAGACTGATTTCATGTTCAAGGCAGGAGATATGAAGATGATGTTTTCAGTTAAAAAAAACAGAATTTTGAGTGAAGAGGCTGCTCTGAAAAAGGGTACTAATGCTTTAACCAAACATGTTTGGGGTCCGTTTGGAAGTGACAGTTTAACCCGCCCCAACTAACTGCAATTTCAGCTCTGCTCATACCTGAGAAACACACATTTTTTTGGTTTTTTTTTTTGTATTGTTGTCTTTTTTTTTTTTTAAACTTAAGATTTTATTTAAATGTCTAATGGAAGATAAAGACTTACCTTCCCCAGGCTAACGCTTAAAGAATCTCAGTTAACTCAAACAATGTCAGAGGGAATGGATGTGATAAGAGAATCTTACATTACATCTAACAAAAAAGTAAACAAACATGCAAGTAATAAAAATGGACAGTTGAGTCAATAAGAAGCAAATCTTCATACTGTGTTAAGTCAGTGACAAAACCCCTCCTGTTTTAAAAATTAGTAACCACAGTGCTTAACTTATTTCATTCCAAGATAAAATGTCCTAGTGTTCCCAGCCATGGAATAAGTGCATTTGACCTACTTAAAATAAGCTGCACATTCAACATAAACCTCTCAAAAAAAAAAAAAAAAAATCCAGCTCTGATTTAATGAAACCCTCTCAGCACTCGCTGAATTTGAGGCTTTTTTTTTTTTTTTTTTTTCATTCCATGATTAATTTTAATGGGTGCCAGAGTACAAAGAAAATAATTCTCAATCATCAATGGGCCTGAGTAGTATGGAAAATAAAGTATTCAGAATTCTTCCTGCCATGTCTTAAAAGCCATTCATGTCGGAGAACAAACAGGAAACAGGCACAAGGCAAGGACAAAGCCCCCCACACCCCCCTTGCCAATGCCCCAAGGACATGAGACATGACAGTAACCAAATCTCTGTCAGCTCAAGGCCCTTCCAGAGAGGAACCAAGGGAATTTTTCAAAGGACTCAAATTAATGAGTCTTAACACATTTGCCTTGAGGGAATTCGGTTATTGCTTACAAAAGCAGAGGCCTTCTTGCAATTTTAATTTTTTCCCCCCCTTTCAACAACATATGGATTCATTTCAGCAATACCTTTTTAATTACCAAAAAGACAGAAATACCATTTTTAAAGCAGGCATGATTAGGCAGTGAAGGAGAGAGCAGGGGACCTGGAGCTCATTAATCCTTGTGGAAGAATCCCATTAATTTTTCAGTGCACACTTGGAAGCAGGGAACTGCCAAAGTGAGGACTGAAAATTCCCTGTGCAATAGGGAGGTTCAAATTTCACACCTGCCTAGAGCCCAGGTTACCCCAAGAACTGAGGCAGCTCTATTACTCTGAGCTAAAAATCCCTGAATCTTGCTGGTTTTGGTCACTGAAAGAGGGGGGGAAAGGGCAAAAAATCGATTATTTCAGTTTGGAATTGGGTTTGTTTGGGGAACGCTGAGAACTCAGAGTCCCAGTGCTGTGTCCCAAAGCCAGCAGCAGTGAGGTGACACCTGCAGCCTCACACTGGGCTCTCCATCTCTCCCAGCACCTCAGGATGTTTATCCTTTGTTCCCATTTGGATCTGCAGCTTTGTGGCATCAGCTCCCACTTTAGGGGTTTGCTGAAGGCAATTCCAAGGGCAGATCAGGGAATACTGGGGGGGATGCAGGTGATCCTTACACACCCCTGTGGGATTTACTGCACCTGCTCACACCTGGGAACGTCACACCAGGAACCAAGACCTGATGTTCTGGATCCCACAAGCACATTCCTTTGTTCCCATTATCAGGAAACCACCCAGCCCTCCATCCCAAAACAAGTTCACAGGAATTAAAGGTGTTATTACACTGCAAAATGAACCAGAACTCTGTTGATGTGCAGAGTGTGTACCCTGCTAGCTAAGGAAAGGCTTATGAAATATCAGCACATAAAAGACTTTAAAGACAATTAAAAACTCAAACAATGGAATAATTTAAGGAATGTGAGAATCTTCTGTGTCTCCCTGAACTGCCTCACTCAAAGTTTAGCAATTTTAACATTTAGTTTAAAATCTGGATATATCTTAAAGCTGTGCAAGGACTTAAATTCACCAGCATTTCCTGTGGTTCATTTTTCTTTAAATTATTTTTTTTCTCAATATATAAAACTCGGGTGTCCTGCAACAATTTATTTTGCCTTTTTTTTTTTCCACAGGTAAAACATATTCCTTTCTGAGTAAGATCAAAGGAGCCTAAAAAATTCCTCCCTATCCAAGCCCCGTTTGCTGACAACACAGTATGAAGATGAAACAACCAGAGGTCACTTAACTGCATTGTGGTTAAATACTATATAGAGTACGTGGGTTGGTATCAAAGTTTCACAGTAAGTGACCCAATTTTTTAAAAAACCAATCCTTCAGGATGTTTTTTTTTTCCTCCCTTTTTCTTTTAAAGTTTAACATTATATAAAGCAGATTGTCTGACACCACCTCGAGATTTGAGCATCGAGTACACATCTGAAGGAGTGGTATCTTAAACCAAGCCTTGAACAACTCAGATTTCACTGGGATTTTGCTTTTTCAACAGCTGAAAATCACTGATATCTCTCCTGATTTCCCTCCTTGCACCACAGCAGTACTCAAAGCAGAGGCAGTGAGCACCAGTTCACCCCAATGATGCTCCCAGTTCACCTGCTCAGCCAGAGCAGCCCCCAGGTCTGTACACACAAGGCCTCACCCCAAGCAGAGCCCACAGCCTGAATCCTCAGGTTTCCAAGCCCTCCCTTCCCCAGGCTGTTCCCATCCTAACTGCCCCTCTCCAGCAAACTCAGACTTTCCCCACCTCCATGGATAAAGCCTTGAATTTGGACCGCTGCGCTCTCCCATCACCAATTAAGTTGGATTCCCCAGTGAAATCGCTCGTTGCCCAAGACTTGGTTCTTTCTTAAGGTAAAATAAAACTACAACTACACACTTTTTTGCCCATGATGTCGTGAAAATGCATGTTGACAGCCTGGTCCACTGATTGTTCGTCCTCGAAAGTAATAAATCCAAAACCTAGCCAACGACGAAGAGTGAATCAAGGTAGCAGGGTGTTGTGACACAAAACAGGATGATGAACAGTATTAGGGGCAGACCAAGGGTTCAAGCAGGGGTTTCAGATAACGACACTTGTGTTCAATTGGCAAAAAACTCTGAGGAAATTGCAATGGATACTTCCTGTGAAGAGGCTTTAGCGCCTCGTCTCGATTGCGCGCATGCAGCTTCGAACTGAGCTCGTTAACCGGCTTTTAATTTGATTTTATTCCTCATCCACCTACCAGGAAATGGAAAAAAACTGCTAAAATCAAAATACTTGTGGGACAGCAGATTGAAGTCTAGCAACTTTGCTGCTCCTCCCTTTGATTCAGCCTAGTTTCCCAAGGAAGACCTATCATATATATATATCCCTGCTGCCCAAAGCTGCAAAGCAACTTCCTCCCAATCCCTTAGCCCAGCTTCCAGTTAGGGAATATTTTCCGTGGAAAATAAGAAAGTTAGTTTTGAAATGTAGCTGTTAAAGCATGAGCAATTTTACCACTCCATGGATGAATGAGAAGCTTCAGAAACTAACAACCTACATCAGAGGTTCTCAAGTTTTCCACACCTTGGAGAAAAAGCAGGGAACAGGTGTTACTCCCTCCCAACACGGCAACCCCCTGGGAGGTGTTGCTCACACAGAACGTGGTGCTGTTGCTGCCACATTCTGAACCTGTTTCATTCCTTCTATTTCCTCTTGCTTTCCTTTTGAAAATCCACACAAACTTCTCAGACTTTTTCCCCCCCCCCAAAGGGTGGCTCCTTCCCTTCCACCCCACCACAGCCCTGGCTGCTGGCACCTCAGCTGGATCCAGCAGCTTTTGATGCTTGGAGAAAACTCTGGGAAAGGAGGCAAAGCTCCCCTTTTGGAGGTCACTCTGAGAACCACTGCACGTAGGTTGCTGCTGCTGACACAGCCGAGAGAGTGGCAAAATAGTGGTTAATCCCCCAGGACACGGCGGCTGCTTCATGCCATCACCCACTGGCTGCTGGTGGGGACAACCCAGGGCAGGGAGGGACACATGCAGTACAGGAATTGTGCCATTCTTTGGATTAGCTACAGAGGAGGGGAAAGGGGGGAGAGCAGTAAAAATTAGAAAAGAAACCCGAGGTGCGGCGTGGGAAGCGTTTATGGAACATGGATGCGGTTCTGCTTTTCTGAAACCCAAGATTTCCCCCTTGGTTTGCGTTTTGCTTTGCAGCTAGTGCTGACAGCAGCCAAATCTTGCTCTAAAGCGTTACAGAATACAGGATCTAGCACAGGAATGTCTCTCCACGCTTATCCAACTGCGTTGGGTAAGCCCAAAGAGGCCTAGTGTAGAGAAAGTTTATATATATATATATATATAAAAATACACAAAGATACAGGCCAAAATAGATTCCAGCAGGTCAAATTCTGCTGTCAGCAACAAGAGCAAAAGACATCACTAAAATAAACTGAAAATAAAAAGGAAAAAACTTGGCATTTCCCACACACAAGAGACTGGCAGTATAAACGAAGTTTTGTGGAGCTGTGATGAAAGCAGCCTCGAAGCTGAGAGCAGCATTTCATCACAATATATTTGTCTGAGTTAACCAGAAATCCGAGTGTTGGAGCCAAAGGAAAAGTGTTTGTATTTAAATCACGTTTAGTATTCCAGCCTTTGTCTAAAAAAGAGATGGGGAAGAAAAACAATGGATTCCATCTGGATGTGAAGGCTGTTGTTAAATTTGATTCCAAAGCTAAAGGAGGGGAACAGATTTTGGGATGGGGTTGGAGGGGGGTGGGACAGGGAGAGCAAAGAGGTCATTGAGGAAAGCAGTAAATAAATTTTTAAAAGGGGATTTAAAAGGGTCAGACAGCACAAGATAAAGAAGAGTGAAGAATTCAGAATAACACAGCAAAACCACAAGGTGAAGTTTTGAGCAGAAGTGATGAAATCCACCACCTGCAGCTTCAGGTTTTGAAGGACAGGACTCTGTAAAGGCTGGAGAAATGAACTGCATCCAGGAGGAATCCAAGAGGACCAGACCAGAGTGACAGGGCTGGTCTGCAGCCAAGGGAGGAGGAGAACAGACACAGCAAGAACCTGGAAATCCCTTCCCAGCTGCTGGCTTAGCCAAGAACAGAACCAGGGGAAGCTGAGACTGCACCAAAGCCACTTTGTTCCTTCAGAGGTGTGACATGGCTGCTGTGCTTGGGGCTCTGGGAAGAGTTTGGATGAGGCAGAGCTGGAAGGACTGGGAGGAAGCAAGGACCACATGGATACCTGACCCCAAGTCAGCTCCTCAAGGACATCACCTGAGAATTTTGTGCCTCCTGAGGAGCTGGAGGTAAACAGATGCTACAGGGATTAGGAACAGGGATCATTTTCTCTCCTCCTACCAGTAAACCAATGTGCACTTCCAAAGGAAGAGTGGTAAAGTGAATGGGAAAAGGCAAAATTCAGAAGGGTCTCAGGAGAGAAGGCACTGAATTGGCCTCTGGAATTTTATCAAGAGTCATTAAAAGGATAAGGGGACAGAACAGCAAGAGAACACAGAGCAGAGAGAGAAGGCAAGAGAAAATGTGTTCTGGGATGCACAACCAGGAGTACCCAATACAAACTCGAAGAATTTTTCCTAGCACCCCCCCAGGGACTGCCAAGGCCGTTTTGGGAGATGACTGTTAGTCAGCACACTAAAAAAAGCCTGGAACAGCACAGAAACGAAAGGCAGAGAGACAGGATTCAAGAAATGCTGAAGAAGTCTGATGAATTAGGGGAGGAAGTCTTCTGTGGGTGGAGACAAGACCCTTCCCCCAGCTGGCACTTGTGCTTTGCACCCCAAGCCCTCCTTTGCCTGTTTTGTTTTTAGTAGAGCTTGAAGCAGAGAAGCCATTAATTGAGACAGGATTAATTCAGACCAGGCATGATGTTTAAGTACCTTTTGCACAGAGGCTGCAAGGCTGGGATTAAATATTGCAAAGATAAGAGATGATACAATAATTACTGAAATATTTCAGAACTAGAGCCCCAAATCACATTCGGATGCCAGTGCCTTTGTCTCCTCTACCCAAAACCAGCTGCTCTAGAGCACTGAAACAGATGAATTTACGTGCTGCTCAAATCAAAGGTATCTGCTGGAAGAAGATTAGGATAGCTAAAGCAAGAAAACAAAAAAACAAATATATTGAAACTTCGTTTACACTCCAATAAAAGACAAAGCCCGTCCCTCCTCTGACTGCGGAACTGGCCTGTACCTCTGTGATAAATTATCACCTAGAGAGAAGAAATCTAAAGAGATATCGTTAATCACAGTCAAACAATTCACAGAGAGAAAAGAAACAAAAAAAGAACTTACTTAACATTACCATACTTTACTATGAAACACTTAAATATGTCACTAAGGATGTATGTCTAAATTAAAAATAAAACTAAGACTTAACAGCTTAATAAATATGAAGTGAAGGATATATTTCTTAATAATGAGGCAGAAGAGAAATGAAAAGTTCAGATGGCAAACTATTCTCTAGCATGTCCAACATGCTACAGGGTGGGAGCACAGCTAAGCTTCACGTGCCAAAATATTTTCTCTTCCTTGGCAAACAGATGGTGAATGCAAAGGGACATGGGTGACATGGAACTTGCTTCATATTTTGACCAAAGGTTCCCAGCTTGATTCATTATCTAGTGAATCTTTTAGGTTTTTGAGGCTTTTTTTCCCCCTCCCCTCTTAAAAAGCAATCTGGTATACAGGGATTATATATCCCAATTAAAAATATACATATATATTTCAGAATTATTTTGTGCTGTTTAGGAAGAGTTCTCCTTTAATTTGAGGTGAAGCCATTTAACCAAAACAAAAAGCAGGTGATGGATGGATTCTGTCCTGTCTTGTGCTCTGGCTGGAGCACCCCACATGCACTTGCAGACCCAACGTACCTTTCATGTGGAACAGGAGGAAAATCTGCTTATTTTTTCCCCCCTCCAAAGTACCTTGAACCACAGGAGTGGCTCGAGAATCAAATTTCATTCAACTATTAAAAAAACCCCAAGCCATCAATGAGCATGAAACATCTGAGTTGAAATGCACAGACCCAAGTGAAGCTGGAGATGAAGAGTCTAGACTTGAAGTGATGTTTGCCCAGTGAATTATTCTTTTTCCTGAGGCAACATAGGGAAAAAAAAAATCTACCTTTTCTGATGGTGTGAAATAGTTTGCCATCTGACTATAGCAGAGTATGAAGAAATTTCAAGGACAAACTAGATCAGCCTTTACCTCGGGGCCTCTGTTTCTCTGCGTCATAGATCATTACAACTTCAGTGACCTGGAAGAGAGAAGGGAAATTCTACTCCCTGTGCTACCAGGGGAGGGCTGGAACAGTCACCACCGGCTGGTTCCTGCTCTCTACCCACAAAGCACAATCCAGCTGCAGCCATCATCCCAGCAACAGCACAAAACCAGGGAATATTGCTTTTCTTTGGAGTTTAGAAAGCCTGAGTTCATCTCTATTGTCTCATCACACTTAACATTTTAATTTAACATCGAGGTTTTGCATGGTTTGTACCCACTCTATGGCCTATTACACACCCCGAAGGTTTGTTTGCCAACAACTCATCAGTGTAGCTTTTTAAAACATGATTTTCCCCATTTTTAACCATGTTCACTTTTGCCAAGAAAAGCAGCTTGAGCTGCAGGCACCCTTAGGAACGTGCAGGGTTCCTCTGATTGAATTACTAGAGCACCAGTTAAACCAATGCAGAAACAGCTTTACAAACCCCCTCTAAGTTCTGGATGAGCAGTATCAGTGTGATTTTAACCTAAAAAAAGAAAAAATGGAAATTGCAAGCTGTTCAAGGGCTTCAGGATTATTCTCGGAATGAGCACCACAGTGAGCTACAATTTAAACAAAACATGAGGTGTAATGTTTATGTCAACATTGAAACAGCTGAAGGGAACTGCTCTAAAACCTCTCAGATGCAGAAAGTGGTCACAAAACGGGTGTGATTTTGTAGAATTGCATCTTAAAAAATCACCTTAGGATATTTTTACTTGTGAGTAAAAATGAGTTTAAAATCTGACACAATTCTATCTTTACTGTCAGCTATATAACATTTGTGTCTGAGCTGCTGCACTCACTTGAGCACGCCCCACTGGGTGGTCCCAGCTGGGGGATCCACGGGGGGATTATGCCAAGGTACAATCAGGGCCAGATTTGTCCCTCCCCTGGTCCATTTGGATCCTCTTCACCCTGGCCTTAATAACCCTGCAACTACCAGGGTTTAAAATCAGTGCCTGCCTTGGGCTCTTCACTCTCATGGCCACAAAAACGTTTGTGAGACTCCACAGCTCCAAGGGGACTCGTGACAACTCCAGGAAGATTTTCTGATTTCTATACTAGGAGCAAAGTGCTACTACTTACTTTTTTAAGGGCACTTACAGTTGTGGCTGCTGCCTTCTACATCTGCAGGACATACCCTGTATCTCCCCAGCATCCAGGGCACAGCTGGAAAGCCAAGTCTGTGAGGAAGAGCCTTTAGAAACTACATCCCACAGCTGTGGAACGTGCTCCCTGTTTTTTATTATTAGTCTACTGCAGCCTTTCAAGCTAAAGAAACAGTTGTTAGCTGTTGGGTTTTGTGTTTTAAATAGATTGTCTTAATGGGGTTTTAAACTGATTTAATTCTTGATAAATTTAAGAATTTGTTTCTCAATAAATCCTTTGCTGCCACTAAGGAATGTCAGATAAAGGTTATTGAAAAAAGTATCAAAAATGCCAGTCAAGTTCATTTTTATCAGCACAGTCCTGACTTTAACTCAGGCAATCTTTAACTTCCTCAAACTTATTCACAGCTGAATTATTTAATTCAGTCATTTATCATATTATACAGGCAGTGAGAGCTGGGATAAATGGGAATTAAAACTAAATAAAAGCTAAATAAAAAAATAATAGAGAAGATAGTCATTTCAGTCCAAGGTTACAAACTGAATTAAAGAAGGTGCATGAGGAGCAGTTTGTCTCAGAATGGAGGTTCTAGGGACACCAGAAATGAGATTCCAGATGGTTTGAAAGCAGCTACTGCTCCCAAAACAATGGCAGGAGACCCAAATTTAACCAACCTGTACACATAGTCAAATACCAGGATCTGAAAATTCAGCCCATTGAGAGACTCACTGTTCCCAAAAAATAATCAGCAGACATTTTTAATTGCCCAGCTGAAAGTTACCAAGAGAAAGGGGGGTGAGGGTGGAAATAATAATAAAAAGAATCACTCTTAAGGCACCTCAGGAGTTTTTGGAAGAAGGGACAGAATAATGCATCAGGTAAGACTTAAACATGAGGAGACAGAAGCAGCAAAGTAAATTCCACACGAGCAGCAGGTTCTGCCAAGGGACAATTCCAGATGATGAATGTTCACTACGGTTTCTCACAAAACGCTTCAGGTGCCCCTCCAGCAATTTGTCCAAATTACCCCTAAATTTGACAGCTTGAGGAAATGTGAGAGGAGGCAGCAGGGAGGGGAGACATCTTCCCCCCCAGGACTCACCACTCCGAACTTCTTGAAGTATTCCCTGAGCTCTGTCTCGCCACAGTTATGAGGAATCCCACCAACAAAAATTTTATTGGATTTATTGTTATCGCTCCTGGATCCTTTCTGCTAAATCAAGGAGGAGAAAATTCAGTCAGAAGGACAATAAGGGTGGCTGCTTCTATCATTTTACACTGAACCATGAACAATGGGCTCTGGCAGGCTGAGGGGAGAGCTCCAGCCTTGAAGTCTCCCAGGCATGAACGGGAAGCACGTTCTGAGCTCAGAGGTTCAGTATCCCCTGTTCTTCAGAGCACCAGAAATCCAGGGCTGTGTTCTGAGGCCATTGACTCATTTTACACTGAAATCTGGTGAATCTGCAGGGTGTGGAGTGGGCTGGAACAGCATCAGCCCTGCTAGTGCCCTTCCAGACTCTGCTCTCAAATCTGAAGAACTCCACTGAAAGCATCACTGAGAGCTTAGGAAACACACCACACCCAAACTGACATTGCTCTGTACAGGGCCTGCCCATGGAAATCCAAGTTAAAGACATTTTTTAGAAATTAAGTGTACATTCAAGTTCTGCATACAGACTTCTGCCTTTAAAACACAGATATAATCCCAAGGACTTCAAGAGAACTCAGACAACAGGCAGGACACACAAGGATCTTTCCTTACCCATCCCTCCTTCGGCCGTGTCCGCTCCGGCTGCATCCCCCGAGGTGTGCATGGCTTTGGATCAATCTGGAAGAAGTTCCAGTTTGGTCAGACCTCAACATGCAGAATTTGGCTCTAAAAGTTACATTTGTGGCAGCTGAATCCAGCCCTGATGACATGCAGCTCCTCAGAGCTCAAAGCAACGCAAGCCACGGAGTTAGAGCTGCCTTACAGTAAATCATTTAAACCAAGAACCAGGTTAACTCTGACACTGCAAATAAGGAGTCAGAATTGATAGCAAATCTTTGAATCTGGTGCAGGAAAAAATAAAAAAAATAACACAAAAGCAACTTACGTTTCGGCCATCTAACGTATGAGGTCTGCTGGCCAGCACTGTTCCCACACAGTTGGGATCTTTAAATTTGACAAATCCAAATCCTCGAGATTGATTTGTTGTTTTGTCTTTCATTATTACACAGTCTACAACTTCTCCATACTGGGAGAAGTAGCTACGAAGGGTTTCTGTTAAAGAAACAAAAGCAAATATTAAACAGAACCAGATATTAACAACACCAGACTGTGTTTGCAATTATGAAACAACAGATCAGCAAACATGGCAAACAACTTCAAACTCATCTTTTGAAAATTATCACATCTTACTTCCTGTAAACAAATGTCAGACAACAGTTTATTTCCACTCACACAAATGGAAAATAATCAGAAAGTGACTATAAAAAGAGTTGTCTCTTGGGCTGACAAAAAGCTTCAGCACCAAACAATATAAACCTAAAAGTATTATGTTAAAAAATATACATAATCATATATGTGAGCTGTCTCTACAGAAAGTTTTATCAATTAGCAGAGGAGGAGGAGGCTCTCAGCCCAACCCCCTCACCACAGCAATGCCTGTTCAAAGCTCCTGGCTGGGTTTTCACCATGGCCCAATGCCTGCAGCACACGCTGCTCACCTTGTGTCGTGCTCCAGTCCAGGCCACCCACGAACAGCTTTCTGCAAACAAAGCACAGGGCAGGTTTAGGGGCTACAGCAGATGCTCCATCTTATTAAGGCACAGCTCAGCTCTTCTGGACAGGTTTGGGGGTACCAGGGCCTCCAGCATGCCCTACAGAGCTGGCGCCGTGCTCCAAGCCGCTGATTAAACCAAACCCTTCCTCCGTCCCTGCTCTCTGCTCCTCCCTCAGCCACCACAAAACACAAAACACTCAAGTGGCTGCCAGCACCTTCTCGTGGGGTGAAAGCAAAAGTAGAACTGCCAAGCTCAGGCCTGAGACAGAAGTCAAACCTGTGCAGCAGGTACTAAATAACAGAGCAGCACTAATCCAGCACCAGTTGTGAAACCATTGTACAACAACCCAGTTTCGAGATAGCGCCGGGCAGGTGAGAAAGTCATGGCTAAGCCCCAAACTAAACTGCTTAAAACTCATTCAACTCTGCCTCTGCAAAGAGCATCCAAATCTGCAGGGTTCCATGTCCCAGCACGCCCAAGGACCTGGACAGGTGCTACAGGAGTTCCATGCCAGGCTGCCAGCTCTGCAGCTCTTTATCAGCTCTTGGGTGTGACAAAACTTCCAGCAGTCATTTACCCAGTAATTAAAGGTTGGTTAGAGCCACCTCAACACTTGGCCCTTGTCAGTACCAAGAATCAACCCAAAAAACCCCCATCATAGCTGTGCAGCTTCCTCCTGAGGAGCAGCATCAACCTCTGCTCTCTGGGAGCAGGGACAGGAGCCCAGGAAGGGCTGGAGCTGTGTCAGGCCTTGGGACGGAGCTCAGGGAAAGGTTCTTCCCCCAGGGGTGCTGGGGCACTGCCCAGGCTCCCCAGGGAACAGTCCCAGCCCTCAAGGCTGCCAGAGCTGCAGGAGTGTTTGAACAACACTCTCAGGGACAGGGTGGGTGGGATTGTTGGGGTGTCTGTGCAGGGCTTTGAGGATCCTTGGGGATCCCTTCCAGCTCAGGAGATTGTGTGATTCTGTGAGAAAAACTAATGGCTCCATGGCTCTACACAGACAAGCACTGGGATAGTTTATTTCTGGGGGATGACCTCTAGTTTTGCATCAAAGAGCTCAAAGAGAAAAAAACACCTTTTTCTTCTACTTGCCTGCACCTATACCTATACAGCTGAGTGTGGTGGGAATTCCTGCATCCTCACTTACACAGGCAAAGTTGAATTTCTCCAAATAAAAAAAATGTAAACGTCCTCTCACCTGCTCTTTTCAGGAGCAGGTAACGGCAGGGAGATCCCAGTCATCCCCAGTGAGAGCTGCAGGTGCACTGGGAGTACTGGGGAAGTGAAAGCCTCGTAACTGGAAGTTCCTGCAGAGCAGGGCAGCTCACTGACAAAACCAGCCCGTCCCTCTCCACTGGGATTCACTTCTCTGTGATAGGACATCATGTCACAACCCTTCTGCAGCAGCCAAAGTGACAACATTCAATACCACACAGCACCTAGGAGCCTTGTTCCACTGAGGCAAATTGTGTTCCCGAGTTACAAGCCGAGACGTGACACGAGTCTTGTCTTTCACAAAAACAGCCCCGACTGTTAAGCGCTGATCAAAGCGTCTCCTTGAGCAGCCAGCAAACAACTGAGCTGGTGACACGCGAGGCAAAGACAGCCCTCAGTGTCACAGCAGACAGTGGCTGCCTCTGCTGCGCTATGGCCATGCAGGAGGACGTGGCAGCCCTCCCTGCCCTCCCCTCTCTCAGAGCAGGGGCACTTTTCTGTGTTTCTGCGGGCGTGTTCGGGATGACGAAGTTTCCCTCAAGGATTGGAAAAGTGCCCCCAGCTCCCTTTGGCAGCGCTGGCTCCTGGCACGGGCTCAGGGCCTTGCTCAACAGCAGCCAGTTCACAGCAACAGGTCGTGTTCTGGGAGCAACCCACCGTGCTGGTGCTGCCACAGCTGGCCCCTGACCACCTTCCCTTCCCACACACAGGCACAAACCCCTCTGTTGTGCTGTTATCTCTTAGGGAAAATAAGTAATTCTAATTTCCTAATAGCAAAGTAAAACCAGCAGATCTGCTGCTGTATTCACAATAAAGCTTTGATGCGCGTTCAGGGATATTTTCTTGACCAAACACATTTCAGCTTATGGTTTGTTTTGGGGTGTTTCTAACTAAATTTGATAGCTTGGTATACAAGATTAATCTACTTTACATCCTTGTAGAAGCACTAGCTGTGTTCTGAGAGAACACCAAGCTGTCTGCAAGGAGGGAGGTCACTGAAACCTTCCAATTCCACCATGAATTATTTGTAGTCACCCTACATGGACTGAAACAGCAAAGCTGGGTTGCTCCAATGCTCCAGCAGCCGTATGGAAATTCACAGCCCTGGTTTATACACACTGGAATACCAAAAGCCAGGAATCCTCTGCCTTGGGATCCTCCGTGGTTTGAAGACAGCGAGCAGGGCCAGAGTTTACAAAACTCCAGATGTGGTGTGGTACAGGACAGCTGTGAGGCAGGATGGGTGTGAGTGCTCCTGCCCCCACGCTCATCTGCATCAACAGCCCTTTCCCAAGGTCTCACCCACACTCCATCCCAGAAAACTGTTTGGTCCTAACAGTTTATGGGTTGGCAGTTATTAATTCATAGAAACATATAAACATATATTCCTGAGGTGGAAGGGACCCATGAGCACTGAGTCCAACTCCCAGCCCTGCACAGACACCCCAACAATCCCACCCTGAGCATCCCTGAGAGTGCTGTCCCAGTGCTCCTGCAGCTCTGGCAGCCTCAGGGCTGGGACCTTTCCCTGGGGAGCCTGGGCAGTGCCAGCACCCTTGGGGGGAAGAACCTTGTCTTGACCCTCCCCAGACACAGCTCCAGCCGTTTCCTCAGCTCCTGCCCTTTGTCCCAGAGAGCAGAGGTTGCTGCTGCCTCTTGGGAAGAAGCTGCAGACCCTGCTCAATCTCCCCTCATACTCTCCAATGTTTTTAGTTCACATCTGCTGACACCACCCCAAACCCCACACCTCCACAAAGCTCCAAATTTACAGACTGGAGGACACTACAGCGCATCCCCACTGGGATGCAAACCCACTCCAGCACAGCCAGGTGACAGCACAAGTAACCAGCCTGTTTTTTGGGCAGGTGACTCTGTCCACCATGAGCAGTGAGATCCTGGTAGGTGCAGCACCCCTAAAGCAGCAGAATTCCCCACAGGGATCACCTCAGGAGCAGAAAGTTGGATAATGACTCCTCAGAAGTTGCAGCTGTAGAAGAAGTTTAACCAAGTGTTCTGCCTCACTACTTCCTGGGGGAATTTTAATTCCTAATTTATTCTTTGTTCCTATAAACATACTTGCTGCTGGAGCAAATCAACTCAGGATTAGTAAAAAAGCATGTACAGGTATTTTAAAACCACCAAAACTCAACAAAAGCACAAACTCTTTGCCTACATAAATAACCTGGGGTTTGATTAATAGCTCTGATCAACACCTCAGGCATAGCCCCCATCAGCTGCAGGACAGAAGGATCAAGATCAGCACTTTTCTTCATCCAAACCAGCCCCAAGTACTAATTAATTACAACAAATAACACTCACAAGGCCCCTCCCCACCCATGGCAACACAACTGCAAGGCTTACAGCTTCCTTAGGTGTTTTCTCTGAAAACCTCTGCCTAGAAAAGCAGCTGAATTCATAACTTCCCATCCAGACTTGTCTCTCACAATAGCTTTAAACCAGAGCTTCCTTCCGAGGGCTGGGGCAGCTGAGTTTGTTCTATGCTCTCACCTTTCCCTCTGAGCACTTTTGGGGGAGGAGAATAAAGAAAATTTCCCTCTCTGATTAAGCCCCAATCCTTCCCTATCTGATTACAGCTCAGAAGGATCACAGCCTGTGACTGGGAACAAACCCTGGGACAGCTAAGCCTGCTCAGGAGGGGAGTTGATGATATTCCATGGAATAACCTGGAGCCTGGCAAGTCAGACCTGATCAGGTCTCTCATAAGGCACCAGACAGTGATTAAGGCCCAGGAGGAAATAAAAACACTTTCAGAGCAAAACCCACATATTTAAACAGGCCTCATGCAATGTGTGTTGGAATTGGATCATCTGTAAGGCCCCTTCCAACCTGAACCATTCCAACATGATATTCCAATCACTTATCCTGCCTCCTGTATTTTTAGGATACAAATTAAGAACATGCAGCAAAGCAGTGCAAGCAGCACAGTTTGTGTTTTCAGTTTCAAACAAGGTGGTCAGTCCTAATGGGCAAATTCTGTGCCAAAATTTGCACTGGAAGAACCAGTCAAGGATTTTTTTAATTTGGTTTTTGCTACTTTGAGTTCTACCATGCCCAAGTCTGCAGCCTGATAATTTCAATGTCACCAGGGTACAGCTCTCAAGCAGAATAATACTGAGTGCAGCTGGATGATCTCTGAGATCCCTTCCAAGCCAAGCCTTGCTACGACTCTGAAAGCATGTCAGAAGAACCAGGCCTGGGTCAGGTTTTCAGTTTGAAGCCACAAAACCCCCGGGAACGCTTAAAACCGGGATTTTCCTGCTTGGAACACATCCCAAGCAAGGACAGCAGAGGGGAGCTCGGGAGGGGGGACACGGAGGGCAAGGGGAGGCTCCTGGTGCCACCTTTGTCTCACCACCTTCCCCTCCTCCAGCCCAATCCCCTCGGGGCGGCCCTGCCGAGTCAAAGTCCCCAGCGGCGTCACAGAATCACAGAACAGACCCTCAAGGACCACCGAGTCCAATTCCTGGCCCTGCACAGAGCTCTTCAACAATCCCACCCTGTGCCTGGGAGCGTTGTCCAAACGCTCCTGGAGCTTTGGCAGCCTTGGGGCTAGCACTATTATTCCCCGGGGAGCCTGGTCAGTGGCCCAGCACCTTCTGCAGGAAAAAAAAGCCCTGAGAGTCACCCTAAACCTCCCCGGACACAGTTCCAGCCATTCCCTCGGGTTCTGTCACTGGTCCCAGAGAGCAGAGATCAGAGCTGCCCCCCTGCTTCCCCTCACAAGGAAGTTTTAGACTACGATGAGGTCTCTCTCCCCTCACTCTCCTCCAGGTTGAACACACCAAGCCGCTCCTCCTAAGGCTCCCCCTCAAGGCCTTTTACCATGTCCGCTGCCCTCCTTTGGACGCTCTCTAACACCTCAGTATCCTTCTTATATTGTGGCGCCTAAAACTGCACGCAGGACTCAAGGTGAGGCCGCACCATCAGAGAGGGACAATCTCCTCTCTCGACCGGCGCGCTGTCCCCCCGCCCCGTGTCCCCGCGTCATTTGGCAGGAGAGGAAAACACGAGGGGACACGAGGTGGGACGCGGGTGGGACACGGGCGGGATCCGG
>WEIU01003898.1:854515-865323 GCA_013389925.1 Aegithalos caudatus
TAAAGGGCCCGCCGTGCCACCGCCTCAGCAGCTCCGGCGGGAAACGCGACCACGGGCAAGGGGTTCCGGAGGCACCCGCCGGCTCCGCAGCAAAACGATCTCAAAATGATCCCCGGGGGGCGGGACCGTCCCGGAGCCGCCCCGGAGCCGTCCCGGAGCCGCCCCAGGACTCGGCGGGAACGGCCCCACCCCGGGGCTGCGGAACTGCGGCCGCGCAGGAAAATGAGAATCGGCCGTCCCTGGGTGGGCTCGAACCACCAACCTTTCGGTTAACAGCCGAACGCGCTAACCGATTGCGCCACAGAGACCGCGCTGCCGCCGCTTCTTGCCGGTCCCGGTGTCGGGGCTGTCCCCGTGTCGGGACTGTCCCCGTGTCCTGCCTGTGTCCCGTATCCGTGTCGCACATCCCGCCCCTGTGTCCCCGTGTCCTGCCTGTCCTGTGTCCCGTGTCCCCCCTGTGCTGTGTCCCGTGCCCGTATCCCCGCGTGTGCCCCCCACACGAGCCCCCCGTGTCCCCCCGCCCGGCGCGGCGCCACCGGCGGTGACGGGTGGGGGGGGGAGAGCGCGGTCGTGCAGCCGAAATAGCTCAGTTGGGAGAGCGTTAGACTGAAGATCTAAAGGTCCCTGGTTCGATCCCGGGTTTCGGCAGAAGCTTCTTTTCCTGCCGGGACCCGCCTTCCAAAAGCGCCGTTTTCACCCCGAAACACCCCCGAGTGTAAGGAATTCGTTATACCGTCCCCAAACTCTGCACCTGGTCGTTTTAATATCCTGGAAACCCACACACACACCCACACACACAGGGGTGAAGGACTGAGGGGGTAACACTGGGTTAATGATAAATATTATTAAAGATATTAAATATGAATTATGAATTAATAACATGAGTTAATGATCTCACACTGAGCATTGAGGGAGCTGAGGGAGCATGGATTAATTAACACTGGACAATCACAAGCAGAGGTGGTGTGTATCAGCCCATTTTAAATAAAGCACAGGAACAAAAACCAAGTGAGTTCATTTCCCAGTGATTAATAATGTGAAACTGAGACAGAGACAGGATATTACAGCTTTATCTGATGTACAAAAACAATCTTCACCTGCTGTAAAACAGGGCTGGAAGCAGCACCCATCACAGATTAAAATAATTAAACAAAAGCAGCGTATTTTGATGATTCACTTCTTCCCACTTTATTAAGTCCACATGATTTGTACATGGTGATGCTGAGCCTGGTGCCCAGCACCAGTGAGTGAGCGGTGGGGCAGCCGTGGACAGGGGTGGCACAAGGTCAGGATTGTCCCTGGAATTGTCCAAAGCCAGGCTGGAGGGGCTTGGAGCAGCCAGGGACAGTGGGAGGTGTCCCTGCCCAAAAAGGGCTTGAAGGTCCCTCCCAAAACCATTCCAGGATTTCCACAGCTGCACTGGAGGAGAGGTGAGGTGGTTCTGCTTCTGTTCATGGGTGTGGAGCAGGATCTTAACAGCACTTGGGGAGTTTTGTTGGAGAAGGGAACACAGAGTTAATGTAAAGGAGGGGGAAGTTGTTCCCCATTTCCAAACTACCCCAGAGCACTGGGATGAGGGGCAGGAAATCCCACCCCAACTTCTCATCTCCAAAGGGAAAGTGCCACTCACAGCTCTGAATTAACACCATCATTAAATTTTTATCTTATCCCACAGAAGTCATTATTCCTCCTCACAGGTTTAATAAAATCTTCACTTCCTGGCCTGTCCCTATAATTGAGGTACATGAGATAACGGGAATAAGGATTCCATGGTGAAACTCATTAGAGAGCACATAGCAATTAAAAGTGTAATTAAAATATATTCAGATAATTACTACAGCCAGGATAGACATCTGGATCCCAATTTCAACTTCTTCATTTCAAATCATCTTGGGTTTTACTGGACAAGCAAGGAGATCACTTTTCATTATCACAGAGAAACCCTAATCAGCGAGTTTTATGTATCATTTATCATTATTCATCATTAATTAGTTCTTGATGACACTGCTTCTGTGTGTCACAGCTCCAGCAAAGGTGGGCAGGCAGCTGGGCAGGATTAAATTGGGAATTCAGATGAGAAAAAGACAATTAAAAGCCTTCCAAAATTCATGGCCTCAAAAGAGGCAATAAACCAGCAATTCCACTGGTTCACTGTCAGAGGAAAAGGGAATGTTTTTGTTTAAGCAAACCTGGCTTCCTTCTCCATTGAATTTTATTTGTCATAATAAAACAAAACCCCAGATCTTCACGATCCTGGTCACAGCTCTGGGCACCAATCTGATTTCCCACCCTTGGAGATCCATGAGGCAGGAAGGAAGAACCCCCTGGGAGCCTTTCCTGCCTGGAACCCCCTGGTTTTATCAGGAGCAACGAGGCCACCAGGCACCACTGGCCACAAAACCAGGACAAGATCCCTTCCCAAGCTGGGGGTTTGGCTAAAAGAATCCATGTGGAAGTTGGTGGAGCAGCAGAAGCTCTGCACAGCACTGGGGGTCTCTGGCAGCCCCCCAGGAGGGCACTGATGGATGAGGATCCAGTGGATCCCTGAAGCAGCAAAGGCTGAGAACCAGCTGGGGCTGGGAGCAGATATTTGGGAATACACACACTGACTTTACAAATGTTTATACAAATCACCACTGGTTATTTACACCTGGCCCCAGGGCAGCCCTGGCCACTCCTCAGCTCTCTGCAGGCTCTGGCTCCATCTTGAGCTTTTTGCTTCCCAGGACTTGCTCATCAAACAATTCTCTCTCTCTGGAAAGAAAAATATAGAAGTTTTTAAAGTAAAACGGGGTATTATTGTCCAGATTACATCAACCTGAGCAAATTAAATTTGCAGTGTTGGAATAGCTCAGCTGGGACATTTTCCATGTTTTGTTCATCACAGGAGGAAGACCCTGAGCTCTCCTGCCCTCACCTCAAACCTTTTTTGTATCCAACAATAAAGGAGTAAAAGCCCTTGGAAAATCCTGAAAACAAATCTACCTTTTGCTCACAGGTGGTCCTTTAATGTACTTCTCCTCTGCCTTCTCATAATCGATGTCATCCACAGCAGCAATGGCACAGATGATGGCCTAGAAAAGCACTGAGTAATTAATAATAATAATCAACAAGCAAAACTAAATCACAGCCAGGGATCTGAAACTGCCTCAGCTGAGCACGTTTTGAGAAAAGGGTTCCTCAATCACTTGGCAAACTTGGATGAAACTGCTCTTGGAGTGCCTGGAATTCTTAAATAAATAACATGAAATTGTTCTGTTATCATCCCCTGGGGATACTTTTACCCTCAGATTAAAAAATATTCTTCACAGTAATTTTGTTTCTACATGAGTTACTGTTCTCCTGGGAAAATTCCTGGGAAGAACACAAAGTATCCACAACAACTTTTAAAAACAGCCAACACAGCACCCCCCACCTGGACACACACAGAGGTCCAAGAAAACCCTGAGAAGCTGCCAAATTAAAGTAAAAGCCCCAAAACAAAGCTTTGGATCATTTCAGAAGTAATTAAAATACATCAGAAAACTATCAGTCTGCTTTTAAAAACAACAAACTACCTGAGGCTTCTCTTTTCTGTACTTAAAAATCAGCATTTGAGTGACTCAGGCCGTGGGCAGGGGTGAATATTTCTACCTGGCTCAGTTCTGGGAATTCTCCCCACGTCATTCCATAGGAACCACGTCACACCAAAGGAATAAATAACGGGAATTTGGGAATTAGTGTCATTTATCACTCCACAGTTCATTATCCCCCGTTTTCACGCTCCCTCACCTCAGGTAAAAGCACATCTGAGATGAATCTGATGCCATCCCCCAGGATCTGGTGCAGGTTCTTGGTGTCCATCTCCCTGTACACCTCCTTCAGGTACCCAACCACCAGGTCCAGCTGCTCCTCATCCTCCAGGTAAGTCTCCACACAGGTCATGTACCGGCTGGAATTCAGGAATTTCTTCAGCCAGCGGGATTCCTTCCCACTTTTCAAGATCCCCAGGAGATGTTCTTCAGCCCCTTTGGTCTTCACTATGAACTCCACCAACTTCTTGTTCTCCCTGTCCCTGGCAGCTCTGGTCCTGTCAGGGAGGAGCTTCCTGGGAGGTTTCTGGGGGGAGGTATCTGAGGAAGACTCCCCAGCCCCGGCCTCCTCTGTCTTTGGGAATGCCATCTGCACCACGCTCTGGTATCCCTCTTTCCTCACTGGGTAACCTGAAAGAGAAACCACAGGAATTTCTGTTTAAATGTGCAAAGGGTTTTCATAGCTGTATCAATAGAAAAATGAGGAATTTTATTGCTGAGGAGTTTTTCTTCCTTCCCTACCAAAGAGGTTAAAAAAAAAATCACCATCAAAATATTTATTTCCCCTAAAGAAAATAAAAGTATTAGGGAGTTGACATGAACTCTGCAACATAAGGAACCAGTCACAATTCCAACTATTCTCTGATTCCTTGACCTGATAGTCTTGAACCACCAGTATTCATTTAATTTATTAATCCCCTAATTGCAAGAATAGAGAGTTATAAATTTACCAGCAGCCCCTCTCTGGGTCTGGTGCCAAAGTCACTTGTGTGTAAATGCTGGAGCTACATTTACCCAGCCAAGAGAAAAATTCCCAAAGGGATGGGAAGAGAGAAGCAAAGAGAAAATCCTAAAGGGATTTACTTACTGATATCAGCAGCAAAATACTCCAGGAAGGATCCAGTGAAAGAATGACAACCTAAAAACCCAAAAGAGAAGCAGTGATCAGTTCCACCCAGCCCAGGAACCAAAGCTTGGGGTTCCCTTTTCCTGCTGGATCTCAGGATGAGATCCCAGAAAAACTGGGAATGTTCCACAGCTTGGATGGGCTTGGAGCACCCTGGGATAGTGGAAGCTGTCCCTGCCCATGGCAGGGGTGGGGTTTAAGGTCCCTTCCCACCCAAACCATCCTGGGATTTGTGATTCCACGGTCACCTTCCTCTCCTTACCCACTCGGATCCGATAGTCCAGGATCAGCTGCAGGCACCACTCGATTTCCTTGCAATAGTTCTCCTTGGCTCGTTCCTGCAAAACAAGGAGGGTTTTCTGTCCCAAATCCAGCAGCTCTCCAAGAGTTCCAGCCCAGGACACCAAGCAGGGGACAGAAATGGTCCATGACAATTTTCTCCTCACAGTAAAACAGCTCCTGGCAGAGCTGTCACGGGGATAAGAGTGGCTTTGAGGGGGTCAAGCCCCACATTTCCCCCCTGGCCATTTCTATCCTGGATTTCCCACTGTATTTCCCCAACCCCTGGGATACTCACAATGAGCTCCTGCTTCTCCTCACAGTCAAAGTGCTTCAGGCTCTTCAGAGACACTGAGAAACTTTTAAAGAAACACAAAGTCAGAGGTGCAGCTCACCTGCTCCATTTCACTCTTTATTAACTGTAGTTTTTCTCCCCTGAAAATCCCATTTCACAAGGAATTAGGGAGCACAAATTTTAATGGTTTTTGCTTCCAGATCAAGTTGAAAATATGGAATCTTCTAACAAATGAGAAATACCTGGTTTAGAGAAAAGTTAAAGGCAGCCCAGTGTTACCAGAAAGTTTGGGCAGCACAAGGAGAACACTGGCTGCATTCCAGGGATATTTTTTTGTGGTTTTGTTTTCGATTCCTCAGCCCTTCCCAGGGACAAGCTGCCTCAACCTGCAGCATGACAAAGCACCTACAACCCTCACCTGGCCCAACCCCTCCCTCCCAGATCAGCCTGGAGAGGATTGTCCTCACCCTGCACCAGGAAATGGGCACAGGACATGGAATAACAGAGACTGGAAATTCAGGATGGGATGAAAATCCACATTTACCCTTTTTTCTTCTCATTTGTGGTGCCATCTATGAAGAGCACACAGGCCCTCCTGTGCTTCCTCTTCACAGCTTTCACCTGGAGAGAGGAGAAATCCTTAAAAATCCCAATCCTGATAGAGCAGGGGTATTTTTCCCTGGATATCACCCACCACAACCCACACTTAAATTTTTCCTATTGGTGCAACTTCCCTTTATTACACAAATACAAAAAATTCAAGCGGAAGCAGCAACCAGTTACCCCAAGGGAGCAATCTTAGTGCACAAAGAGCCTCCCCTTTCTTTTGCAAATTGGGAACCAAGTCCTGCTCCATGACAAAAGAACTGGGATAATCCTGTGCTGGGTACAAGCAGGTGTGAATTTACCACAGTTTGAGTGCTTTTAGCACAAATTTACTTCTATCAATTTTGAAATGCTTCGACTGAAAATTCTTTTAACGTTTCCAGGAAGGACAAAAGTCACTCCAGAATGGGGAACTGCTCCTTATCAGCAAGATATGAGGAGGCAGGAGCTGCTCTTACCACAGCTGGCCAGTAGGGATACCGCCGCAGCTTGCACCACACCAACATCCCTTCCTCGAAGAATTTGGGTTCTGGCATGAAAAAGAAGGGAAATTCTCCTTAAAAACAATAAAACAAGACAGATGCTGCCCCTCTCCTCCTCCAGAAGAAACTCCAGGAGTTTCTCTTCACTCCTTTTACAGACACCCCAAAATGTAGCACAGGGAGCTCTGAACTGAAACCCAGCAATTCCAATCCAGGCCCAGTTCCAGGGATTTTCATTTCATTCTGCAGCAAAATTCCTGATGGACCCAGGAAATGCATTTGATCCCAAGCCTGGCCACAGCTGGATTCCCCCCTGGAATCCCCAGGGATTGCAGGCAAACTGAGGCTCAGAGGGAGGAGCCTCAGCCCTGTGCTGATGTCTCACCTCGATGGGACAGAACACTTGGGAAATTTTCCTCCTCTTCATCAGCCAGAGGGGAGAGTGGAGGGAGACTCTCCAAGGAAACTCTCCTGGAACACATCCCAGAGGGTTCCAGCCCTGCCAACAGCACCAGGATCCAGGGATTAGGACAGGATCAGCTTCAGAGCATCTGAGTGTGACCCCAGAGGTGACAGGGGGTCTGTCCCACCTGTGGGAGTGACCCAGAGGGGACCTGACACATTCCTGATTAGAGAATCCTAATTCCCTGATCATGTGGATAAAAGAGGGAAAGGGAAAGGAATGGGGCTGGTTTCAGGACCCTGCAGCTGCTCACTGAAAAACATTTAACCTCAATTTATCAGAGAGCAACAAGAGAAAACAAGTTGGAGCAAAAACAAAACAAAACAAAAACGAAACAAAAAAACCCCACAGCACCAAAACACCAAACCCAGCTTTCCATGGAAAATCCCAAGCAAATCCAGACAACCCAAACACCACAGTGCTCAACACCCACATGGGATGAAGGCTTCTCTTCCCCAAGGGATTTGCCCACCTTCATCTTCCTCAGAGTCAGGGGCTTTATTCCCAGCCAGGTGGGAGGGATCCTGGTTTTCCTCCTCCTGAGGCTGAGGGAAGGCACCAGAAGGCCCAGGTGAGGAGCCAGGGTGGTTCCTGCATTTCCTGTCTGTGCCTGAGGCCACTCCTGCCCCATCCAGGTGTTTTCCACCCTCTGCCTCTCTCCTCCCATCCAGCTGCTTTGCCAGGCTCTCACTCTCACTGCTGATGCTTTTCTCCAACTCATCCGAGGCAGTTTCACAAGCAGAATCCAGGAGTGTGCTCCCAGGCTGAGTTCCTGTCTTTCTGGAAGGTTCCACAGCACCAGATTTAGAAGGGACAGGTGGAGACCCCTCCTCAAGAGTCACCTGTGCTTGATCCCGAGGGGAATCATCCCCACATTCCCTTTTCCTTCCTTGCTGACTTCTTCCAGCCTTTGGTTTACAGGAGACTCCATTCCCCATTTTGGGCTGGATTTTCCTCTGTCTGGGTGATGATTTTGCTTCTGGTTTTTTGCAGTTTTGACTGTCAGGGGCTGGTGCCACACACGAGTCCCTGGCACCGCACCTGGTGGGGTTTGTGCCACCCCCACGTGTTCTGGAAGGGTTTGTGCCACCTCCAGGTGCTTTTCCACTCCCCTCTGGAGCCACAGAACCTCCCTGGCTCCGTGTTTTGGGATCATCCTTCAGCCCACAGTTATTTTGGGGTTTTCTTTTCCTCTTGGCAGCCTCAGGTTCTGACTTTTTAAAGCGAGAGCGCAAGAAGAAGCTGCGGGAGGGGGTGGGTGAGGCAGATTCCTGCTGGGAAAATTCGGGATTTGGTCCTTCTGCAGGTGGCATTTCACTGCCTGAGTCAGTCTGATGGAGAATATCCAGGGCAATTTTAAGGGAACAGCGATATTGCAGCTCCTCCACGGCCTCACTCATGCTTTCCTTTTGTTCTGATGAGGAAAAAATATTCAATAAGTGAAGTTACCCTCATTATTCTGTCATTTAAAAATGTATTATTAAAGAAATAATAAATGTTACTTGTAGTGGGTTTTTTTTTTTTAAGTGAATTTTTTACTGCTTAAATCATCCACAGTTCCCAAGGCAAAGGATAGAGACACACACAAAGACCAAGCTGGAAGTGCCTCATTTTGAGGGAAACTCACATTTCTTCACCATCCCTCCAATAAACCATCCCAGGGAAAAGGAAAACTATCATTTTTACCTATTTCCCAACTTCATGGAAAAGGGGAAAACAAAGTAAGTGAAATACAAAAGTTTTATCCCCCCAGGCTGAGTTTCTGCAGGCATTTTACACCCAGAAAAGACACAAAGCAGCACATTTGGGGCTGAGTTTCTCTGGGTATTTTTCACCCCCAAAAGATACAAAGCAGCACATTTGGGCCCCTCCCTCCTCACCCAGGGTGGAAGCGATGGCCTTGATCCGCTCCTCCGTGAGGGGAACAGAGTTTGCAGAGCTCACACTGACCCTGGAACACAAAAAGGTGACTGGAACCAGTATTCAAAACACTCCCAGCACAGCAAAGCTGCCCTCAGACAGCAAAAATGCCAAACATTCCCTCCCCCATCCTGTCCTTGTTAGGGTTAAACACCTAAACCTTCTGCAAATCCAGGATCCTGTGGCACAGGCAGCTTCAGATAAAAGGATTCTTTTCCTCCCCTTATTTTTTTAACCTCTAAGAATGAAAACATGTGACAGGAACAAGGATACTCAACTGCTTCTCCAAGCCAAGGATTTCAGCTTTAAATCCCATTCTTTTTGTGGTGTCAACAGGACTGCCCCCAGAAACTCCAGGTTTGCACAAAACCTGTGTTAAAAGTGAAAAAAAAAAAATCATCATTTAAAATCCTTGACCAACAGCAAAACGTTGATGTAAGAGCAGTGACAGTGTCTTAGGATCTTGGAATGATAAAATCCCAGGATGGATTGGGTGGGAACTTAAATCCCACCTCATCCCACTCCTGCCATGGGCAGGGACTCCTTCCACAGTCCAGGTTTCTCCAAGCCCCATCCAACCTGGCCTTGGGCATTTGCAGGGATGGGGCAGCCACAGCTGCTCTGGGAAATCCATTCCAGGGCCTCTCCACCCTCACAGTGAGGATTTTTTCCCCAATATCCCATCCAACCCTGCCCTCTGGCAGTGGGAAGTTATTCCCCCCGTCCCATAGCTCCAGGCCCTTTCCCTTTTTCCCTCTGGCATCTCCACAGCTCAGACAAGTTCAGACACGTTTGCTGGGACCTCTCCCTTCCTTCCTGCTGTGTTTCAGCCCTTTCCAAGCAACCTCCACAAACATTTCCTCATTCCTCCTTACCTTGGCAGGCCACAAACGCCTCTTCCACTTGCAGAGAACAAACTCTTGGTCTGTCATGGCTGGGCTTCACGGGGAAAAGGGCAATTCCAAGGTGTTCTGAGGGAAAAAAAAAAAAAGAAAAAAAAAGGGAATAAAGGAGTCATTCACCTTTGTCCATCGTGGTCTTTGTTTTCTGAAGGAAATACAGGATTTAATCACAGAATGACTAGGCTGGAAGAGACCTCTAAGATCATTGAATCCAACATAATCAAACATATTACTACAGTTATTATTGTTTTACCTTTGGGATCACTGCATTGATATCACCCTGCAGCATTCTCCAAAATTATATATTAAATTTCATTTTTCTGTAGAAGCTGTGGCTGCCCCATCCCTGGAATTGTCCAAGGCCAGGCTGGACAAGGTTTGGAGCAACCTGGGATAGTGGAAGGGATGGGACTGGATGGGCTTTTAGGTCCTTCCAACCCAAATGATCCCAGGATTCAAGAATTCCATAATTCCAGGAGCACAAGTGGCTCTCACTGTGTGCCCTGGGTGAGGAAAACACTATCAGGAATTACACAATGCAGCCATGGGCCTGCCTAATCCACAGCTTCCTGCGATCAACCCTAAAAACAGGGAACTACACCCGAAAAATCACGTGCTGGGTAGAATTTTTACACATAATTCGATCCCTATTTTTACACACGATTTGCAACAGAAACCTGAGCAGAGCGGCCTAGGAGCCCTCAGGGGCTTAAAAANGAGCAAGGTGCTTTGACTGCTGTGTGCTGCAAAAAAAAAAAAAAAAAAAAAAAAAAAAAAAAAGAAGAAAAAAACATACTAAAGACAAGATCTTCCTGTACTTACGGGGTGCAGGTGCTGGGATGGCCGGGGCTCCGGGATGGCGGCCCTGAGGCGGCGGAGGGAAGGACGAGGCGCCGTTAGTGGCGCCCGGAACGGCGGGGCCGCTGCGGGACCCCCGTGAGGCGGCGCGGGGACGGCGNCGGGACCCTCCCTCAAACCGCCCTCGGTGAGGGGAGGGACCCCCAGAACCCCGCACTCGGTGAGGGACGGGACAGAGCCCCCAAACCCGAACGGCGGAGGGGAGGGACGGGTCGGGACCCCCCTCCAGAGCTCACTCTATAAGGCACGGGACCCCCAAACCCCTTTCCGTGAGGGGTGGGACCCTCCAGGCGCCCCGGTGAGGG
>WEIU01003898.1:881085-896161 GCA_013389925.1 Aegithalos caudatus
GTGGGACCGGGGGAACACGGATGGGTGGGACTGGGATTGGGGATGGGGTGGGGCCTGGAAAAGGACGGGAATGGAGATGGGATGAGATAGAGACTGAGAATGGGATGGGAGTGGGGATGGGGTTGGGATGGGGTCAGGGATGAGATTGGGAATGGGGATGGGAGTGGAGATAGGGCCAGGGTGAGACTTGGATTGGGATTGGGGCCAGGAACAGAATCAGAATGGACATGGGATTGGAGAAGGAGATGGGATGGGGCCAGGGATGGGACTGGGCTGGGACTGCGGATGGTGTTTGGATGGGGCCAGGGATGGGATGGGAGTGGGGATGGAATAAATCCAGGAATGGGAGTGAAGACAGGGCTGGGTTTGTCTGGGAAAAGGATAGGAATGAGGCTGGAATGGGGCCAGGAACAGGGTGGGAGCAGGGATAGGGTTGGGGTGCCGTTGTTCCCATGTCTGGGGCCACCCACACTGTTGGGGAGCCCTGTGGGGTGTTCTGTTCCCCACAGCAAAGGGAGCAGGAAATCCCTCCTGAGCATCCAAGGCGAGGAAACAACAGATTTTCATGTTTTTCTATTAAGAATTGGGAGAGCATCCCATAGGACAGTGACCCTCCACTGGGACTGAGGGGTAGACAGGCCCTGAGGATGGTTCAGGACCCCCCCAAATCCCTCAGTACAAACAGCAGACTCCCCAAAAGGCCCTGCCATGAAGGTCTCGCCAGCACAAAACATTCTCCTTGTCATGGGCTCCCCGAGTATTTATTAGAATATTTTATCATATCTGAGGGAGACAAACTCAGCCCTGCTTGATCTCCTCCAGTTGCAACTCCCTTTTGAAAGGGATGTTCGTACAGGGAGTGACCTGCTCCATGAATAAATTGACTCTGCCTCCGTCTCTCCCTGTCCTGGAATGTTGTGGAGACAAGGGTGGGCTGGAGAGGCTGCTTTGCATAATTAATATTTATCACTCGATCCCCAACAAGCACAATCCCCCCGTTCATCCCCAAAGAGTGGGGGGCTGTGTTGGCAGAGGGGAGGCAGCTCCTTCCCTTTGGAAATCTCATTCTTGGGCTCCTAGGGAGGGGTCCAACCCCCCCGTGGCACCCAGAGACCCCCGTGGGTGGGCACGGGGTGGGGCACAGCGCTGGATCCAGCCTGGACAGTGGGATGTGGGGATGGGAATGGGGCACCCCCGTCCTCTGCACACCCGAAAATCCCCTGAGGTGGGGGAGTGCCCTTTGCAGCAGCTGTCCCCAGCCAGGACACATCCCAAGGTGCGGATCCTTGGGATCTTTGGGAATTGTCCCATTCTCTGCTGATTTGGTGGGACGGTGGGGCTGGATCTGTGCCTCCAGCCTTTTGTCTGAGGGAGAGGAATTAATGATTTTGTTCTCTCATTACCCTGGACTAAAAATCCATTTCTGAGCAGCATAAATTTAGGTGCCTGAAGTGGCTATTTTAACATCCCGGGAAACATTTCTCTCCCTCTCTCGCCCTTTTCCCAATCATTTCTGTCTCATTGGCAGCCATCGACGTTCCGGATGAAGCACAAGATGGAGGGACATTATCCAAACCCGGCGAAAAGGCCCTTCCTGGGTGGAAAATGGGATGGCGAGGCTGAAGCGGGGTCCCCACGATTCCCCCCAAACCCCCAAACCCCCCGGGCTGAGGGTCTGGGACAAATCCCAGCGCGGGCAGAGCCGAGTCTGAGAACGGCCCCGCCAGGGACCGGCTGCCGCCGTGTGCTGCTCAATTGTTTGGAACATAAAATGGAAATTAATACATGGGGTGAGCCCCCCCCGGCATCCCCCCTTCCCCCCAGCGCCGCTCGCCTCGTTAATTGAACGGCGCGAAGCAAATGAGGTCAGAGCTCACTTGAGCCAGACAAGGACACGGGAACACGCGCGGCTGCCGGCGAGGCAGGGCTGTACCTGCCCGTGTTTAGCATTCCTGCCGGGATCCGCTCATTAAAAACCTAAAAGGCGGCTTAAGCATCCCATTAGAGCCTGGCCGGGCTCTGGAGCCTTCCCTCGCAGACGCGTTTGCGGGGAGAGAGGCACCGCAGCCGGCCACGGGGAGGGGGTTTGCGGTTCCTGCCCCATCGCCGGCTTTTCGGGGGGCTTCGGAGCTCTTTTGGGGTCCCCCGAGATCCCGGAGGAAGAGGGTGAGAGAGGCGGGAGAGGTGCGGGAGGCCGGGATGCTGCTGGAGCATCCCAAACCCCGTGCCTGGATCAGGCCCTCCCCTGCCCCATCATCTTCTCTGTTTCCAAGGAAATACTCTCAGCCAGGCTTTGGGAACAGTTCCCACGCTGTGCCTCAGTTTCCCCACTCTTGGCTGTGAGTGCTGACCTTTCCCATTTTCCAGGTGTCCCCAGGGATGTTCCCAGCTCCACCCCACCACCGATTCCTCCTCTGGGCTCAGACCCTGCTGCTGTGGGGACTCCACAGGTGCTGCTCCAGCCCTGCCTGGCCGTGGATCACCAGGAGTTTGGGAAGAGGTGGCACACGAGGATCCCTGTGGGACCTTTCCTGGTCTCCCCTCATCCAGGACAGCCCAAGGGGCTCCGTGCCAGGGCTGAGGGCACCGATCCCATGGGATGCACCATTCCTGTGGCACTGGATGCTGTCACTGCTTCAGGGGCTGGTTGGGGACCCCACTCCTCGTGTCCCATCCCAAACAGGATCCCAGCAAGTGAGGGGCACTCCAAGCCACCCAGGGGCTGCTCAGTGCCCCAGCCAGGAACACCCACACTTTAGGGCCTCCCTCAGGTGGCACCTGAGAGCCACCTTGTGCCACCTCCTCGGCGCTTTGGCTTCCCCAGCTGCTCCATCCTCATCCCAGTGACCTCAAGGAGCCAACCCAGAGCCCACCCAGCATCTCCCCTCTCCAGAGGAGGCTCAGACATCCAGCATTCCCTCTTTCCCAGCATCTCCCTGCATCCTCCTCCACTTCCTCCCTCTTCCCTTTCTCCCTCTCTTCCTTCTTTTTTTTTTTTTTTTAAGACAAGAAATGAGTTGTCTTCCCGCAGATGTGACTAAAAGCACTCTGGAAATGTCAGCCACTGCTGGAAAGGGACCCAGATAACATTTAGCTTTAGGTAAGAGAGTAGATTTTCTCTGCACTAATTCATATTTATAAGCTCTCGTGTTCCCGGGGAGAGCGCGGCGCTGATGGCACTCGCTGATTGCCAGCGCGCGGAGCAGGGAATTGTTTTCATATCCGAGATTAAAGAGTGCTTTCTGCTCCCAGTGGCACCTGTGTATTTACACTGGTCATTCTCAATTCATTCTTATAAGATTAAGACTGGAAATGGGAAATTGTTATAAAGTGCCGAGCCCGGAGGGGTCGGGGGACGCGGAGGGGACGGGGCAGAGCCCGGACCCTGCCCCGGGAACAGCCCAGGCCGAGGAGGGGTACGGGGGTTCTGCTCTCCTTGGGTGGGAAAAGTCCATCCAGAGGGAAATTCCTCATCCAGATCCTATGGGATGGTCACTCTGAGTGACCCCAGCAGGGCTGGATGGGGCCGGACAGGGATGGACAGGGATGGATGGCTGGAGCAGCGTGGGCAGCGGGATGGACGCAAGCTGGCCAGAGATTAGCTGAGAGCTTTACTTCTATTAAGATTAGGTAAAAGATTTATTTCTATTAAGATTAGGTAAAAGATTTATTTCTATTATGACTCAGCGGAAGATTTATTTCTACTATTATTATTTTTTTCAACACATCCCGGGGTTTGTGTCAGCTGATTAAAAGCAAACAAGTAAAGCTCCTCTTCTCCGTGGCGGATCAAGGATTTGGGAACTTTTAGAGCTTTATTTAGTTTTTCTCTGTTTTATTTAATTTTTTTTTTTTAAATCATGTTTGCGAAGTGGCTGTGCAGCTCTGGAGAGAGTCAGAGCGTAAACATGAGGGGAAAGGGAAAAAAAGCCCCGGGTTGTGTCAGGGATTGAGGGGCTGGAATTAGGGGGAGGAAGGGGCAAAAAAAAAAAAAACAAAAAACGGGGAGGAGGCGGTGGGGGATGCAGGAGGGGTTCGGGGTGGAAAGGGAAAAAGGCGAAAGGAGAAACAAGACAATGGCAGAAGGCACCCCGGGGACTTCCTGAGAGGTTTTAGAAATTCAAAATACGCCTTAGAGCCTCAAAGCTGTGTCAGTCACAGCCCCGGCGCAGGGATCACTAAGGCTGCGGCCAAACAATACCAGATTGTGTGAGGAAGGTGGGAAAATCGGGGGTCTCAGCGGCTCCCGCTCACACCAGCGGTTCCGCCCGTCAAGCACGCGTTCCACATGAATCAATTCTGGACAGAGCCGCGGCATAATCCCCGCCAGCCTCGCTATGACAACTTGAAGGAGAATTCGGCGGCTGAGTGACAGCAGACGGAGAACTGACAAGGCAAAAGGCCGCAGGACTTTCCTGCCCTTTTTTCCCTTTTTTTTTTTTTTTTTTTTTTTTTTTTTTTTTCCTTTCATTCTCCCTTTCCCCACCCCGTTCCCCATCCCAGTAACTTTTCCCGGGCGGCTCCTCGGGAGGCACACGCGTCCCTGCGCTGCTGTTGGGGGCTCAGGGGCTTTGCCCCCTCCGTGCAGCCCCTCTGCCCTTTCCCTGCTCCCGGGGACCCTTCCCACAGCGGGATGCTCGGGGCTCGGGTCACTTCTGCCACCCAGACATTCACAGGATGGACACGGGGCTGTGACCGCCAGCCAGGGTGTTGGTGACAAAGGACACGTGGCACTGGCACCTGGCTGCAGCTTTAGCACAGAAGCTGGGGTGGGATCCCAAAACTGGGGGCTCACAGCATCCCCTGTGGGGCTGGAGGGGCCGGGGGAGCCTCGTAGAGCAGAGGGGAGCCCCCAACCCGACCAGTGAGGTTTTAATTACTCCAGGCTCATTATCAGAGGGGTGTAACGAGCCCTGTGGGTTTTCCAGTTAATCCTGGGCTGGGGTCACCCACGTGGGAGTGTTGGGGGTCACCTTCAAGGGGCTCCTGACAAATTCCACCCCTGACCCAGGGGACATCGGCAGCACCCACCACATTGTGTCAACAAAGCCACCAGCAGAGCCAGGGCTGGGCTGGGGGCCAGGGGGTGTTTTTGGGGAAGGGACCAGCCCTCTGAGCTGCTCCAAGCCAATATTTAAAGATTGCAGTGGTTAAAGCTGCTCCTCCATCCCCGCAGCTGAAGGAAGCACTAATCACCTCCCTGCGCCACCGCCCCCCCCGCGCGCTCCCGCCTCGTTAGGTAAACGAGTGTATTATTAATAATCATATCAAGGATAAAAAGTGCTTTTGTCACCTCTGGATCCTGCTCCTTTCCAGGCTGCCCTGTTCCGGTTCCACATGCCTGCTCGGGGAGGAAGGAGGGAGAAAGGAAACTAATTAAAAATTGCCAGTGTCTTATGTCGGAGCGTTTGGGTGCGTTGGGTGGTGAAAGACGAGCGGCTTGTTGCAAGAAAATCAATTTTACAGTTACAGGAGCAGAATAAATAGAGGTGGTGCGTTAAGGCAGGAGGATGAGCAGCCTCTGAGGGCTCCAGCACCGCAGGGATACGGGATGAGCCATCCCGGGATGCTCTGGATGTCCCCGCGTCCCCACCCCATCCCGCCGCGTCCCAGCTCTGTCACCCAGCAGAAGGTTTTGCCCAGAACCTGGTGAAAAACCATCCAAAAGAGCTCCTAAATTTAGGCTAGGCGCTGCAGCTGGGGCAGAAATTAGGGAGTTTTTTTCCAGGAAACTCACAATTGGGTCCCAAAAACCACCCAGAGCGTGGCTGAGAGGTGCACATGGACTTGGGGGGGGGTCACCTCATCCCGACCCCGGGCAGCCCCGGCACGTCCCGGCTCCCGCTCGGAATCCATTCCCATCCCCGCCGCACGAGGCTCCATCTGTATTTTATTCCTCTCGCCTCTCCGCAGGCCTGTGGCTAAAATCTATTGGTTTCGTGCACGATTTCATTGTCTTTTTGGGGTCAGGGAAACGGTGAAGCAGGCAATTCCCCTTGGCGGGGGGGTTAAACGCTGCTCGCCCCGCGCAGCGATCCCGCGGGGGCCCCGGTGCCTGGGAATGAGGGAGCAGCAGCCGGGGGTCCCCGACCAAAATGACTTTTATGCTAAACGGGATGCGGGAGGCAGGAACTGCTGGGAGCGGGGCTGGAACAGCACAGGGGTCCCGCTTTGGGATCTCGCCGCTGCTTCTGGAGCCATCAGCCGGGACCCCTCCTGCTCCGCTGGATGCTGCGATCCCTTCCCAGCTCCAGAGTCCTCTTCCCATCTCTGGATCCCTTTTTTCCCCCTCCTGGCCGGGCTGGGCTCAGTGTCCCTTTCTCAGCCTCATCCCAACCCCATCAGGGTCGTCCTTCCTTTGCTCGTCACACCAGGACACGCCGATCCCTAATCCTCAAATCGTCCCTCGCCGGTTTTACATCCATCTCTAAGCTCTTCATAATAGATTTATTAAAAAAAAAAATTAAAGAAGGGAAGGAAATAAAAACCCCTCTGTGGGTTATTAGGGGATATTTTGGTTTTAATTGAAAAGCACCCGGAGCAGAGGGGCCGGATCCGGATCCTCCTCAGTGTGAGGGATGGGACCAATTTATCCCAGATGTCAGGAGCATCCCATTCCTGGGAAACAGAGGAGGGAAGGACCCTGTGAGGGCTCAGAGAGTCCCCAGGGGGTTCCCAGAGTGTTTTCTGCAGGGTCAGCTTGTGTGCTCCGTTCTGTGGATCCCTGCATCCCAGGGTTGGTGTTTGCCAGAGCCGCCACTCAGCTCCCGAGATATTCCTGGCATTTGCTGGGCTGGGATTTTTTGACCAGGAGCTGCCTCGAGCAAGCTCTGGCCTGAGAAAAGGGAGGTCTCTGGGTGAATCAGCATTTCCGAGCTGTGCCAGGCATCCCAAATCCCCGCTCTCCATTAGCACCTAATAAAAACGGAGCTAATTAATGAATTAGCGCGGGATGAAAATGTTTTGGTTTCTGTTCCCCGGGAGCTGCTCAAAACCCTCGGCCAATTTGGAGCGAAGGATGGACAGGGTCCCTCGGCCCCAGGGCCAGCGAGAGGGGCTGCTGGGGGAACAGAGTTGGGGACACCCAGAGCTGGGAACACCCAGAGCTGGGGGCACCCAGAGCTGGGAGAACGCGGAGCTGGGAGCACCCAGGACACCGGGCAGAGCGGGGGGCACGCAGAATTTGGGGAGCCTCTACTGCACGAGGGATCCTTCCACGAGGAATCCCTGCACGTTGGGATCAGCAGCATCCCCAGGACAGCCGCTGCCCTCACGTCCCCTGAGGGGCACAGCGGCTGTCCCGGTGCCCTCAGCCCCTGCCCGGCCTGGCCCTTTTGGGGTCTAGAAGCCTCCTGGGCTCCCTGGGCCACCAGGAGCAGCCAGGGCTGGCCACGGACAGCCCCAGGCTGGCACCCGCCTCAGCTCGGCCGGGCGAGGAGCTCGTTGTGGATTCACGGCACTCCCCGGCACAAATGGGTTTAAACTACCTTAAGTGTTTCAGCAGGGAACTGGCGCTGGCGGTGTAACACTGTATTACCACAGCATTAGGAGTGAAGTATTGATCCTAATCCCCTGGTTCAAAAATAGGATTATCAGAAGGGGAGGGGAGGGGAGGGAGGGAGGGGGTGCAGGAGGATCCCCGTCCCCAGCCCCCGGAGACCCGGTCCCTGCGGTGGAGGGAGAGGTGGGGACACCGCGGTGGCACCTGGGCGATCACAGCGGTGTCCAGGTGTCCCTCGGCCCTGGAATGGCCGTGTCCCTCCGGATCCGGCTGCTCCCCGCGGGGATTTGTCCACCCCAAGATCTTTGGGAAGGGGCCCAGGGTGAGCGGGAGCTGCCACCGCGGGGTTTCTCCTCCCACGGTGACCGTGGCAGCAGCGCTTCCCTCTGGCTGCCTCCATTCCCATTCCCACGAAAAGCCACCTTCCCGACGGATCGATCCCCACACCGGTGCTCCTTATGGATTGATTGATTGATTGATTGATTGATCGGTGGAGCGAACCCGGCCAGGGGCTTCGAGAATTCCCCTTGCTACTCCTCCTTTTACTTTTTTACCTTCTGGAGCTCGGCGAGGGGGGCACAGGGGGGTGCGGAGGCTGCGAGGAGTGGGGTTACAACAGAGTTACACCGAGGAGTGGCATGGCACAAGGAGCAGGTGACACCGAGGAGCTTCCACCATGCCCCGACCCTCCTGCTCTGTGTCCCCGAAGCCCCAGGGCTGATGGACAGGAGGTGGATTCCCTGGATTCCCTGGATTCCCTGGGGTGTGTCCCACCTCCCGGGGCACCCAGCTGGAGCCGTCTCCTCACCATAAATTAATGTAGGTGACAGAGGCTGGGCAGGAATTCGGGCTCTTCTGTGCAGGAGAAAAGGGAGGGTCTGTGCAGCCCCCACCCCATCCTGCCTCGTCTATCCCAGCCCCGCTTTTCCTTGAGCCCCCCAGCACCGGAGCCGGTCCCAGGGTGACCCCCCCCGCCCCTCCCGGCCGTCCCCTCCCCGGCCATGGCCTCTCCCCGCCTGGCTGACTCTCCATACAGTTCCCATTTCACTCCTAATCTCCCCTCTTAGTTTTTAATCCCCTCTCTCCTCCCAGGCTGCCTTTCCCTGTCCTCCCTCGCCTCCTCTCCTTCCCTCTCCCTTCGCCTCCCCCTCCCCGCAAGACAAATTACCCTTAATGATATGCTGAAGGCCATGACACCCATGTTGTCTCTTTGTCATCCTTCGCGGTGCAGCGTGAAAAGATAATACAAACCGCGGCACTTATCTACAATTGAGCGCCAAGACAACCTGCTAATCCCTTAATAACGCGGCGCCGGCCCCACGGCTGCGCTCCAGCCGCTGAATGCCAAATCGGCCAAATCGCCGCCGCTGCCAGCGCCCGCGGCCCGGCTCGGGGTGCCTCGGGTCCCGGAGGGGCCGTGGTGCCGCTGAACGGGGGGGAAAACTCGGTGCTGGAGCCAAAAGGTGCGGGGGGAGATGGCCGGGGATGGGGGGATAATCGGCGATGGATGGGTGTAAAAGGTTGATGGGGGGGAATGGGGAAGTGGGGGGAAAGCCTTGGTAAATGGGGGAAAACGATGGGGAGATGGGATGATTGAGTGGCAGAGGATGGGGGGGATAATCATCAATGAATGGGTGCAAAATATTGGGGAGATCCTCAATAAATGGACCCAAAAGGATGTGGTGATGGGATCATTGAGTGGCAGGGGATGGGGGGATAATCATCAATAAATGGGTGCAAAAGGTTGGGGAGATGGGGGAAAATCTTTGATAAATAGGTGCAAAAGGATGGAGTGATGGCATGATGGAGTGGTGGAGGATGGGGGAAAATCATCGATAAGTGGGTGCAAAATGTTGGGGAGATCCTCAATAAATGGACCCAAAAGGATGAGGAGATGGAATCATCAAGTGGCAGAGGATGGGGAAAATCCCCTGTAAATGGGTCTAAAACGCTGGGGAGGTGGAGGAAAAACCTCGATAAATGGGTAAAAAAAGGCTGGGGAGATGAGGTCATCAAGTGGCAGAGGATGGGGGGAAATTCCCCATAAATGGACCTTAAAGGTTGGGGAGATGGGGGAAATTCTCAATAAATGGACCTAAAAGGATGCACTGGTGAGACCATGAAGTGGCAGAGGATGTGGTGGGGAGGGGGAAATTCTTAATAAACGGATCCAGAGGATGCAGTGCTGGGAGTGGGAGCATGGGGTGGGTACCAGCTCCCAGGGGTATGCCAGATCCCTGTGGAATTTATCCTGATTCTGCTGGTGCCCATGGAAAACCCACCCCAGATGGCTGATCCCTGTCTGGCTTCAACCTGCAGGACATCTGGGCACATCTGGGCATCCCAGAGGAGTTTGTGCCTGGTGTCCACCGCCTGGGATCCCAACAGCCCCACAGGGAGAGGTGTGACATTCCTGCAGGTCCCATCCCGAACCTGCTGGTGTCTCACCCCAGATGGCCGATCCCAGCACAGACTCTATGTGCACCAACATCTGGGCACATCTGGGCACATTCCAGAGGGGTTTACAAGCACTGCCCACCCCAGAAATCCCACCAGGGAAGGAGCATCGCCGCACCCAGCACGCGGCAGCCGCGATGGGGACACCGGGTGGCACCGGGACGCCCCGTGTCAGGCATCCCCAGCCCCACACTGCCCTCACGGACAAGAATTGCTGCTTAATTTCCATCTCCCTTTCCCCTTCCCACCCCCGCCGTGATTTACCTCTCCCCAGAGGAGCCCAAAAGCTGTAAACACACTTTTATTTGTCAGTCGTGTCCCCGCAGCCGCGCGGCTGTTGGGAAGGTAATAAATGATTCCGGTCCTCTTGGCTTGATGATGTCGGGATTAGGAGCCCTACATATTTTATGGAAACCTCTACATGATCTTCCTTGATAAATCATTTAAATAGGAGTGTCTTTTCTTGGTGTGGGATATAAAATATTTACTGGAGCGGGTGAAGGCTGTTCATCCGTGTTTACCCTCCCGCTTCCCAGCCCAGCTCTGGTGACAAACAGCTCAGCCCTTCACTGGCTCAATGGCACCTCGGCTGTGACACAGGGACAGGCTCCTTGGGGCTGAAAGCTGGGAATTTGGGCGATTTATGTGTTCCCCCAGCGGCGTTTTGTTGCAAAAAGAAGTGATTTTGGTGCACCGTCAGAGCATCCTCCCTATAGTGCGTACAAGCCCCGTGCCAGGGAGTGTTGGCCACGGTGTGACCAGCTCCAACCTGCAAAACCAGGGTCCTTACCAGGATGGGAGATCCCTCAAGGGGAATTTCAGGGATTTATTTATTCCTCCAGCTGTGTTTTGTAGCAAAAAGAAGCGATTTTGGTGCAGCATCAGCACATCCCCCCCTGTGGTGCCCACCAGCCCCGTGTCAGGGTGCTGCCATCCATGGCAGGACCAGCTCCAGCCGGCAAAACCGGGATGGTCACAAGGACAGAAGCCACCAAGGGGAAAATCTGGCACCAAGACATTCCCTCCGCTGCATTTTGTTGCAAGAAGAAGTGATTTTGGTCCCAGAGCATCCTCCCTGCAGCACCCACCAGCTCTCTGCCAGGGAATGCTTTTCCATCAGCTCCAACCCGCAAACCCGGGGTTCTCTAGCATCTCCCGCATTCTCTGGGAGGTGGGAGAGACCCCCTCNGGAGACCCCCTCCCCACCCCTGCCCACCTCACCCCCACCTCCAGCCCCGGCAGCCTCCGCAGCAGCGTCCTGCTCCCCTCTCCATTAGCATTCATGGCAATTCTTTTCATTTGTTACCTGGTAGGGGAATGAAAACACGTTGTTCCCCGCAGCGGGGGGTTTCCTACGGCGAGCCCCAACTTTTCAATCATTCCTTGGCAGCGCCGTGGCAGAGCGCGCCCCCCCCCCCCCCCCCCNCCCCCGCCCCCCGGGCAGGAGCCGGCGCTATTAAAAGGCTCACCCAGGGGCATGTATTTTCCATAAGACGCCGTGTACATGCTGTGCAACATTCAGGAGGATCATGCTGGAGCAATTGGTCCGGATATAATGCCGGTTACCTTGCGAGAGAGGAGCTCCGAGGGGAATGGATGCTCGCTCCGTGCCTGGGGGAGAAATCGCTCCCCGGCAAAGCTCGGGGTGAGGATGCTCGGTACCAGGTCCGTGTCTGCCGCTGGCCAAACCGGGCTTGGAACGGGGGCAAAGCAGCAGGGAAGGTGGCCTGGGGGTGGGTGACCTCCCGAGGTGCCCTCACCCATCCCATCCCTGGGATACTGGGAAGAAATTCTTCCCTGTGAAGGTGGCGAGGCGCTGGATTTCCCAGAGAAGCTGGGGCTGCTTCATCCCTGGAAGTGCCCAGAACGAGGTTGGACAGGGCCTGGAGCAACCTGGGATAGTGGAAGGTGTCCCTCCCCATGGCAGGGGTGGAATGAGACGGGCTTTAATGTCCCTTCCCACCCAAACCATTCTGGGATTTGCTGATTCGATGATTCCCAGGAATCCTCCACAGACGAGGGAACTGCAGCAGCCCCTTCCCACCCCTCCATCACCATCCCTCCGCCCCCTGCGCCCCCTCCTCTCCCCGGGGTGGGGGGAATCATATCTGAACAAACCCAAATGTCCAGCGGCCTGAAAAGTTCCATCTCCCGCCCCGCTGACGGCGCGGAGCGAGCGGCCACGGCTGAGCACAATTACACACCCGGCTGGGCCGGCTCCTGCAAATCCATGGCCACAAAAAAGGCCGGGGGTCTGTCACCTGCCTCCCCCGCCAGCCCCCCGCCCACCGGCACCGGGCACGGCCCCGCATCCCCGTTCCCCGGGAGGCAGCGGCGGTGCCGGCTGGGAGCCGGCGTTGTCTCCTCGCCTCCCCGCTCTCCTCTCCCGCGCTGTTTCCANAGCTGGATCCGGGGCGGGAGCCGCTGCCGGAGCCGCTGGAGGGACGGGACGGAGCCCGGGAGGTGCCGGTGAGCCCGCGGTGAGCACACGGTGTTGTGGTGGTGCCCTGCTGGGAGGGGGCAGGGGGACACAGGGATGAGCCCCCCAGCCCTGCTGCAAGGCTCGGAGCGGGTTGGGTGGCCACTGTGCCAATCTCAGTGGCCACTGTGCCAATCTCAGTGGCCACTGTGCCAATCTCAGTGGCCACTGTGCCACCTCCTTCCAGGAGCCTGAGCCCTGCAACACCCGCCAGCCCCTGCCAAAGCACAACACCATGGGGACCCAGGGTGGCAAGGGGACAGCCTAGCCACTGGGAATTCATTTTAATGGAGCAAATTCAAGCTGGATGCAGGAGGAAAATTGATTTTTATCCCAGGATGTTCCCAGCTCCCTGCTCTGCCTCGAGCAGCCCTGGGGAGGGCTCAGCCCTGTGGTGAACCTGCCCGTGGCACACAGTGGCCGTGGTTGCCCCAAACCACAGTGGCATCCCTGCTGGAAAAGGCACCTCTGAGGCACAAAGTGGGAAAATCCCTCTGGAAAGCCCAGCAGGGACAGGACCTGCCTGGCTGAACGTCCCAGGAGTGAGGACCAGGGGAGGGAGGGAACTGTGGACCATCCTGAGCCCTCCTCATGGTGCAAACCTGGATCACAACACGGGCACTGGGGGAGCTGCACTCGCTGTGCTCCACAGCTGGAATGCTCCACAGCTGGGATATTCCACAGGCCAGCGGAGCATGGAGCACCAACTGCCTCCAGGGGATTAAATTGAAAAAAAAAACCAAAAAAGATTAAAGCTGAAATGCTGAAAGGGAGCAAGGAGCAGCAGGAGTGGAGACACCAGCATGGTGCACTCCGGGATCACCACCAGGCTCAGGAACCCCGGAGGTCCTGATGCCTTTGCTCTGAAGCAGGTGGGGAGCAGGATGGCACCTCCCAGCCTGACCCTATGGAATCAATCAGCTCCAATTATCACTTGGAATGACTCAGCTCCACTCATGCTCTGACATTGCTGCGATGGGGATCCCGCAGCCCAAGAGCATCCAGCACACGGAGCATCCAGCCCAGCTCTCCATCACCACCACTCCTCACATCAAACCTCGATGCCTCTGCACAAGAGACGGGCTCTAAATGATCCATTCAGGCCCTGAAGCCCCACGACTCCATTCATTAATTACTAACGATGATCCGTCTCAGCCTCGCGCTTGCCCGTTCGCTATTTTTACCTCCCTATTTCCAACCCTCAGCGTTAAAATAGTCATGAGCCGGGTCTCAGAAAACCTCCTGAGAGGGCCTAAAAATTCACTTTTTGGTCAATCCCTGCCAGGCTCCTTCACTGGTGGTTCCCTGTGACGGAGGAGCACCGGCAGGGCTGGCGGTGACAGCGGAGCTGGAGGTGGCACCCACGTCCCCGGCGGTGGGTGGCATCGCTCCCGCTCCTGGCACACACACGGCCCTTATTAAAAAGCAAAATTAGTCTTTCACCCTCTGGTGGCAAAACTTCAGAGCTCGGATCAGCTGTGGGAGCCTCGATTAATTACCAGCGGGTTGTTCCTATTGCTGTTAATTATGCTGGAATAGGCATAAAACGCTGGGAAAGGAGTGCGGGCTGCTCCGAAAAAGTTTAGGATTTAAGGGAAAAATGAGCAGAGGCAGAGGATGCTCGTGATGCCACCTCAGAACAGTCTGTCCTGGCTTGGGTGGCCTATGGGATGTCACCTGTTGGTGTCTCATTCCTGGGGAAACTGAGGCAGCAGCAGGTGAGGAGCCAGGGCTGCAGGAGCTGCCAGCCCTGAGCGCCCACCCACCAGGCAGCCTCGCCTCCTATAATTAAGTACTATCAACAATTGCATATTAATTAATTTAATATCCATTATTATTAATTATCAGGGTAATTAAATCCTTCCCGTAATTAACACACCACCCAGCAGAGAGGTCTGGCTGCAGAGCCCTGGTGTACCAAGGGAAAGGGGATGCACAGGGAGCAAGGACAGACCCCCAGAGCCGGAGCCCCCCGGGAACACAACCCTGGACACCCCTCAGGAGGGGACACGGAGCCGCACCGAGAGGGAAAAGTGATTCCTCAAAGCAAGGGCCTCACACGACATTTATTTGTATTTTATTATAAAAAAATACAGAATCCAAATGGGGGGTGAGAGATCCGGTTACCATCAGCACGACGTCGAGGACGAAAGCGGAAATGTCGAAGGACGGAGCGAGGGGACCAGCACGGGGGGGACAGCGCCGAGGGCAGGGGGGGCTGCTCCAGGGGACCCCCAGCCCTCCCCCACCGCCGGCCCCACTGCCTCCTCCGTCCTTCCACTCTCCCACAGTCGCTGTACACAATATAGATATTTATATATATAATCTATATATATATAAAACACAGACCGAAGGCCAGGCGGGTGCTGCCGGCTCCGTGTCGGAGCCCAGCGGGTGCCCCCCGCATCCCCCCCCCATAAACACAATGCTTTTGTCACCTTCGGGAACCACGACCTGGTCTGGACACACGGGACAGGGACAGGGACGGCAGGGAATGCGATTTTTTTTTTTAATTATGGTTTTTTTGAATTTTTTTTTTTTTTTTTTTTTTTTTTTGTTTTTTTTATTTTTTTTTTTCCTTTTTTTTTTTTTTTTTTTTTTTTTTTTTTTTTTTTTTTTGTATTTTTTTTTTTTTATTT
>WEIU01003899.1:0-13932 GCA_013389925.1 Aegithalos caudatus
AAAGTTAGAAATTCATGCTGTAGGAGGTCAGCTGAGAAACACTGTTATGTACTCTCATGCATTCCTGAAAATACATTGGATGTATGCAGTGGGAGAATCCTTTTGATGTTCAAGCACACCTTCTTTCTATGTTCTCTCTTCTCTGTGTTCAAGGACTCAAGTGCTGTATCATTTTGCATGTACAGTTTGAGTTCTTGAGCAATAGGGCTCAGAAATGTGCTTTGGTCTGTCACAGATGACAAATGATCATGATTTTGGATAATAATAAATAGTATTTTGAGAGACTCTGTTTTTGAAGAAGCCTTCATCTAAAGAGGCAGCTGAAGGTAGGGAAGTCAAATTCAACTTTGGCTCAGAAGTCTGTTCAATGTTAAGTATCTGTTCAGTGATATTTGTATGTTTCTAGGTTTCTGACTTTTGGAGGTAATTTCCAAGAGACACATAGACCACATTAAAGATCTCAAAATGGTTTATATCTGAGATGAATGGAAACTGTGTGTTTGGTAAATAGATTTTGGTGTTTTGGTTTCTTATTTTTTGTTGCTTTTTACCTTACTATTGTATTAATACAGAGGGTGGGATTCACATTGTGAATTGAGACCTGGGATGAGGTGTGTAAAGTGTCTGTAAATGTGCTGTGTAAACCTGCTGTAACTACTAGGCCTTCAAGGAACCCCTGCTTACCTCAGGAGACAGACTGATAAATTACCTTTCCAGCAGTTGGGTGACTAAGCTTCTGCTGTGATATTTCTACACTAGACATTTTGCTGGGAGAAACTGTGCTGTTTCAAAGTGCTGTCTCCATTTACTGTGTTTTATTCTCAAAGTCTTTCTAAACCTTAAGCTCTTCCCTAAATTTGTTCAGTCCCATTAAGACCTAAATCAATGAGTGGACAACTCAATTAAGATTTTCTAGGACATATATCTAGTGTGCTTGTACTTTTCAGACCTACAGCTTGCTTATTCTTCATTCTTTGACCCTTGTAGTTGGAAAATACTTTCCTTTTTGGAAATCCTGCAATATCTTCTATTGTCATGTTGAACTTTAACCCTATTATTTATTTTTTGGTTTGGTTACTTTGAGTTCAATCTGTTACAAAAAAATGTGAAATTCAAACCATGGTCTCAAGGAAGTGAATGTTAATAAATCTGCAATTTCTCTAGTTGCAGAATAATTAGAACATCAGAATGTTTCTAAACTTTTAAATGCCACTGGGAAAAGACTAGCAAACAATGCTGTATAAAATTCAAGGAGAAGAAGATAACTACAGGAGGTGCATCACACAGCAGGCATAAACCAAGTTTTAAGGGATCTTTGGATTGAAACACAGCCGTGAACTTGTTGCTTATTTAAAGTAACAGATAGTGGCTATTGTGTGAGAATATTAAGATTTCTGGAGCACTATGGTGATGCTCTGTGATCTGCATGCTTAGCTCTCACAGGATGCCACTCTGAGGGTATATTGTAAGGTATATTTTTGGCCTGCTGTAACCTTTGCACCAACATTCCTTGATTCCAGCTAGGTACGCATACTGCTTCTCTGAATATGTCTGTTAACTAGCCACAGTGCTGATGAGTTTTAGGGCATTCTGCTGCTAACTGTGTACTTAAAATGCAATCCCAGTATAACTGCAGGACCTGTTTTTTTCCTGTGTTGCTGTGAGCTGTGGAATATATCTTCCCCATAGTCACTAGCTACATCAAAATCTGTTTGTTCAGAAGAAAGTGACTGAATGTTTAAAGCACACATGGCAATACAGCCCTTCTAGACTTTATAATGACCTGCTGTGGACCCTTTTGGATGCCTGTCATTAACTTCCTGTGGGAATATTTTGAGAAGAATCTGTATGTTTTGGGATACACTGATGTGAAGAAGCTGGTGAGTCTGGGAATTGTCAGTGTGTCCTGCTGCTTCTTTTAACTTTGGAAGAAGAGCTCCCTTTTGGTACCAGTCTGAGGAAGAGGCCTGGTGGAAATGCTACAGAGTGGTAATAGAACTTTCAGGAATGACTTAATTGAATTGAGAAGGGTTCATAATTTCCTGCTGGTTAGCTGAACTCTGAGGCCATGTGAACAAGGGCACTTGTATTTAAAATAATCCAACATTTCCTAAAATATACAGATTTCTCTTGCTCTCAGCAGGGCAACACCAGGCCCCTGATTTACTCTCAGAATTATTTCAGGAGATATTCTTTAACATAGCATTTATATTTTGAAAGGCAAATGAATGGGAAAAAGTCCTGGCATCTCTGAAGTTAGTGGGAAGTTGATCTCAAAGGAGTCAAAGTTCAGCCCAGTTGCAATCCTAGGGTAAAGAAGGAGGTGAGTTCCTCAGTTTGCAATATTTCTAATGGGTTTATCTGAATTTAATAATTGAAAAGTCACAGCTGTTTGAAAAGATGCTGCCTATAATCCAGAATTGTGTTTTCTGTTAGCATGAATAACTACAAATGCAATTTCTGCTGTTTGCTCCCTGTTGCTTTTGAAACATTTTTTTCCCTTTCTTTCTTCCATGCATTTATAGTGGCTCAGATTCCCATGGTGCTGCCAGATCGGTTTGGAAATTGTCACCACCATGTCATGATTGACTTCTTTTGGTATAATATGAGAGGTTTTTTTTAAAATAAATTCTTGGGTGAATATTGTTCATTTTAGATTTTTTTAATGTTTTCCAAACATAAGCAATGAATAAACCTCTCCCTAAAACTGAAAATCTTGGCCACCTTAAGAAACAAAATTTTTAGCCACATCTCCCAAATGCTGCAAGCCTCTAAACATAATCTTCATCATATATCAACTCGATTAGTGGATTTAATGTAAATATCTTTAATTATACAAGTACTGGCATTTTTCCTTCACGAAAAATCTAGAAAAGTCATGGCAAAAAGTGCTATGTTAGTTTAGCCAGTTAGTTCAAATATTAAATGGGATAACATATAGTTAGGCTTATCCTGACTTCTTGTTTTTTGGTGCAAAAGAACTTTCTGGCTGTCTTGATGGCAGAGGATATATCTTGACTGAAAACAAAACAAAACAAATAATTGCTCTACTCTCAACAATCTAACAATTCATAATTCTTTAGAGATCTTATAGTTTTTTTTATGGTTTCTTCCTCAACTTAAAAGTTTTATTCTTACCATATGTTGAAAAAGTATCATTTCCCAGTTATCTAATAGTAGTAAAGATTAACTATATGCATAATATACGTACCTTTTATTGTATTTCAAATTGAAATCACTGAATGTGGCTATCAGACTCAAACAAGAAAAATTACAAGTACTGATGCCCTTTTCTGGGGATGAACTGTGTTTCTTGACTGTCTAACAGAAGTTACCAAATGTATTTGTAATGTAGGAGGTACTGTGTGAAATATCTAACACTATAATATCAGGATGGTTAGGTTAGGATAATGATGTCCTGGCATTGACTGTTTCTCATGAAGATAAATTTAGGATGATAAGAGGACCGCTAAAATATATCTAATAATTTCTCTTTGGTTAAAAAAGTTTTTATTTCTTCTCTTACTGTTTTACGTGCAAGAAGTTATGAGATTAGCAGCTCATTACTAACAAGACAGATTTCTGAAATATATATACATATGAAAACCTTTTTTGTCTTTCCTGAGGTTGATGTATTACCTCAGCCTTACAAATTAGACATTTTTCTTACAGCATTTGCATTGAGGGATTCATAAATAGTATGTAGCATGTTGAGAATGGCAACCCTTGACAGCTATCACAAATAGATGACTGAAAGGATAGATATTAGTGTTTCTAGGGCATATGTGTGTCTGCAGTGGAAGAAATCAGCATTTGGAAAAAGCAGTATGCTCTCTAGGTTCTTTCCTGAGAATCTGACAGGCACAGACTCACAGGTACCCTGGTTACAGCTGTGGAAATAATTGTGGAATCTGAGAAAACAGTTCTTTCACCATTAATATCTATTGTTTACTTCTCATCTGCTGCAATGAAAGTGTGAAGTAAAGGGCATGACATGATATTTTAGCTTTTCCTGTAAACTAAGAAGTGGGACGATTCCTAGCGTTGTGGATCTGCTTTGAATATCTAACATCTAACAGCACAAATAGGAGTTTTACAGATCTCTTACAGAGCTCAGTGTAACATGATCAGTTTACAATACAAATCTGTGTAGTTTTGCCTTTGAATATCACTTATCTACAAAGCTATTATTTCAGCAGTATCTAATCAGTTCCTTCTTTTCCTTTAAAAAGAGCAGGTAAGATTGGCAGTGAAATTGACTGTGATAATTAGTTGATTTTTTCTTCATCTAGAGTATAGGATGATGGAATTTAAGTGTAATGTATTACACTTATGTGGGTTTTGTTCACCTCTTAGCAGTCAGTGATGAAGTTGTCAGGCCTCATGGAAAATTCTGAAGCTGCTTAAAACAGCTTTTTTATTTTCTAGAAACTTTTGTCAGGAATCTAAACTTCTGTATAAAAGGTACATATCAGGCAAGAATATACAAGATGGTTGAAGATTAAAAGTAAAGCTGCATATGATTGCATAGTTAGTTTTCTTATTTCTTAGATTGTGTGAGGAGCATGTGTCGCCTGAAATATTTGTTTTGTGTTACTGGCATGTCATCTGCTATGGAGGGCTGATTACAGTCTGCTGCTGCAGTGACCACAAGTAAGTGGAGTTGTTCAGGCACCAATCAACTTACATGCTCAGCATCCCTTTTGTTACTTATGACAAATGATCTTGAAGACAACCTGGCCAATTTTCTTGAAAACTACAGAAGTGATCTCATGTACTGTCAGTTTATTAATTACATGTTTTATAAAATCTAACCATTGCTGTATACTCCTGTATTACTGTGCTAGAGTTGAGCTGTTTTTTTTTAAGACTTCGTACCTAGCCTGGGCCATGTGTTTTGATCAAGTACTACACTTCCCCTCCCCATAAAAATTAGATACTCTACAGATCTGGTTGCCATTTCTGTCTTTAGGAGGCATGAGAAGGAGGATGAGTTAACAGGCTGTTGAGTCTCATATGAATCCATGGGAAATTGAGGATTAAACCATTTCCCTGGCTGGAAGCCATTTCCAAACATATGAAGGACAAGAAGATTGTTGGGAGTGGTCAACATGGATTTGTGAAACAGAAATGTTAACCAATCTGGTAGCCATCTACAACAGGATATTTGCTTCAGTGGATGAGGGGACAGCAGTTGATATTGTTTGTCTTAATTTAAACAAGAGTTTCTTTAATGTCTTCCCTAACATCTTCTTTTATAAGCGGATGAAATACAGGCTGTCTAAGTGGCAGTGAGGTAGACTGAAAGCAGACTGAACTGTAGGGCTCAAAGGACAGCTGTAGGCAGGTTGTTAGTGAAGGATCAGTATTGGAGCTAATACTTTGAACTGTTTGCTAATGACCTGGATGATTTGGTAGAGATCACACTCAAAAAGATGGACAGAGTGGATGATACAGATGGTTGTGCAGCCATTCAGAGGGACAGACCTTGATCTGGGGAAATGGACTGACAAGAACCTTATGAAGTTCAGGGAAGCCTAGGGGACAAGTTGCAAATGTGCCAGCCAAATGTTGCTTCCCCCAGGACAGGGGAGTTAATTTTTTTGGTAATAGGAGGGGATATGGCTAGACCCTAGAGATTATTCTGTAACACCTCAAGTCATTCTTGGGGGTGGGAGAAAGGGACTCTTCCGGGGAGAAGGGTTTCCTGCTGGTTCCCTGCATGATGAGGGAAGCCATCTGATATTGTTATTAGTGTGTTTCCTGGGTTTTTTTTGTTCCCCACGTGACTCATTTCCTTTCTTGTACCCTCTGTCATTAGTATTGTGACTGCTATAATTTGTTTTCTTCTTTCATTGCTGTTGTCAGTAAATTTTTCTTAACCTCTAATCTTAGCCTTTTGTGCCTCCAATTCTCTCCAGCCACCTGCCTGAGGGAGGGAGAAGGGGGTGTGCGTGACAGTGTGAGAGCACTAAGTTGGGGAATACGATTCCTAAACCATGACAGCCTTATTTGGTGCCCAGTGTAGGACTCGAAGGGTTGAGATAACAATAGATCTGCCTGGAATGTGTTGGAAACAAATTTGATTTAATCATTTGTTGAAGTAGGTAAGAAGCCTCTGGTCACTATGTTGCTTGGTCTGTTCTTGTGGGTGTGGTACATAATCCTGTATATATTTCTGTATATGCACTATGTGCCCTTCACAGTGCTCTTTTTCACAGAAGGGAGAGGGATCAGGAATTTTACTGTAATGTGGGATACCAGTTTATGATATGGTGTGCTGGTTTAGCACAGATAGCAAGACCCAATTAGTGACTGGTTTTGAAGTTGACAGCTTGATTGGTCAATTAGAAAAATGACACACCTCTGGGAACACGCAGGCTTAAAAGTCAGAAGAACCGTGGGAAAATCTCTCTTTCTTCTGGGATTTGAGAGAGGTAAGCGTGCTTGCCATAGGGGACCAGGCCAGGCAGCCCTGCCTGGGGCACTGGGCAGTGGGAGGGGGAGAGAGAGGGAGAGAGAGGGAGAGAGAGAGATAAACATCCTGCCACTAAAGCCACAGCCTGGGAGGCCTGCTGCTGCTGGCCAGGCTGAGGGAAATGTCCTCTCCCCCCTGCTCCCCAGGCTCCTGGGAGCAGCCCCAAACCTGGGCTGGGTCCACCACATGAGACCAAGGGGTGGGGGGTGGAGGCATTCTCCAGCCTAGCTACTGAGATCCTGGAGCCATTCCTGAGCCTTCCCCTATTAGCATGGCTTTAAAATCCTAGTGGCCAACACCCGGCAGAGATCAGAGATCAACCACCTGCAGGCCCAGGGGAGCGTTAGCTCTTTCCTTGGGAGATCAAACTTCTAAAATTCTAATCCTCCTTTTGAGTAAGAGGAAAAGGACAAAGTGAAACATAGAGAAGACACGGCATGAGATGGAAGTCAGTGGAGAGTGAAAGATTAATTGGGAGAAAGGATTGAGGAGTTGCCTAGTCTCAGCTGAAAGTCTTTTATGAGCCATGGTAATGAACTATAATATATTAGAATATCCCTTTAAGCTGTGGACAATATGAATTGGGGAGATGGTTATTCAGATTGTAGATTTGAGCAAAGGTATTTTGTGATGGACTAAGTGCTGTGGTCCTGTGAGAAGCTTGAACAGAGAGAGAGTGGATGAAGATGAAGATTCTGCCCTTAAAGAAAGAGAAAAGAGATCTCTATTCCACGAGATGAGGAAAATCCTTTGCCTTTGCAGTTACTGTGTCTTTAAAATGACACCCCAAAGTCTCCATGATCCATATGCAGCTTGGGAAAACTGCTAATGGAAGGGTTTTCATGGACTGCAGAATTCCCCCAGGCAGCTGCAGATTTGTAATACAGGAGCCACCAGAGGACTGTTTTCTTGTGGCAATATCTCCATAGGAGTTCAAAGAGAGACTCCTCTCCTTAATAATTGATGAACGATTATTTTAAAGTGGTGAAACTGACTGAAAATCACAGGTTTTATCTCTTTATGTTGTTAGTGGGAAAGTGAACAGTTTGTGGGGAGGAGAAGTGTTTTTGAAAGTTTCATTTTGATTTTCATTCTTTTCTATTAGTGTTTGTTAATAAATCTATCTTTGCATCTTTTAAGATTTGGGCCTTCTTTGCTTTTGTTCTGATCCTATCTCACAGAGGGAAAAAAAGTAAATGATTCTGGTAGGCACTCAAACCACTGTACAAATTGTATTGGCCGGGAAAGGTCAAAATTGGTGAACATGGAACCACTACATATGGTAATATCAAGGGCAGTGAGGATCATTTGGGATGTGTATTCAGTCTTGCTGTCCTATCCTTACCTCAGGCACTGCACCATTAATAATCATACCCAGTCTGAGGGGGAGCAGGAGTAGATAATTTTCCTCAGGCTTTCATGCCATTTTCCTCTTTCAGGTCAATTACAACAACTTTTGAGGATTTTAAATTGCCATTGGATGTTAAGGAAAATATGTTTCTGTTGCTAGGTCTGTCAGCTCTCCTCAGTCCTAGCTATACCATATTTAGAGTTACAAAAGAGATTTTTTAGGAGGTTTTTCAGAGATCTTACCCAAGAGGGGTCAGTCATGAGTGTTATGGAGAGTTGGTCTTTTGAAGGATTTTTCTGCTCCGCTGGTTTGGAGTTTTACCCCTGAACATCTACAGGATCCTGGTAAAGTGGCAGATTATTTGAAAGAAAATTGCTATGGTAGTTTCAGAGGGGCACAGAGTTATACAGTGTGTTGGGTCCTGGCTCCTGTTTATCAGACACCACTCATCACTAGAGAGCACCTTCAGGTGAAGAGGAGGAAAGCAGAGCAGCAGGCACTGTGGTCACTCAAACTGCAGCTGAACCAGGGGAACAACACACGTTGGTAGCAGTTGCCTCTGCACAGAAGCAATCCAAGACAAAATCAGTTGACATAAGAAGGGATGAAGAGGAAACAGGGCCCTCAGAACAGGAGAAAGAGGCAAGGACAGAGAAAATCATCTGATCCCTACCTCCAGGAGAGCTGCAAGGTATGTGAAAATATTTCAGCTGCCGGTCAGGAAAGCCCCTGGTGACCTGCCTGCTCTGATGTTAGGTTATTGTGGCCCAGGATATAAAATCTCAGATTTTTTTTTTTTTCAAAATGAACCACACTTCACTAGTTTTCTTGAAATTCTTTGACTTCTTGATGTACTTTGATGTTTAAAATAAATATTCAAGCAGCATTGAATATAGACTGCTTGTGTGTGTTGCAGTTTCACCCACTCTGGTTTTATTAAGATTGGCCATACACTTGTACATAAATAGTGTGAGACTTGTTAGTGTAATTACTGTTAAATCCCAGAAGAAGGAAATTCTCCTATAAGTATTATAAGTCATCTAATTCAGGCAAGAATAGACATATCCATAGTATGATTCAGCCTGCTTGTATTAGCTACTTAGGAGGTATCTCTTGAGGGGCATAATTTAATTCTGCCTATTGACAGAACTTAACTGAAAAAGACATAATATTTATGCAGATAGCTCTACCTGTCTTCTGTGAAAATTTAGTTTTGAAAAGTTGATTTATGCATAAAACAAAGAATGAAAATTTGAAAATGGTGTTCTCTTGGATCACTCTGCATTTGGAGACAGGATATTTTAATTAGATTTAGACACAGAACACTTGAAAAATGGATTTTCATGTATGAAAATTATGCTAGAACTGAGAAATATAAGTATATATAATATATATGGTATATATTATATATATATAATTTTCTTTTTGACTGGAGAAGTCACTTGGATGTTACTTTTTCAGCTGTACAACTGTGGTTGTATGCTGTAAAGTGTCACACAGAACTTGCCAAATTGAACTAATTGACAAATAGTATTTGGCCTATTGGAATATTGAAACAATTATAACATATATATATATGTTTGATTATGTGGTTCTTAGTTCCAGTAAGAGACAGTTGAAGAGGTTGATTTCTAGTCTCCTTGGACTACGCCTTTCATCAAAATAATGCTAGAGCTTTAGGAAAAAAAAGGGTGAAAATTGTGTGGGTTGTTGGTTTGTTTAGATTTACATATTTATAGCACAGTCTTGACTGACTGGTTTCTGGGTCCCCACAGAGTGCATGCCTGACAAGCTGAACAATAAAGTCTGATTGCTAACAAGGTTGAAGACCTTTGAGAGAATGCCTAACTGGGAAGAGTGAAGATATAACAAGGCTGTGTAACACCCCTTAACAACTTTGACCACATAATGCATTGCATATTAGCATTACAAATCAGGTCATTCTATGAAAATCTTCAGAACTTTCTATTAATCATAGTATTTTGTTGTCAGGGATATAGCAATTGTTATTTTAATGTGTTTAATTATCAAAATCAAAGCACCAGTTAAATAAATGAAGAGTTATTTACATATGATTTTGCTTTCAGGAGAATACCTAACTTTCAGAAATCAATTTTTTCTCTCTTCTATTATGGAAATTATGCGTGTCAGCTACTGTAATAAGATTCTACTCTGAGCTTCTACATGAGGTCAAAGATAGATTCTTTTATGAATGTACTTTTTATTAACAGTGCTAGAGTTCCAATTTTTGTTTACAACATTTCTTATGGAATTAGAATAATTAGAAGAATTTTAAAGTGAAGTTCAGAGAAGTTTACATCTTGCATTATTAGATATTTAATACTGTGAACAATATTTACATGGGCTTTGATTTCTCAGTGTCTGCCAGTGCAATTCAAGGAAATCTTGGAAGCACAACAAGTTAACTTAAAAAATAATTTTGATGGTAAGTTATGAGTCGTTTGTAGCTGGATTTGGATTGCATGATCTAGGACTTAATGAAACTCAAGATACCATTTTCAAGAGTGTTTTGTGTATTCTGTGTTCATCTCACTGCCTATCAGTTGCATTCAAGCTACCTTTGCTGTAGCTTCCCTACAAATCTCACAAAAAGGGTAGCTGTAATAACTGTAATTATGGTAGGATATGCTTTGTTAATTTTACAGTAAGGTTTCATCTCCCAACTAAGTTTCTGCAGGATATTAAAAGTAATGTTAAAAATGCTGCAGTTGTTCTGCCTGCCTGAATGTAATGATGAAGGAGACAAAATTGATTCCAGTTCATGGCATGATGTTCCAATGTTACTCAGCAGCACTTGTTGGCTGACAGCTGTTCAGGGTTATTCCAGGTTTATTAGTCATGAGCAAGATAACAATAACAGCAAATAATTTTTTTTAAGTAGCAGCTCAGGAATCTTGTCTAAAAGTTGTAAGTCTTGTTATATCTGGATGATTTTTGATGTTAAATTTGAAACAGCATACGGCCATGGACCAAGGTATCTAGGTAAATACATGCAGCCTTCATAAACATCCCAAAATCTCTTTCTTCTTCTAGGCTGTATCACGTAAGGGGTGAGGAAAAATCAGAATTCACTGAGGCAAACAAACAAGAATTATTCTTCTGACATATAATTTCTCAGCCTAGATGGAAGTGAAAAACAGTTGCTTTGTTTTTATTCCTTACCATATCTATGCCTTGAACACATAAGGATTTTATTTGGTCAATAATTTGTATATTTAAGTTAATCTTCATGGTTCAATATCAGAGATGTTTTCAGAAGCTTGGAGAATAACTAGGCACCATATCTCTCTTTTCTATTTTGAATATGAATGTTACTGCTAGGAGGTCACAGATGAAGTCAGAACTTTTATGGTTCTGGTAGAATCTTCATATGTTTGCAGGAACTGCAAGAGAAATGTTAAGTGAGAGCTGGTTATGCTATTTGTTTAAAGAAATGAAATCAAGCCTCTTTGCCTGGAGGAAACTAGAAAATCTCATGCTCTGCTTTTTGGAGTGGCTAATAGTCATATGTTCATAAAATGTAGAAAAAGCCCCACATCTGTAGACTTGATAATATTGTACCAAGTTTTCTTTTTTACTAACTTTTTTTTTGGTAGGAAGGAGATATTTTTGGACTGCTAGAAGTTGAGAAGTGCCTATTTAGTTCTTGCTCATTTTACATCCTTCTTGAATAGCTTATTCTTCTGCCACTAAATTGTTCTCTTATTAGCCAAGTCTAGAAATCCTAAGGCATAAAATGTCTCTTCCTTAAGAATAACTTTAACTAACTTCATTCATCATTTTAATGACAATCTACTCTCTAAATCTCTGTTACTTATTTAAAGGTCTTCACCCTTGTCATTTGTCTGGGGAAATGTTTGAAAAGACATCAAATGGGAAAAATAATCTTTGAATTTTTTTATGTTTCAATTGCCTTCCATTCTCATGCCCCGTTTGTATTCCTGCAAAGTAATTTTATCTTTTTACTCCCTTGACTTAGCCAGCTTTTATATGATTAGTCTTTATCTGGTATTTTCTGTATGTAAATGAAGAAAAGTTCTTTTGTGTTATGTCCAGTTCACCATTCAAGTTTCTTGAAACATTTTGCACTACTGCCTTTGAACAAGAAAAAAGTTCTCACTAGGAACCAGAATAATATTCTGCAGCTTTTAAGCCTTCAGTTTTAACTGAATTCCTATTGATGTGGTTGGGTATTGTAAAGATTACCAGAGAACAGAAGGCAGCTTTTTGGGTAGAGGGGTTATAGACTACAGAGAGTACTCTCACTCTATTTGGAACCACTAACTTTGTATCAAATTAAAACTGTATGTCAGTTTCAAGGGTGGTCTTTGCTTGCTGAATTTTACAAAAAACTTCATAAATTGAAGTCTGTAATCACAGCAAGGAACAAGGAAGAATACAAGGCTCCACTACTTGGGTGGTAGTGCCAGCCATCCGTCTGAGGTAAATGTGACGTACCATTCCTGACAGCAAATGTGTTTGTAAACTGAAAGGCTTCTGGCATGGATGGATTTCTGAAAAGAGTGTGATTAAGCATAGATGGGAGTGTGCCAGTGCTGACAGGCAGTTGAATTGTTGTCCTGGTGCAATTGTGCCCAAGGAAAGCCAAATATAATTCAGTAGTTTTTCAAGTTTTGGGCTTTAACCCTCTAAAGATCTGGTGGTTGCATTTTTTAGCAGTAAGTTCCCAGCAGTGGGTCTGTGACTGTATGTGTTTGTGACTACATAAATAAACAAATGGAGGTGGAAAACACACGTGTGGCTCCATAGTTGGCCTGATGTGCCTGTAACAGAGTTCAATTACAGAATGGGATAGCCCTACCCCTTCCCATGGATTTCTCACACGAGTTTGTCCTCATTTCTTTCATGTGGTTGTTACAGGTTTTGTGGTCATACTGTGAGTTAGGTCACTGTTCGTATCAGATAGTAATTTTTTCTTCAGGTGCGTATGAAATTCCAGCTTAATGTGCAGCCAAATGATTTTCACAGTTGACAAAAGTATGGTAAAAATGTGTGGACATGGGCAGAAGGGGAATCTGCAATTTTCGGTGGCAAGACATGCTCAAGATTGATTTAAGGCAGCTGTGAAACTGTGCTAACCTGAGTAGAAACATGAAACGTGCAAAATAAAAGATCACTAGGAGACAAAGCTGCCACTTTCCTTTTTCTTATTTAAGTGAAACATTACTGATGTTGACATAAAGCTGACCATTTCGTTCGTGATGGATATAGGCTACATAATGAGGGAGAACCTTGGGAATCATGGAATAAAATAGTAATCCTAAAATAAAATCTTTTGAAGGAAGAAAATGCATTATTTGAAACAAGGTGTTTTGAAAAATCACTACAACTTCAGTCAGTAAGTATTTAATAATTTAATAACTCTAGCATCTCATTCTAAGAAGAAACAGAAAGAAGAGATTTCCCTATTATTTTATATCATTTCTGATGATCACAGAAGGTCATCTGCTTAGGAAATATACTGGTGATTTCTCACACAAAAAAATATCATCCCTGAAGAGCAGGAGAATTTAAGTCTAAATGGTTCAAATGTATGACCTGAATGAAAGAGGTATGAACTGATGGATCCTTATGCATTTGTTTTATGTCGTGTTTACTAAAAAAAGTCCATTAAAAATAACTAAAGATAGCCATTTAAAATAAGCTAAAAAATACTGGGTAGATCTGGAAGGGTTTTTCTGTTGGTTTGGGATTGTTGTTGTTTGCTTGTTTGATTTTTTAACCTAAGGCTTTTATGAATACTTCCCCTTTATTTTTCTGTTTTCTCTATCACATGTTAAACATAGAAATATTGGTGGGAAAGGACCACTGGAATCTAACTGTCTGCAATTCAAAAACCGTAACATGATCTGCACATAGTTTATTAGAATAGAATATCGTTAGAGTAATACAGTTTTAGCTATGACTTAAAAAGCCAAATCTTAAAAATCAGCTAGGACAGAGATTTCACAGGCTTTCTAGAAATCTATTCCAGTGGTATACCGCTCATCAAGAGAGTTTTTCTTGGTCTGCAGTTTGAACATCTCAAAGTTAAATCTGTGGCCGTTGCCTTGTGTTATTG
>WEIU01003899.1:17157-27937 GCA_013389925.1 Aegithalos caudatus
TGTCTGTGTTATTTCAGTGTCTTGTCCATGGGAAACCTATCTCATTCAGATATGTCATTTTTTAGAACCAAAAAGACTGAGAGCAGTAGTTTGTAGCATTAAAATAGGAGAGAAGGTGCAATTATAATGGGGAAAAGAATTCCCATATTGGTATATAGTCTGGTAAGAAATAAACATAAGCTTAGGGAAGTGATTCTTGAGACCTAAATGCCAGAGGAATTTGTTTTGAAACAGACTGTTCCAGTTTTACTTCCCATCCAATTGCAGAGTGATTCTATCATGAGTAGCTGCATTGGAATCCCAGTGGGAGNATATATATATATATATATAGCCTTGGCTTTTTAATACCAGGTCTCTCTTAAATGGGAGATTCAGGTTCTTGCAGGACTGTCTTTGGAAACTTGTCACTCTGCAGGAACTACACTATTTTTCCTTCAGATTACTCCATTAGGTTTCTTTCAGATGAAAGCACAAGAACTCAAGTCTAGTCTGTGTATAGAGATTATAATCCCATATGGTACAGTAAAATTGCTTCCTGAAGATCAACTGTGTAATAAAAGTAGTCAGTAGAATCCAATTAAAGTAGGGAAGAAGGATTAAAATGCATATTGATTAAAAGAACTGAAAATTTGAAGATGATAAAATAGTTACGTATTGCATGTTTTTGTCAAGGCTTGGAGTAAGATGAAGCAAATATGAGTATCCCACAAGAATCAGCAGAAAATGGAATTGTGCTTCATGACAGCAGGGGTGCTTTTATTTGGTCTCAATTGCATTGACAGTACAATTGAGCCATTATTTAAGAAAGGATAAAGACCAGCAATATCATTTTACAGAGAGAAACCACTACCACAGAAAACCCATCTACCAACCCATGTGCACTGTATCTCTCAGAAATTGATGAGAGGTGGGCATGCAGTTGAGTAGAAATCGGTGAGGAATATTTGTGAATAGTTCTAATTTGAGTTGAGTAGTTGGCTAAAGATGACCCTTGAGGTTCTTTTGTAATATGAAGAATTAATTGAATTGTGTATTTCTGTTATCTTTCCAATAACTGGATAGCTTCTCTGTTTCTAATAAAAGAAAATTTCCTGTCACAGGATATTAAACTGATCCCCTCTGTCTTACAAGTTTAATTTTTCAACAAATGGATAAAAACTTATCAATAAGGACACATTTAGGCATGCTGTAAGATTTAAAGGGTAGAAAATATGGTGCTTCTCCCTAGTGTTATTCAAAGCCTCCCTGGTTCCTGCTGGTGTGCTGCCTGGAAATTGTAGTAAATTTCAAGTGGCTTTACCTTGGTCCTAGTCTAGGAACAGCTGAATGCAATGCCAAGATTATGGTTAATAAATTTGGAGTAGAAAAAGATATATTTTATGCTAGGTAAAGCTGTCTTAAAGTAATAGTTATGTGAAAATACACTAAGTAGGTATAAGGATCAGTATTTGAATTTTACAGAGTTAGGACATAGACTGCTAGAAAATGGCTACTTCACACCCAACACAACTTTTAAGATTTCCTATGTAGTACAAACATGGGAAACATGTAAAGTGTAGATTAAAATAAGAGTATACTTATTATTTCTCCCCTTTAATTACCTTCTAATAGTCCTATCTTTGTGATAAGAGTCCCATACTGAAAATATTTCAAACATGAATCTTTTAGAGGGAATTAATTTGTATTCTTTTCAGAATCTTTTTTCAACTCCTTTATGTGACACTCAAAGAATGCAGTCTAATTAATAATTATGTGTACTGTGAGATTTCATGAAGGTTCAAAGTACTTGTATTATTAGTTTATCCTAGAAGAATTAAGAGACTTGGTACTGATTGCTAACTTTTTTAGGAATTTCAGTCTGAGGATTTATGATAGAAACGTAAAAGAAATTCTCTTAGACTCAAAATGGGATTTTAAGGAGAGGGTACACTATTAGTGCATAACAAAAGCTGAGATGTGTTAGTAGATACAACTCTGCGCTAGTTAGAGAAAGAATTAAATAAGAATCAATGTTCTTTCTTAATTAGAAAATGCAAACAAAACTTTAGAATTAAAACTTTCAAATGAAGAGATGTGGTTTCAGGCATTTTGTTCTTTGCTGATTCTACAGTGACCATTGCACAGTTGGAAGCCTTTTCCACAGAAAATTACTCTGAAGAAAATTCTCAGTCTCTCCCACTGTGCCTGTAGAAATGATACCACGTCTATCTTGCAATTTTCCTTTTTGACATTGGGGTGATGGCTTCTGTTGTCCTTCATAAAAGGAGGCTTTTTTTTTTTTTTTCCCTGGGGTGTAAGGAGAAGATTAGTCTTTGTATTCTTCGTAACCAGAGTTATGTGTACCCACCCAAATTTATTGTGTAAAAGTTTCCAATCATCTTTCCTCTCTTTGGGAACAGCCTTTGACTTGTTTCTTACGAGTTTTCTCTATTACACAACTTCTTGTCTCTCACTGCTAAATGTCCTTACTGATGTTCTGTTTTCAGCCTGAAGTCCCTATGTCCTCTACTGCTCCCACTTCACCTGTTGCCTTTCTTACTCTGTGCTCTGGTGTGAGAAGTACAGTGCATCTCCATGTGTCGCTGCCCACACACTTGGGTCATGTAGTGCTCTCCTTGTCTTCCTGCTTCTCCTCATCAGGTGTTGTGGGTTTCAAAAGCAGAAACGCTGCCAAAACTGGTCAGCTCTTGATTACCCTTTCCTCTGCATTTAGGATTCAAATACAACTGCTGAGTCTTCTTTTATCCTTTTGCCTTCTAAAAATGTATCTCACTTTCTTTCAGGAACTTCCTGGTTTTAACCCTTTCTCTCTTGACAATGTCTGTGTTTATCCCCTTGTTCTTTTTCTCTGTAAAAGGAGCTTCTTCTGTTCTACCAGCTATCTGTTCCAGCTCATATATCAAAATCCCCCCAGTCTTGCACAAAAGGAATGCTGCATTTCATTCCTACCTATTTGCAGTATTAGGTTTCCTGCCTATTTCATCTCTCAGTACCTATTCTAAATTCTTTCCTTTTTCTGGATTTTCACTGATCAAGAAATCATACTCTTCAACTCTATGTCTCAGTAACTAGACTCCACAGAAAGGATAATCAAGTGTATCACTGTTACTTGGAAAGCATTAGTAGGTGCCTTTATCATCCAGATCTGGTGGTTAAGTTATACAATTACAGACAGATAAACCTCTCACTTTTCTGACCTAATCAGCTCTGATTTTGTGGGCCTCCCCTTCCTCTTTCCCGGGCCAACTGATTCAGAGAATGCTTAAGTTTTAGAATTAGTTTTAAATATTACAGCCAATGATCACAGCTATCCTTCTGTTATTAACTTGCCAAGTCTGCAAAGTCCTTAAAATTTCAAATGTATTTTTTGTATGGATGCCGATCAGCTGTGTCTTGTCAATACTATTGCTAGAAGTCTCACTGTACAGTGTGGAGCTGTGCGTTTCAGGGAACAGTTCTTGCAGAATCAAAAAGTGTCTAAGGTCTCCCTGAATGGAGCAGTCTCTTGCCTGAATGACTGAAAGCAACTTCGGTTAATCAGAAAAAGCTGCATAAAAAGCTGTTGCTATGCATAAATTTGGGGAACACAAAAACTGGGAGGGGAGGGGGCCATTTTGCTAACTTTCCAAACAGTGAGAACAGCCAAAGGAAAACCCAAGAGATGTGCATTTGATTCATGCTTCTGAAAAAGAAACTGTTTGTTTCCAGCTGAGAGTCCATTGCTAAAACCTTTAATTATGCAAATAAATGTCATATTAGTGACAGTAGTTCCACTGGAACTTGTTAAAATCCTATTGGAAGACCTGAAGAATTCCTTTCCTTGATGTGTCATACCATGCATTTTTAAAACAATGTTCAGGGATTCATCTGCATGCAGTTCTGACTGATTTTAATGGATTGTAAACATGTGACACCTGTGATGGCTCTGAGTCTACTTTTATAAAAACGAAAAGGAGAGTTTCCACTAATACAGAGAGGCACAGATTTAACAGAGAAGTATTAAGAGATAATGATATAATTCAATTTTCATGAACGATAAAGTAAGTATGTGTAGGGATGTTCAATCTGGTTTATATTCTAAGCCAGATGTCTTTGGCAGTTACAAGCAGAAATTATATACCAGGTTTCACATTTTCTGTCTAATTCTAAAGCATGGTATGTTGTCACTGGTTTGCTGACAGCCATCTGCTTAAACCTCATTTGATCTTTCCATTCAGTCACAGTTCAAGTAAGGGGACAAAATATATGGAAGGCAGGGAAATTATTTGTCTGTTTTTCTCATGGAGAAAATAAGTATTAGTAAATATTCTATCTCACAAAATGTGTATTTAAAATGTATTGAAATCATGCACATATTCTGTTCTCTTCATGAAGGAGGAAGAATTTTACATTTACTAACGTGGCTACAAACACAGATGCACTGTCTATTGTGTTTTCATATTTGTATATATTGCATATATATAATTTACAAATATATGAATACAGTACTACAGCTCTTACATGTATTTAGGAGCCCTTTTGTAGCAAAGTCTCTGGTGAACAAATCAGTTGACACACAAGAACTAGAGACAAAAGCAAAACTGACAGAGTATTCACAATATTTTCATATTCTCATATGTAACTGGACTTTTCTTAATTCAATGCATAGTAGTAGTATTACTACATAAATATACAATTTAATTGTTCTATTTATTGTGCTGGTTTTGTTATTTGTAGTATTTCTCAGTTATTCAGCTAATTCATGCCTCACAATATTGTCTGTGTGGAAATGAAATGGGCAACCTGTTCTATGAAAAGCTGTGGTTTTAAGACATGAAAAATATATTTTGCATTCTGCCTTGATACTGTAATCACTGAAGACCTTGATCTTGCTAATTTTGCTTTACATTTATTGAAATTGAACAGATCAAAGGTGTGTGGCCTTACAGTATAATCTGAGAAGGGCAAATTAGTTCTCATTTTAATAGGATATTGTATAGCATGGGTTTAAGTAACACATACACGTAAAATGGTAAATGTGAAGGGTACATGTGGCTAAAATGATAGTTTTTTGGAGGACAGTTTGTGATTAGCCAACCTGACAGACTTCTGTGATGAGGCAACAGACGATGGATGAAAGGAGTGGATGTTATTTATCTTAGCTTTATTAAGGCTTTAGATGCTGTCTCGGTAACATCCTCAAAGAAAAGCTAATTAAATACAGGTGAGATAAGTGGACAGCAAGGTGGATTAAAAACAATGGGCAGGTCTGAATGTTTATATCAGTGGCACAAAGTCCACCTGGGGGCAGGTCATCAGTGATCACTAGGCAGGCACTAGCAGTCAATACTGGGGCCAATACTGTGTAACATTTATGTTAATGACCTGGATGATGGGACAGAGTGCACTCTTGGGAGGTTTGCAGACAGTATAGAATTGGACAGACTGGTTGATTGCCAGAAGGCTGTGCCAGAAGGGCATTGGCAGGCTGGAGAAGAGGACTGACCTTATGAAGTTCAGCAAAAGGAAGTGCAGTCCGGCATGTTGGGAGGGACAGCCCCATGCACCAGTACAAACTGGGGCCAGATAGCTGCAAAACAGCTTTGCAGTGGAGGACCTGGGTGTCCTGGTGGACAAGCTGAACATGAGCCAGTAACGTGGCAAAAAAAGCAAATGGGGTGCATTATTTAGAATGTCCATAGCAGATTGAGGGAGGTGATCCTTCCCTGTCAGCTCAGCAGTGATGAGAGCACACCTGAAGAACTGAGTCCTGTTATGGGCTTCTCAGTACAAGATAGACATGGACATGTTGGAGCAAGTCCAGGAATTTGCTGGGACAGATGATTAAGGAACTGGAGTACCTGTCCTATAAGTAGAGGCTGAGAGAGCTGGGGTTGCTTACTTTTGGGATAAGTCAAGATTTTCTCAACGTGTGTATCAACATGGGTCCCATGTCAGGGGTGATATGGAAGATATATCCAAACTTTTTTTCAGTGGTTCACAGTGATAGGACAAAAAGGTAATGGGCACAAATCAGTATACAGGAAATTCCATGTAAACAGAAAAAAACCACACTTTTTTACTGTAAGTGTAGTCAAACAATGGAATATATTGCCCAGAGGGGGTGTGGAACTCGCATCCTTAGGGATACTAACAACTGAGCTCCTGCTGGGCTGCCTGCTCCCATGACCCTACTTGGGCAGGGCTTTGGGCTAGATATGAGGTCCCTTTCAGCCTCAGTGATTCTCTAATCCTCTGAACACCGTTCTTGAGAACTCTGCATAGAAATTGCTAATTGGTGATCTTGCATTTTACCAGAATATGCTGAAAATTTATAATCCTTATCAGTATGTGTTTGTAAAGCATTACAGCAGAACAGTGAGAAGTAAATCAGTTCAAAGAATGAAAATTGAACTTCATGTTTATTCAAGCTCATCAGTTGAAACACTTTAAACTATTTTAATCTGAATCATCAGGGTGAATGTAAGTGCACAGAATCTCTTATATATGGTAGGATCAGTTTTTCCATTTGTTCTTTGGTTTCATTACGTTAGACTCTGTTTGGATTTTTTTGTCACTTAGAAGATAGTGAATAGATTTTTATAGCCCCCATAGTGAATAGACTTTTATTAGCCCCTATAACATGACTTTTGTTGCCTCTTGTACAAGAACACAGTATACATCTCCGTATTTCTGTTTAAGTTGACAGTGTTGGAGACTCAAGGGCACAGTAACTAATTCTGACTTTTCTGTGTGGTTTCAATGGACATTGATTTTGAAGTTATTGCAAGAATAGTCATATTCTTCATAGTCTTTAGTGTCTTTAGAGACAATACATGTTTTTTTCCATAAAGCAAAAGATTTATTAAGACAAAAGTCATCAGTAAATTGCATCTGGAGGCTCTGATTTTTTCCCAAGCTCTATCCTACTTTTGAGAAATACAGATTTTTAAAAAATTTTTATTTTTTCCCCATTTTTATGTTTATTTTTTTCTTGTCTCCTTCAGTGATGGGATAGACAAATCATACAGGTCTGTGTCTTGCCCTCTGTTTGCAAATGAGGGAAGTGCATGAGTACGTGTTTTCTTAGTATGGAGACCATGGTATTCAGTCATGGGGATTGAAAAAATTGACATTTTTAGCCTTGTCCTGAAGTTTGGGGAAATTGTAAATTGTTGCTTGCTAACAGAAGATGTGATTTGGGAGAATTCCTTTTTGTGGAATACTGTTGTCTCTCAGGAGTTGTTTTACTTTTCTTGTTAGGCCTGCTTGGCTGCCCAGGACCATAGTACTGCATTGCAAGGGTTTTAATGAAGATCATGGGGTTAAAAAAATAAAAGGAAATAACTGTAAAGAGTGCACTGCTGCTTGCTTCTTCATGCATAGTGTACTCTTTCTGCAGATAAGGTATTTATACCACTGGGATTTTGCCCTTCAAAATTTTTGCCAGAATACAGATGAAAATCAGTGGGCGTCTGACACAGGCTGGGCATGTAAATAGCTTTGAAAATGAGATGTCCATTAAGTTTTTGTGCTTTGGATTTTTGATTCAGTGGGAGTTCTGCCATGGATGTCAAGGAGACAGGATTTCATCTTCACCTATGTTTTTCCTGTTCTCCTTTGCAAAACAACCTTTTGTGACAGCTCTGGAAAAAAAAAGGAAATTCAATACAAAGCAAGGAGGATGCTTATATATTTAATACAACAGACTATTGGGGTAAGCCAGTAGCAATTTTTTCACTTGTCTCCAATCTGTAAAACTGACGGAGTTTTACTGTTAAAATCAGCAAGGACCCTAGAGATTTTCAATGCTGTGAACTGTGGAGAGGAAAGGTAATATTACTGGATAATTGATATACCCTCTTTCAGATGTGTCTTTTACTATGTAAGGATTATAGTTAGATTTGCTATTAATATTCTTCAGGTTAGTGTTTCATACTCTGTTTTTTGTGTTGAAGATAAATATTCAGGAGAGTGTATGTGATGTTTCTTATAATGAATAGAGAAAATCACCTCTAAGTAAAAGCAAGCCATCTCTACCCCCAAACATCAAAAGCTACTTTTCCACTTCCTTTGGAAGGAAGAAAGGCTGACTGCTGAACGGTACTGTAATGCACAGTGATTTGGGGCAACTGACATAAGTGGTACTGAAACATTTGTTTTCTGTTTTGTTTTTCTCTGGACAAATGATCCTAGTGTCAATTTTTTTTTTCAGTCTGTATGCTCTGTTGTGTCTGGACAGCTATTTCTTCAAATTGCGTTTATTTCTAGTTGTATAAAAGTATTCATCTACATTGTGGATAGAGTGCATTAAGTTACTCCCTGTCGTGCACAGCTGGAAGCAATTCAGTGCTGCAACATTTTGTTTTGTTTTGTCCCAGTTTTTTCTCCCCACTGTGTTCCCACAGCCTAGCACAGCTCTGCACTGCAGCAGACAAGTCTCTCTTTTTCCAGTGACACTTCTTAGAACATCGGAAATTGACATATTCTCTTTTGTCTTTTTAGTACAAATTCAGTGGCAAACAGCTCTGCTTGACTGCATGAGCATTTCAAAGTGCTCTACAGACTAGGAAGATTGGCTTGAAAAGTTAGACATATTTAGGCAGGCTGTTTTATTTGCTTCTTTGAAGAGACTGGGGATATTTTGAGAAGATTGAAGGAAGTATGCAGTGCCAAATACTGGTCTGTTTAGAAGATAGAAGAGGAATATGCAGGTCTTAACAGAGCATTCTTTGAAGGAGAAAAACATTTTCTCTGTTCTAATGCTTTAATAAGACACAAAGAAATCCCAGAGCTGATAAACCAGAGTTTGTCTTCTATCTTGGAAGTACTTAAAAAAAGCTATTAAAAATCAATACTGATTTTTTTAAAGTTAACATTTTGTTTCTGTGTACAGGCACTGCAATTATTTATATTAATTTTACCATTGGTAAAGTGAGATACTGGTCTTATTGCTGTGTAATCAAACCACAATATAGACATTAAATAATACTGAATGCAATTTTCAGTCTGCCAATATTCTGTAAAAAAGAAGGGTTACAGGCTCTATGAGTATCTTTGCAGTGGTCTTTCTTTCAATTTTCTTCTCTCTTCCAGTCTCTTCTACCCAGAGAGTTCCTGCCTTCATCTCTGTGCAAAGATTTCTGCTGCTGCCTTCCATCTCCTATCAACCACCTATGGCGGTTCCTTTTTTCTCATTTAAGATGTCTTCTCTTTCCTCTTCACAGCAGCAGAAGTCTAACAGAGATTATAATCTTAGTCATGGTTCCTTGCTTGTGCTTCCATTGTAATGCTGGAGTGTAATTCTATTGAAACTGACCCCACCAGTTGGCCTGTAGGTGTGGTATGGTGATGTGATTGAAACAGAATTTACAATTCTCCATGAGCGTAAGGAGGGAAGGAAAGAAAAATGTGTCAGAACTGGTGAATGGTAGGAACACTAATGTGCAAGGTAATTATTTTGTTTACATTCATATCTGTTTCCTGTAGCCCTCCTTTGCTGTATGTGCTTCTAGACATATTTTAAAAGTAGGTTACCCCAGTGAATATCTCCACTTCATAATGAACCTGTAATCACCATTCCGCAGCTGGAGATGTGCTTAATATCTTTGATTTCCCTCTAGAATCCCTCCATCCTTTCTCAGCTAGGGAAATCAACTCAGTGGGCTCTGCAGGTCAATCAAAGAGCGCTGTTTCAGAAGGGAGTGAGAATGAGACTGAATTCAGCAGCTGACAGGCTTTATGAAAATGTCTTGTACCTGCTACTTGTGTAGCTCATCTGCTTCTGCTTATCTCCACTATTGCAATAAAGCATGTGGAAAATCTGTCAGTTTGGCAGGGAAACAGGTAATAGGGCATGACAAAACAGGGCAGGGTGCCAGGCATCAGATTGGTGGGTTTTATTCCATGGATACTCATGGAGCTTATATGAGCTGAAGACTGGTGGGAACTCATGAAAAGTAGAAAAAAAAAACCACATGAAGCTGGGCTGTTATTTTCCTTTATGCAATGAAAATAAGGAAAACATAAGAAAATTAATTAGGTAGTACTGCTTTGCAGAAAACTGCAAAGAAAACTTGCCAGGCTCGAGAGAAAGTTCTACAGAGGATCTATAGAACAAGATCTATTCTATAGAATAAGTAGCCATTGAGGAAACCTCTTTGGATGCAAGGTAATAATGGGAAGTAGTGTAGGGGACAATGGCTGGTAAAAGAATATTGACAAAAATATTACAGTTTCATTAGCAATGCCACACAAAATTAAGATTATATTTTCTCTTCCATTTTGGATGAATCTGGATGTTGGGATGTATATGCTGTCAGCCTTACTAAGAAAAGAAAAAACTACAGATACCTATCAGCAGCAATATTGAGGAAAAATTTGAAGGAGTACAGAGAAACCTGTTTACTGTTTACAGTACAGTAAACCCTGCATCACCTAGTGATTTAGGGAGGTTCTGAACTGGCAACTGAACACAAGCCATTCATGTTTAACAGCTCTGGATGAACCCTTATTTTGTGTATTAATCTAATTGGTTTTGAATCCATTCTTGCCTTTGGAGTAAAAATATTTTATTATATAACTTATTCATCTATTCTAGAATTTGTTATGCTGAAAATCATGTCCATTTATAAACAGGAATGTCCAAATCAGTGAAGAAAACTGTCTGATAAGTTGACTCAGCACCTTCAATTTGTGGATAACTGAACTTGCCACATTCAAAGATTTACCTGCTAAAGCCATTTATGATTTTGCTTGCAGTTACATCATTTTATACATCTCCCAATCTCTTTGTTTTCCA
>WEIU01003900.1:15454-28304 GCA_013389925.1 Aegithalos caudatus
AAAAAAAAAAAAAAAAAAAAAAAGAAAACAAAACCAAAAAAAAAACCACTAAAAAACCCCCACCAAACAAACAAGCAAAACCCCCCAAAAACAAATCCATGAGGTGCCTTCCCAGCTAAATTTTAGGAACTGTTAATAATTTTGTGCTTTTTCCTCTGGACTCAATTCCATTGAGTCTCTTCATGCTGGAAGTATGTCAGACAAGGCAGCGCATATATTTCCTATCATGGTACTACCAGTTGTGAACAAAAGTTATTCTCTAGGTAAAAACCTTATTAACTGAAAATTAGGGATGTCACTTGTCATACTTATGTGCTTGTTTCAGTCTAAAAGTATTACCATCAAATAGTCTATTAATGATTTTGAAGAGCTAATATTGCAAACAGTTAAACAACTATGCATTGCTATCCTTTCAGACAGGACTTTGATTTCTCTCTCTCTCTCTTTCTTCTAAAATCTATTGATATATTAAGACTGGAAAAAATTATCAAAAAACCTCCAATAAATTCAACCAGGAAAAAGATTTCTAAAATCCATAAGTAATAAAAATGTTAGATATAAACCCCAATTTCCCACATTTTTTCTGTATTTCATAAACTTTACTGTTTATAAAAATGTTATCATAATTGCTTCTTTTACAGTGGCTTGTGGATTTGTATTGGCTTGTGTATCAATAATCTGTCAAAATTTAAACATTTGAGTAATTTTCTAATGAGAACTGTCTCCATTAATGAAATGTCTGACACAGATACAAGTTCTCAGAGTAAAATACAAGCAGATAAAAGTAAATTCAGACACTCATTTGTCTCCTCTAGTATCATATACGCTAAGTATGTAGAATAAAAGGATTGAGGATCAGGGTTATCAAAATTTGCATTTCACAAAAAGTAAAAGTTGTTATATAAGTAGAAGTTTACGAAAAACATATCTAGCCACTATATATATTGAACAGGCAGCCCAAAGTAATACACATTGACAAAGAGGTATGAGCTACTCCATGCATTTCTAAGCTTTTCAATATTTGCTACTCCTTTGCAATGTAAATCCTCTATCATGTGACACATTCTCCTACATCTGGAGTACTGGGATCCACTTCTGGGCTCTCCAGTAGAAAGATATATGGCCTTACTGGAGTGAGTTCAGATCAGGGTAGCAAGGATGATTAAGGAGCATCTCTTACATGAAGAGAGGCTGCAAACCTGGGGCTGTTCAGTCTGGAGAAGATAAGGTTTAGGGGACATACTATTAATTTGTTTAACACTTAAGGGGTGCAATGCATACAAGAGAGCCTAATTTTTTTCAGTGGTGCCCACTGGCAAGACAAAAGGCAATGTCAAATATTTGAATACTTGAAATACTATCTGAACATGAGCAAATGCTTCTTTACTATGAGGGTGCTTAAACACTGGCACAAGTTGCCCAGAGATGTTGGGGGCTTTATCGTTGAAGACAGTAAAAACCCAACTAGACTTAATATTGAGCACCATTCTTTAGCTGACCCTACTCCAACGGGGAACTGGAGCAGATGTTCTCAAGAGGTCCCTTCTACTCTGAATAATTCAGCTTTCCTGTGTGATTATGTTATAAATCTATTGAAATTAACTTACAATGGAGGTTTTGATGAAATAACTAGCATAAGTGAAGGCAGAGAGAAATCAGAGACAGGTGATACATACACCTTAGTGTGTGTAGACTAAGTAGTGTATGTAAACTTAGACTCCCATGTTAGTCTCTATGGGAAAAAAAAAAAAAACAACAAACAAAAAAACAACACAAAAACCAAAAAAAAAAAAAACCATATCACAAGTGACTTTGTCTTATTCTTTGTATTGGACTAATAAGGGTTTTGTACAATGAAAAAAAATCATAATCCTCTGACTCTCTATCAATGGCACTTTGGTAAATTGCTGTTTACAAGAAATAACATCCACGTGTAAAACTGTTTATAAGTTATCACTATTTGTGACACAAAACAATTCCCATGAGAAATCTACAGTGTAAAAATTATTAAGAAATTCTCTGAACAAAGGAAACTTATGAATTCCTGACACTGTATAAAATATATCGGCATCCTGCACATTCACTTATGATGTAATTCCCTCTGTAGACAGCCTTCAGAAACCTATATAGCATTTAACTCCCATTTACAGTCTATTTGAAGTTGTTAAATGAGACTTCCAGGCTGTCTGTGCATCAATCTGATGATCTTTGTCAGAACACAGGACCTGATCAACAGGCTGATTCATATGGATGTACTTCTGTATTCAGGAAAGTGATTTAATGGGGTTCAGCATAGATCCAGAGACATTCACTATGGATGCATCAGCCTAAGGAAATCAGGGACATATTCTTCTGAAAAAGTGAAATTCTCACAAACTTCATGCCTGAAGATCTGGATGGACTTCTAATGGAAACCATAATGTCCTGAATTTATTAAAAAGGATATAAATAAAAGTCCATCCCTTACTGAATTCAATAGGTATATGGTTATGCAATGTGGCAAGTACTTCTGATATTCAAGTGGTATTTTTTAGCAAGTAAAATCCCCACTTTTCCCAGCTGTGCTATGTATCTTGGCCTTTGGAATAAAAAACAATTAAAAATTCATATCTTAACATCACAGAATAATCAGACAGTTAATCTTCCAAAGAATATGTGAGAAGTCCAAGAAGCAGAAACATTTCATTTGTACCTTTTGTTTTGATGTGTAAGCTTCTTTATTCTTAATTAAGATGCAGGCTAGATTCTTTCTGTGTTTTTATTCTGCTATAATTATTCTTCCTTTCTGTGTGGAATTTATATGAAGAACCACTCTTTACCCAAATAAAGTTCAGGGACAGTTGGTGCTAATGTAAATGCAATGCTAATATATTTTCTGACCACCACTACCACTCCAAAGGTCATTAAAATGAAAGAAAAGAGTTAGAGTTATTTTCTGTTCCATGCAATTGTCTGGAGATAATGCAGCCTTCTCATTTCTATATGCAGTTGTTTGTTTAGGAAATGAAATTAAATTCCTTTTAATGAAAAGAAAAAGCAGTCCCATTAGGAAGTATAAGCTTACATGCATGGTATGGGTTTAGTGATAGACTTGACAACATTAGGTTAACAGTTAGACTTGATGATCTTTAAGGTCTGTTCCAAATTAATTTTTTTTTTTTTTAATTTTATGGTTCTATATGCCATCTGACTTCAGAGGTCTGAAGATTCTACCCTGTATGTTTGCCTATTGCACATATGCAATTTAAATGATTTTCAGTTGTGACTTAAAGAGTTATTCTTCTCTTCTCTGAAGACTTATTGCAGGGTCAAACTCTAAAGCCAATTTTTTTTCACATTGGATATCCAGACCTAAACTAATAGAAGTATAAATACCTCAAAGTTTTTTATATACAGAAAGTGAAACTACACAATGTAAGCACCTCAACATGCTGGAAGGAAGGGATGCTATCCAGAGGGACTTTGACAGCCTTGAGCAATTTGCACCTACATCCTGGAAAGTCATCTGTATCCTGGGAGGTATTAAAAGGACCATGGCCAGCAAGTTGAGGGAGGTGATCCTTTCCCTCTACTCTGCTTTTTTAACACCCACCTGGAGTCAGCGCTGGGGTCTCCAGCAGAGCAAAGGAGGTTCATGAAGATGGTCAGAGGGCTGAAACACCTAAGCACCTCTCTTATGAAGACAGGTGACAGAACTGGAGGTCTTCAGCCTGCAGAAGTGATGGCTGCATGGAGACCTCATAGCAGCCTTCCAGTACCTTATAGGGGGATACAAGAAAGATGTAGACTTTTTACTATAGGGGCTTGTAGTGATAGGACAAGGGGGAGTGGCTTCAAACTGAAAGAGAGTAGGTTTAGATTGAATATTGGGAACAAAGCATTTACAGTGGGGGTGATGACAGAGTGGGACAGGCTGCCCAGAGAAGCTGTGGATACCCTGGGAGTGCTCAAGGTAAGGTTTGATGGGACTTCAAGCAACTTGAAGGAACTAGTGGAAACTGTTTCTGTCCTCTGGCAAGGGAGTTGGAATGATGATTTTTGAGGTCCTTTCTAACTCAAAACATTCTGTGACTTTATGATTCTATGATTTTATGATTCTTCAATTTAAATATCCAAAATAAAAATTGCTTGTCTTTTCTTGTCAATCATTCATGTAGTAAAACCAAACACTTGTCTTTGTTTAGAAAATGTCTATTTAATTGCAAAATATTTTATTTTCCCTCTTGATGACAATTACTCTTGATTCACGCTCGTTTGATTTTCAAGCAAATTCATGCCAACATAGCATAACTTTTCTGCATCTGTGTATGAGATGACACTCTTAAAGATCAATATGCACTAAACTGAAGAATTGTTACACAATATTTTTCCACCAAATTAAGGTACAGATGTCCCATAAAAGAAAAACAGAAATTCAGCATGTTTATCAGGACAGTTTCTGTTGGAGAACTTGCTTTCCTCTTTTCCCACACTGCTTCCCTCTGCATAACTGTTTTGTACTAACCTGTTGTACTACTTTCCAAGGTAGTTGCTCAAAGAACACAATATTTCCTGGGGTTTAATTTTTTTTTAATTATATTTTTGTTAGGTTTAGTCAATTTTTCTGCTAGAATAATTAATTATGTAATTTTATTAAAGTGATTACAATGCACTAATACATTTTCCAGTTCTCATCCTTTCAGAAGAAAAAACAGCAAAATCAAAAAAAGTCAAGAAATAGCTATTTCCTTCTCCGTTCATTTTGTCAGTATCTGGCTCAGCAAATGAGCTATTTAGACACTGGTGAGTGCATTATGTAGGAGGTTTGTTTAGTTGCCTGAGCATAGGTATGCGATCCAAGTAATTACCATCTAATCACAGCTGGTTTTAGGTCTGCCTCACAAACCCAGGGTCATTTATGCCTTGTAACACTAACTGCTAGGACCAGCAGAATACTTTGGGTGTGCTCAAGTACCTCAAATGGCAGTAGGTGCACCAGTTCTGCATCAATTAGGCAACTGATTTGAATCCTATGCTCACATGAGTGCAAATGTACATGTATATAGTCCAGAACTGAACTTCTGAACTGTACATCTCTAAATTTTAAATTTAGTTGTATGACTCTAGACCTGAATCCTAGGTCTAGAAATTCTCTTGTAAAACTAAAACACCTAACCTAAACCCTCAGTTTACCTATGAAATTGTCCTCAATCATATGCAAAACCCAAATACATGATGACAGGTCAGGATTAATCTAGATGTAGCTAAAAGCTGTTAGGAAACGTGTGATAATGACATCTGGGAAAAAGTTAATGTGTTTTGTAACACTAATGTTCTCTGGCTCTAAAGGAATCTTAAAATCCAATTTTATACTTCAGTGGGAATAAGTCAAGTCCTAATTTGATCCTAGTCCATTAGATTCTGCAGTTCCTCAGAAGTATGTTTGCTTGACATTGAGCTAGTCATTATAAGCTCCTTTCTTAGTCACTGGAGAGAAATAGATATTTGTTCAAATATAAGTATCTAAAATAGGTCAGCTGAATGAGACCCTCTAAGTGCCTGTTCTGTCTATTGATTATATGAGTGTTTTACATGACTATTTCAGATAAAGACTCTGTGCTGTGGACAAGTAGTAGGTGACATTAATCCACCCTGCCAATTTATATTTGTTTGAAGAGATTAATCCTTCACTAAGGATCTGAGTTAATATTTTCCTTTTAGAAATTCAAAGGAAATGGAAATCAAAGAGTGCTATTATTTACTTTCTTGAGAATTTTTCATTCAATATGGCAATAACCGAAGAGACTTTTTTTTTTGTAAAACTGAAGGGAAATATTTTCACATATGAATGAAATTCTTACCTATCAATGTCAGAACTATGTTAAGAAGTGTTAATTTGAGGCATGGGGGGGATAGCAGAAGTTTATTTCTAGCAGTCCAGCACACCATTGAAATGAGTTTAATTTGTTTTGATGTGATTCTGAAGATACATTCTGAAACTGATAGGAGTTGATATGTAATTCAATAAGTAGATCTGGTGCCAGAATCACGCACAGAGGGTCATTCTAGCACATGCATGGCAATATTTCACAAACTGGGGAATCTTCAGAGGACCAGAGAGAGCTGCCTGAAGCCTGTAGCTTGCATGGCAGTGGCTGATGGACCTTGTAAGGGAGAGGAGCAACAGTGGCCAGATGTGCCACTTCCCTCAGCAAAAGAAGCCTCTGGATACCACTAGTGACCAGGAGTGATGAGAACAGAACTGGCAATTTGGACATGGCACACCAGCGAGAACATGGCACGGCAGTTCACACAGAATTCGCTGCCACAGAAGGGCATGCAGGAAGAGGACTGTAGCTCTGCCAGGTTGACTAAAACTGCCAAAGGGTCATGTCAACTCTAGGTACTGCACCTGTGGTGACACAGCTGCCCAGACAGAGCTGCAGTGGGAAAACCCTGCCACCTGGGTGTCAGGATGCAGGGTGTACTCTGCTCCTACACCAGCACCAGACAGCAGCACCTCGGGAGGTATGCCCAGGCAAAGGAACTCCTCCACTTAGTGACCTTGTTTTGGGAAGAGGAGAATGGGTTGAGAAGCATCAGGGAGTCTGAGGGAGAAATTGAAACTGCACTGAGATACTTCTGGAATTGCATTCTACCTCTCCTGGGACAGGACTCACAGGCAGACAGGAAGCATGATAAGAAGGACTCCCTATCACTTCTCTATCTGGCTGAATGTGGAGATTTAAGGGTGTAGAGGACAATAGAAAGTTTCTGCCTGGGACAGCAGATGCATCCTCTCTGTCCTGCCCTGCTGGAGGAGGTATGACTGACACTGAAGAAGGTTTCAAGCATCAGCACCTTGTTATCTAGAAGTCTCTCATACCTTTTCTATCTAGCTTCCCATGGACAGCTCCACACTGCTCTGGCTCTTTCTCTCCTTTTCCTCTCTGCCTTCTGCAGTTCCAGCTCAGTCCTTCCTGTCCCTAGCACAACCACCTAACCTCATCTTTCCCTCGTACAATGCCTTACCCTTTCTGACCCTCTCATAACCTCCTATCCCTTCCTCCTCACAATATGGCCAACTGACATCCTACCAGCTAACTTACTCTTTTATCACATCCATAGCTGTGAGGACAAGGCTGTTCCCACTCTTTAGTAATTAACACAGCTTCAATATATCAGGGGCAAGAGTGCCTACAGCACTATTTCTATCTGTCTTCCCTCACTGTCCCACCTTTCAAGGTGCTCTGGCAAGGGGAACTTATGACAAGGACAAAGGTTCATCAAGGTTGGAGGTGTCTCCAAAATTATGTCAGCCTAAGAACTGTGTCAAAACTGCTTCCATAAAGCAAAAAGATGGTTCAATGTAATAGGCGACTGTCTCCTGAGGGCAATCAAAGCCCTAATATGCAGCCCAGACCCACATCTTAAGGAATTTGAAGAAAAGCAAGAAAGCTTCCTGATCTGGTATAGCCATCAGATTATTAGATTTTCAGGTAGGCAGGGATGAATTTGCAACAAGAAGTCCAAGGGCAATGGGTATTTAAAAGGCAGGTCATGCTTCACTCACCTGATTTCATTCTACAAGAAATGACCAATGTAGAGGGTGATTCAAAGTGGGTGTGTGGATATGGTTTATGGGGTCTTTAGTAAAATCTTTCACACTGATTCCCACAACATTCTCCTGGAGAAACTGGCTGATCATGGCTTAGATGGGTATAGAATCAGAATCATTATGTTGGAATAGACTCCCAAGATCATCAAGTCCAACCCAACCCTAACCTCAACTAGACCATGGCACCAAGTGCCACATATAGTCTTTTCTTAAACACATCCAGAGATGGTGAATCCACCACCTCCCCTGGTAGACCATTCCAATACTTTATTACCCTTTATGTAAAAAACCTTTTTCCTAATATCCAACCTATATTTCCCTTGGGGCAGATTAAGACTGTGTCCTCTTGTTCTGGTAGTTCCTGCCTGAAGAAAGAGACCAACCCCCGCCTGACTACAACCACTCTTTAGGAAGTTGTAGAGAGTGATAAGGTCACCTCTGAGTCTCCTTCAGGGTAAACAACCCCAGCTCCCTCAGTCACGAGTAGGGCCCTGGTGAGGCTGCACCTTGAATCCAGAGCTCAATTTCAGGCCCTGCCCTACAGGAAAGATATTGAAGTGCTCAAGTATGTCTAGAGAAAGGTATCAAAACTCTAGAGGGGGCCTCAGCACAAGTTTTATGAAGAGTGGTTGATGGAAGTAGCAGTATTTGGCTGGGAGACAAGGAGACTCAGGGCAGAGAGACCTTGCACCTGAAAGGAAGTGGTAACAAGGGGAGTACTGGTTTCTTTTCCCAAATAACAAGTGATAGGGAAAGAGAAAATGGTCTCAAGTTGTGTCAGTGGAGATTCAGATTCTATATGAGGTAAAATTTCTTCATAAGAACAGGCTTCCTGGAGAAGTGGTTGAGTCAGCATCCCAGGGAACATTTAGAAGTCATGTAAATGTGGGGAATGAGACACTGAAGAGGAGAACTGCAGTAAAAGACCTCGGGGTCCTGGTCAATGGCAAATGGAACATGAGTCAGCCAGGAGGGCCAGCCATGTCCTGAGGTCCATCAAGCCCAGCACTGCTAGCCAGGCAAGGGAGGTGATTGTCCTGCTCTACTCTGTGCTGGTATGGCCTCACCTTGGGTGCTGTGTGCAGGTTTGGGCACAAAAATATAAAAAGAGATAAAAAGCTATTAAAGAGTGTCCAAAGGAGGTCTTTGAAGACAGTGAATGGTCCGGAGGGGAAGCCTTATGAGGAGTAATTGAGGTCATTTGGCTTTTTGAACCTGGAAGAAACTGAGAGGAGACCTCATTGCAGTCCACACTTCTTCTCGAGGGGAAGTGGAGAGGCAAGTTCTGGTTGCTCACTTTCTGGTGACCAGTGACAGGACCCAAGGGAATGGCCTGAAGTTGTGTCACAGGAGATTTAGGTTGGATATTAGAAAGAGGCTCTTCACTCAGGGAATAGCTGGGCACTGGTAGAGGCTCCTTAAGGTAGTGGACACAACACCAGCCTGATAGAGTCTTAAGAATTTGAGCATTGCTCTCAAGCACATGGTGTGATTCCTTGGGCTGTTCTCTGCGGGGCCAAGAGGTGGACTTCAGTGATTCTTGTGGATCCCTTTGAAATCAGGATATTCTATGACTATAAAAGTAATTGGCTTCTGTGTGACAGTTTTATATAACATTTGTACTTGTGCATGTATGTAATTCAAACCGGAGTAGTTAGCAAGTAGGTGACATTGTACATTTTAATGCCAACAGCTCAAGAGATCTGGGGATCTGGAAGCAACTAAGGGTTGGGTGATTTTCAACAATTTATAATGTGTACAAATACCTGTATATGTATAAGTATAGGTATTCTGTCAGCAGATTTCAACCTTATTCAGGAAAGAAGAGACAGCTATCAGCCCATCCATGCTTGTTTGAGTGCTATGTTTTTTGTCTCTACTGATCCATGTGATTAGCCATGTGTATATACATTGTGTTTGTGTGTATTCATGCATGCTTGCCTATCAGGAATTTGTGCTCACCCTTGCCACTGGTTGGACCTCAGGACAAAGAGCAACAGCACTCTCATACTCATCAGGCTACTGGATTCAGCAACCTCTCACACTTGTACTGTTGATGCTGTCAAAAATGCTTTTTACACACCCTCCTTCCCCTCACTCCTTCATTTTTGACTGTAGTGAAAAATGGGGAATATGATAAACCATTTGTCTGATTCCAGTTTTTGTTTGTTTGTTTGTTTGTTTGTTTGTTTGTTTTTGTGACTCATCAAGATTTCTAAATTAAATCTAAAAAACAGGTCATGAGCTCAATGCTATCTAATTATTTAATCCCTTGAGCACCATATCTAGCTAGAGAAAATAATAATTGGTGTAGAAGTGGCCTATTTTCTTTCTATCCCAAAATAAAATTATATGAAAACCTCATTTTTTCCTCATGTCCGCAGAATGCTGTTTCTTTCTAGAAATTCCATAAACAGTGAGGCTGTTCTGCAGAGAGTTTACTGCCCCTGGCATGCCCATGTTTTTCTTTGGGATCCAGTGAATTGAACTGGAAGAGGGTGAATGAATTGGGCACAGTGATGATGTACTCCTGGTGAGTCCATTCATAGACAGAGCACAGCAGTCAAAAACATTTTTTTCCAGGCATAGCAAGAAAGATTAAATCTGTTAGGATTTGGAGGAACATTTTCTCTACATCTTCCCTTAGGATAAACACAGTGACATTTCCATAACGGATAGAAATGGGGAAAGGCATTGCTCATAACAATGCTTTGCTACAAGATCTTATCAGATTATCACAGCAATAACAAGAAAATGCTGATTATTCACATCTCTTCAAAAAAGGAGGCAAATGTCTCCAGTAAAGGGCTATCTATCACTTTCTTTCCTCTTAGATGAATGTTTTAAATACTGTCAGAAAGTCTGAATAAGTTATCATAATTCATCTGCTGGGCTTCACTTAAACAGTAATGTCCTTGCCATTATAATATTCTTCCTCTGGGGAGGAGAGAAAGGCTGTATACATCTATTTGCTAAAGCAACATTTATTTATACTTGATAGCATGAAAAGGGTCTTTGATATAATGAAGTGTGTTGCTTAGGAGTAAATTATTATTTAATAATACTAATTAAATCTTCAATGACACTGAAAATGACACCTGAAAGCAAAATATAGCTTGTAAAGCACTCAGGAAATAATTATAATATAAAATCTGTGGCTTTTTCAGAATAGAAGATTCAAAAACATTCACAGGAAGATGTTGCCAGCAATACTTGTTTTCTAACTTTGGCAGTTTCAAGGAAGTTTGCATGTAATTTAATAGAAGATTATGTAGATTAATTGCAACAGTAGTAAGATTAGTTTGACTATTCCAAGTAATGTACGGCATTTCATAGCATAAAAAGTAAAAACTCCTCTGGAGTAATCATGAGGGCTCCCTTATATACTCCTAATTCTAGCTGACTTTCTGAAAGCACCAGACAAACTTCAGAATACTGGGAGAGACTTTCAAAAAAGTCTAAAAAGGTGGAGCTGCTTTGATGTCTGAATCATGCACAGAAAGTTGAATTAGCCAGCTCAGTGGTGCAGAATAGCTGTACTTTCTCTCCTCTGGTAGACATGTCTCCTCAGGGTTGAAGCAGGGAGTGTCTAATTGAATCATTTCCTCATTCAGCTCAAATACAGCAAATATGCAGTTCAAATGCAGAATATTTGTTGTGATTATTCATCATAATATAAATATTAAAGATTATAATTAAATCCAAGAATTCATTTTTATTGAAAATAGAACATGAATATTATCGAATTTATCTTTCAAGTCCCTTTGGAAGTGTTACTTAAAGAAATGTATAAAAGTGAAGTTTATTCTTACAGGTCTCTTGGAAATGTTTCCACAGTTTCAAAACATTTCCCCTTAGTTTTTTCCCTCTCTATATCATCTTTCCTCTGCTTCTTCTGAACTCTTTATTGATAAAACTGAAAAGTCCTGAAAGGCCTATCCATTTTGCAGTTTCAACAGTTTTGTTCCATCAGAGCACATTGGAAGGGTAGTAGGAGAAACAAGGTGCAACATTGAGTCTTAATTTCAGAAAATTACTTATCCTTCCCCCAAAACCCATCCTCCAAAATTAATTTGACAGCAGATAGAACAGTTATATACCACCTCCCTGTGCTTCAGTTGACTGTATCCAATATGTAGCAATACTGCTGCATAATCTTCACTTGAATTTCTGGAAAGAATTGTAGTGTTGTGAAAAATATTTGTGACAAAGCATGTGGACTACAGCCTTGCAAGATAGGAAAAGTAAGAGAATCTTTCAGAGAAAGGTAAGATTTTTGATATTAGCCTAACTGGTAAGTCAAGGACTCAAGACAAAAACCAGTGGCACTAAAAGGGAAAAAAAGAAAAGATCCAGACAGAGGGTAGTTACTCAGCAGCATGCAGAATCAAACTGTTTCAGGGATCTTCTTTTCCTACAGGGCAGCTGCCTAGTTAACAAAGAGCTCACTGGATTGGTGAGAATAATAGTGTGTAACATTCTAGCTCATTAGACCCAACTTCATATGTTTGAAATAAATAACCTGCTTTTTATTTTTAATTTGTGTATATCTTTATACAGTCTCTCAGTAAAATTGACTGGAGTTTTACAACCTGGGATGGTTACAAGGTAAGGAGAGGTCAAAGAACTTTTCATTTGTATCAAGAGGAAAATGTTAAAGAGGTAGCAGAAGTGTAAGAAATGAGGAGGGATGTAAAATCAATGTGCTTCTGAAATGGCTGATCAAATGAAGTTCTTTTATTAAATCGGGATTTAACAAAATAAATTGGAAAGGTACACATAATTCTAAAACAATAAAGATGTTGTGAACATACAGTTTGATGAGTAGCTGAGTACTGAACTCTTAAAGGAAGCACAGTACCTCCACTTGGCCTGGGTTACTTGTATTCCCTTCATGTCAAAGGCTATTGAACCACTACCAGTATTTCTGAAAATCATAGACAAGTAAAGATAAACCTTTTGTTTCCTGGAGGAGAAGGCTGACAAGTAAAGATAAACCTTTTGTTTCCTGGAGGAGAAGGTTGGAGTTTATTTTCAGTAATTTTATGTTAATGTGTTTTACTGATACTTCTTAATGGGTCAGAACCACAAGAAGCAATGCATGTGTTTTAGCTACAGCTGCCCCTGTGATCTAATGTGCAGCAGCCATGGGTGCACCTATGGGCTGACTACTTGGATATACTTGCTCAAAGGGTAGAGAGTAATGATGGCTAGAATATGCAAAATAAAATTGTAATTCAACAAATATCTACA
>WEIU01003900.1:37334-51807 GCA_013389925.1 Aegithalos caudatus
AAAAAAAGAAGGGCATCTTTTAAATCTCATTTTGGAAAAATATGATGCAGTTTCAGAAATACATTTGTTGCATTATTTGCAAACAAAAAATAGAGCCCTGAGCATAGTTTCAATTTTCCCCTGAAAATACATAAGGATTGCAATAGGTCAGTTCCTGCTTCTTTATACAGTTAATAATAGCAGAGCAGCAGCAATTGGGCCAAATATTCTGATATCATGCTACATCTGCTATTGATTGAGCCTCCAAATAATCTATTCTTCTTGCAAGTCAAACTACTTCCAGTGTTTCTCAGTTAAAGACTTAAGGTATGCCAGGTCACAATGCAGCTTTCTTAAGAGAAAGATATGAAGGGTCAGATTCCCAGCTATTACATATTGTCAAAGCTTTATTATTACCTGTCGAGACCTGTCAAGCTGTACTGACAACAGCCCTTGTCAATACCTATACTTAGTATTCTATTTAAATGAATTTTCACATAAAGTTTGTCAAGGGAAAAAAAAAATCATGAAGTTACATTCCCTCTATTAGGTTTCTTAGAAAGTGTGAGTTTGGTGAGTTGACCACATCCAACATTCCAATACCCACATACCTATTCTGTCAGCCCCTCTTCTGTGGATGAGGAGAAAACCAAAGGCAGGCAAAAGGACTTGTGGAGCAAGATAAAGGCAATTTAACAGGTGAAACAAGAGCTGTGAGCTTCCATAGAGTAATGAAAGGTTTTATTCCCTACTTCACATCATTTCTCTACTAGAATCACACCCTACTTTCCCTGTGGTAGGCCCAAAGAACAGGATGCATGCTGTAGAGTATTCCCACCTTCTTACAATCTGGAAAAATATGATGAGTCAAGGCATAGGAGACAATGGCAACAAATTCCTTCCAGGTGCAGCAGACACATCTCTGTGACTGCCCAACCTTCCGAGATACCTTGCTATAACAGATATGAGGTTCTGCAAGTGGAACCAGAAAATGATGAGTGCAATGGTTCATCGAGCTTGGAAGTATATCCAAGGTTAAGTCTTATGCACTGATTGAAAAATTCTTTCATAAACCAAGAAGTTTTGTCACTTTTGTAGGAGACTGTCTTCTGAGGAGAACAGAAGGCCCAATACGCAGCGTAGACCCACTTATTAGTGCAGGCTGCTGGCTGCCCAGGGCTTCTTGTATTGACGAAATGAAGAGGAAACTTCCTACCTGTGTACAGCCCTAAGATCACTGTCCATTATTTTGGGTAGGCAGCAATAAAATTACAAGAGACCTGAGGACAATCAAGTCATTTGAGATGACCAGCTAAGGGATCAGAAGCATAACAGTGTTCTCCTCCATCCTTCCAGTTTCAGGAAATTATGAGAGAAGCATCAGGAAGAGTAAGCAGATAAACACTTGGCTCAGTCTGGTGTCAATGACAGAATCTCGGAGCCAGGGGGTGGGGACAGCGGGTGGCGCACGGGGAGTGTCACCACAGGTGAGTTTACACAACACCAGGTCAGATGGTGGTAGATAGGTTGTCTCAAAGTGGGAAAACAGTCTTTGCACAGGAGTTACCAGAGCTCATTGAAAGAGTTTTGAGCTAGATTTGAAGTGTAAATGGGATAAAAACAACTCTTGCTAGAGATAAACTGGGGGGAAGCACAATAATGTTTGAGGGAGGATGTGCTAGTGAGGACCTTTGTTCCACTGTTTCAGTGGAGATAGGGGACAGAGGTTCATACTGTAGCAGAGAGATCAGGGTTCTTGATATTTTAGACACCAGAGAAGAGCCTGAATGTGGACACATAGGTATTGGGGTTCCTCCCTCCCCAAATGATATCAGTATCCATAGCCCAAGTGAAGTGCATTTGCGCCAATTTTTAAGACCTTACAATTAAATTTATTATACATGTAAGTGCTTATTCTCTCTTCCCTTCATCTACTATAAGGACATAGAATTCTACTAGCTCAGGCTTAGATTTAAATCTTTAAAACTTTAAATTTGTGCAGCTGAATCATAATATAAGTTTCTCTTTGTAAGCCACTTTTCTTTCTTTTCTCCTATGTCTTAATAGATGTGAAATATCAGAAATATCAACATCACACAACTTCTGATAATCCAGATAGTCCAGATAATTAACTCTTTCTAGATGCCTTATTTATTTAATTTTTTTCCAGCACCCATTTAACAACTAGAATTTTTATCTAAATCTATGGCAATTTTCATTTCTCAGTTAAGTAACTGTGAGAATTAATAGATACTCCAGAAGATCACCTGGAATGCATTTTTAAAGCTCTGTATAGCACTTTTGATGTAGAGAAGGATCAAGAGGGTCTTTCACTACTACATGAGAAAATTCCAAGGATACTGTCACACAATTGTTAGAAATCTCTTTAGACATTTTATTTATTTAATCTCCAAGTATATCTCAGTAGTATAGCTGCATTTGTGGCAGTGACCTATAATTTATCAACACGTCTCAGCTTCCTCAGTATCATACAGGAACCTTTTTCCATTGTACCAAGTGGAGAATTACTTCTACTGCCTGGATATATTTCTTTTTCTCCAGCAATAAAAAAAAAAAAAAAAGTCAAGCAGCTACCAGAACATGGCTTTGTTGCTAAAGTCTGAAAAGCAGTAAGAGGCTTTTTTTCCCCTGGTGCTGATAATTGACAGGTGATACTAATAAGGGACAAGTTTTTGGCTTTGGTCTAGCATCCCAGAGAATACATAGTACAATCTGTTGTCTGTTTTTAGTGACCTGTTTCTTAAGCATCCTATGTGGAAGTCAGCAGAGAGATTAGCTGTGCTGCTAAAGCTTTAGAATGAGTTGTAAGGGTAATTATAAGAAGTTTGTGTTGGTGTAGTGGTTCAGTGGGAGGAGGAATATGACATCTGATTATCCAAAGGCTTCTTATCATAATATGCAAATACGAACTTCAAATGTGTGAATTGTCCTCCAGAAATAACAAGAAAAGTGAGTCTTTTTCCTTACTAGCTTTGCCGAATTGAGGTCTTAATTACCATGCAATTGCTACAACGTTATATATAAAATATGCATAGAAAAGCATTTTTTCTATGACTTTTAACTTAGAAATAGTACAATGACTTAAATATTTTAAACGCAATTGAAATGCAGAAGTTTAAATATTATGATGCGGTAACTTCTTGCAGTTATCCAAACTTCCGGAGAATCTTGGAAAATACAGCCTTTAAGTCTGAATTGCAAATGTATGTGTATTAAGAAGCCAGAGTTTATAATGTTATATCCACTTAGTACATGGTTAATCAACATTACCTAATTTGGTGCTATGTAATTTTATTCCCGTTAGGTTGTAGTTGTGCTACTACTGTCCAATTTAAAGACTGCTAGTCACTATCATTACAGTGAATCACCTAGGAGATAACCCAGTAAAACAATCTTCCTGATGAAGTTTCTCCAGTCAAACAATGTACACTGTAATAATGCCCTACATTTATAATGCACTTTTCATCCCAAAGCACTTCACAAATTACATACAGTCAACATTACAAATCTGCAGAAATTTCTAAGCAAGTGAAGTGCATAAGGCAACTAGCATACAGGATGCTCTCTGAAACTAAAATGGAGGAGGAAATTTAACTGACATTTTTCCTGTTAAATTGTTTCTGTATTTTTTATATCTGCACATACAGAAAAAGAACCCCTCTATTTAATGCATTTTCTGTGGTGTACGTGGAGGGAAAAATAGAATGGGAGAAAATCTGAAGGGAAATAACACAAATTGGCCAATCTTGTTTATTTTGAACCTGGGCCTTATAGCATGAGCATGTTACCCTCATGTTCAGGGTAACAAGGTATGTTATTCCACCAAGATGCAAGCATGATCTGGCAAAGAAACCTATAGTTGTTACAACACATTTCTCAGAAATATAGATTCAAATAGCTGTCATTTTACATCCTGAATTCCTTCTAAATGACATGATCTTGTACATTTCACAGATCAGGTTTGCAGGTCTGAGACAGAGAGGGGAGACAAGACAAGGACAGAACACTGTTAACCTTGCCATCTAGCCTGCCCCCCTGTTCCTCCCACCCGTCACAGTAAGTAGATATCATATAAAATTCACTTTCACAAAGATCAAAAAAATTAACTTCCTTAAAAGTCACTCAAAATATATTTTATGGCAGTCATCACAAGAATTTAAAAGTAAAATTTGAGTATCTGCAACTTCATCCTGTTTAAGAAGCACAAATGCACCTCTGGGTGTTAAGGCTTTCTTTCTTTTCTTTAATTTGGGGGTGGGGCTAGTGATATATTTCTTCTTTATCCCATGTTATATATAGATATATTACATGACCTTTATTAATGATAAAGATATTATTATCACTAACAGTTTTTAAAAGTCTATATTTTCTAAAAAGCTATTTTTACCCTTAAGAAGAATATCAAGAACAAGCTTAGATTTACAAATGGTTGTTCTTAATTTTTTTAAAGTTCTTATTTATATTTATTGGCACTGGTTTTAGAAAACCCTTCCCTTCCCCAAACAATACATATTTACAGTTTTGAGCAAACTGCCATATGCTTTCAAAAGTACACAGTCTTTTTCAGACTAAAACAGCCTTGGAAAAGTTGACATTTGTTTAACAGCTATTTAAAAACATAGTCTGATTACCTGCAAATGAGATGCAAGATACAAAGGAGTTGAAATTAGATCTCACAAAACCTAATATCCAAACAGGAGAGAGATTTTTGCCACATACAGCATATCTGTATTAATTTGACACTAGGAAAGCCCTATCCCCCTCCCAGATATCAACAACAGAAACAGGTTGAGCATTCCACCTAATTTGTCAGAAACTTACAAAACAGATACAAAATTATTAATTCAGAACACAGATTGAAATCACCAAGTTGTTGATTCAAAGCAAATTAATAATAATTTGTCCTGGCTCTGAATAAACATGAAATGATATTTCATGTATGAAGCACAAATTTTCCTTATATGAGGTATATTTGTTTAAATATTTACTTCTCTTATTTTCTTTCTTAATTCTTCCCAAACAGTGCAAAGAGTTATAAATTCAGTCAAATGTTATGACTGGAATGCTGTAAATAAATACTTTGTGCAATAAAATCCTGGGTGAGATAGTAACACACAAAGGACAAGGTGTTGCTGATGACCTCAAAAAGGTAAAAAAGTACACAGAAATCCATTTCACTTGGGTTTATCCGTAAATCAGTGTCTAAATTATGTAATCTGGAAGTTACCAATTTTTGAAATTTAGAAGTAAAAATACAATTAAAAGTACGCACCTGGAATATTATAATAAAATGGAAATTCCTAAGCTGACTGTGCTGAAACTTTGATAGTGAAGATGTAACACAATTTTCCACTGAAGTGATCCTGAAGGAGCATTTCCCTCCAAACTGCTCTGAAAACTTACAAATTAAGCACAATAAAGATAATTTTATTAGATTCTTGTTGCAAATTTTTGTTACATATAATGTTACAATAGAAACCTTCAAGTAAATTATGAGTTTAAATGACAGTAGTAATAAACTCATTGTGGCTGATAGTTTCTAAGTTTTAATAAAATTGTTCTTTTAAAGATACAAGCTAAAAATTTATTGTAATTACTGTCTAAGAAATCTGGAAGAAGAAATGGTTGCTTCTTCTCTGAAGGTTTTCTATTATGTGTAGTTAATAAGCTCTATAAAAATTTGACTTAAAATTTTGATTAATCTCTTTTTCAAATATTGATAATCTTGTGCATTTTTTATATTCTAAAAGAACTAGCTGAAGACATATGCTACAGTATAAAATAGGTTAAATTGAAGGTATGAAAATGAAGGTATGAGATGAAATTAAATGAAGGTATCTTGATAGTTTGTCCTTGAACATGAAAGTCATGAAGGTTAGATTAACCATCTTGCTAAAACTAAAACATACTGTACTGTCTGATCTCATGTTAATGATTTTGTATTTTGTGATCGGTGTGAGTTCTCAGAAGCAGGGGATCCACCAAGATGTTTTAGGTCAATGTGGTGTCCTTCCTCATCTTGGAAAGCCTGAGCCTTCTGAACTGAAACTTAGCAGGACCTGAAGCAAGTCCATCTCTTACATACCTTGGCACATCTGTATTTTTTCATAACCAGCAGATGCTCAGAATAGGAGCAGAGCTGGTGTTTCTCTTTTATCACCTTATATCCCTTATCATATTATATCCCTTAGAATGACACAAAAATATTTCCTCTATTTCATTTTATCTCTTTTGAGATAAAATGTTCAAGACCAGCATTTATCAGTTAACTTAAGAGCAACATGATTCATCCTTCAGTTTCAAGAGCTTGGTGTACACACCTGCCTCCTGCAAACTGCCCGTTTGAGTGTAATTTGGGCATCCTGTAAGGTAATAAATAACTTTATATTTAAGTTGCACCCATATTTTATAACTGTATAAACAAATATATATTTAGATGCTTCAACATAATTAATTAAGAAAAGATTAATCTCTTAAAAATGTTTTCTGCTTTGACATTTGATACCACAATACTTGTATAACACTTTAATTTGTCAAAAAGTTCAGCATGTAAAATATGAAAACATGGACTGTTAATGATATTTCAAAAATGAAGAAGCCTCTCCCCTTTCCTTTAAAAATAATACAAATACACTTACTCATTGAAACTTTAGCTAGTATCAATTTTTTTAATATAAATCACACAATATTAATCACCTGTGAACGTGTCAAAGGGAATGTTTGTTTCACATTTGACAAGACTGGGGGCAAATACATTTAATTTAAACGATTTTCAGATTATTATAGGAAGGTGAACTCTATCCTGCTATTAACTTTCACTTCTGGGGCCCATCAGTCAGCTTCTGCATTTCTAAGAAAAAATAATCACCAGTGCTAAATTTATCTGCTTTCATTCCTTTTCCTTCTGGCTCAACTTTCTTAGTTGAAATCACATCCGTAGTTAATCACTTGCATTAACCTATTTGTAGCCACAAATGCCTTTTGAAAATTAAAAATCTGAACTTTTTGAGGGCCTTTCAATGTGATATAATGAATTTGCTTTGTCTAATGAAATCTCCTTTCAAATTTTCAGATTTTGCTGGAGCAGATCTAGCTCCTGTCCTAAACGGTTTGTTCAGTTTCAGGCCAAAGCATGAGGAGATGAGGATCAATAAGAAAAATTTTTGAGAGAATACAAGGATAAGGGTCAGAAAGATGGAGAGCAAATGTGGTTAGTACAATTTTAGCAATAACTATCAGCTACCTGTTGAAAAAAAAAAAAAAAAGTGATGCAGAAAATTTTTATTTTAAATGATAAACCTTGAAATGACCAAGAAGGACAACAGAAATGGAACAAAGCAAAGCAAAACAAAACAAAAAACAGGCTTGAAAACAATCTATATCCTGCCTATTGTGTCTCTAATTTCAGTTTCTCTCAGCTAAGTGACTAACTGGGAGCTAACTGTGCAATTCTTGTTCATAGGAGGATTTCCTCCATTTCTTCTGATCCTTTACTTTCTGTTTCCTGATCTTATCATCATTGGTTTCAGCTGCAGTCTTTCATTTTCTTGCAGGAGCTCCTCATTTTTACTGCCATATTGTGCAATCTGTGGTGCTTTCTCTTACTCACAGGCATAGTTACTCCCCAGGAGAGAAGTAATCTCCTTTCTTCCAAAAAATCCATATTGCCCACCTACATTCAAAGAAGAATACAGTTATACAGATAGCACACATGTAAATCATTTATCATCTGTCAAATTGTTTAAGGGAATCTTTCATGAAACAGAAAAAAATATTTTTTTCCAGATTTAAAAAGCAGCAGTAACAAAAGAAAGATTCTCTGTTTCATGTTATGGAGGTTTTTATTGTTTATACATAAAAAATTAAACACTTCTGTGAAACAGCTATTCCACTTGTTTGAAACACTTAAGAGGTTAATTTGCCTTCATGTATATACAAGATTTTTTTTAACCAACTGTGTAGTTTTCTGCAGCTTCATATATGGAAAATGTTTATGTAAATCCTTTAAAATACTGGCAAGATATCAACTTTACAAGGTCGTTCCCAAGTTGAATAATTAGAATACAAATTGGTTTGCAAGTTCTGTTCAGCATTTTGACACAGATCTAAGGAAATAATGCCAAAGGGTGCTCTCAATTGCAGCAGTGTTTCAAGACCCAGTAAAATTAGTAACAATTATAAATAAAGCAGTCTTATTGTTGCCTAAGGCAAAAGAAGATGAAAGCCAGTTTCATCATAATTACCCTTAAAGCAAATGGACTTTTGATCAAATAACTTTATTGACAAGGAAGACCAAACAAATTCCTAAATGTAGATATTAATCATGTTCATGAAAACCTATGTAAAAAATTTGTACAGTCTTATAGCAAGTTCCAATACAGTTATGAATTCACATTCCTTAAAAGTGGAAAGAAATGTTGAAAAAAACTAAAGCAGTTACAACATGGATATAGTCTTTTATTTGCATGTGTGTTCATTGTCTGTATGATTACATTGGCAGGGCTGCAGTTCTGAAGTTCTGACAAAAAAGAACGTGACTTGGTTGTCATTTTAAATTCACTGCAAATTATCACATGGAATCACTTGCCAGAGAACCTGCCAATGCACAGAATTTAATTATTATAGCAATGAATTTGTGCATCTCGAACAAGTGAAGTGAGGAATTTTCTATGAGAGTGAAGATATTTTGGGATGATGAAATTCATCAATAATATCATGATACTAGATAGATTTTAAATAACTTCACACCAAAACATCTGTTTTCTTATTTAAAAAAAAAAATAGACATGGAAGTTTCTCCAACTCCTTTATCATCTGGAAAATTTTCCAACAACAACAAAAAAATTCAGATTATATTTAGTTATTTATTTTTACATTCTAATGAAATAAAAAATTAGATAATTAATATAAAATATTTTCTGTCCACATTTTAATTTATAACTCCCATTTTTATCATATAATGGAAATATTTGGCATACTCGATAAATTTTCTAGAATTAATTACAGCACTGTGTTATCCTTTATTCTCAACTATATAGAGTTTCACCACATATCTCTGATACAGAAAGTCCTGTTGTCCTGCTAGCAAATACACATAGGGAAATTTTAAAGTAAGGCTGAGTGGGCTTTGGTTAGCAGAACTGATCGCCTGGGCTAGCAGCCATTCATTCCCACGGACGCATTCCTTCTACCTCCCCTCCTTTGAAAAATTCAGTCTCAATTATTAAGATCCCAGAACTGAAGCAGGAACATCTCTTTGATATATAGTGCTGCTGTGTGAACATGCTTAAGGAAAGAATTTGCATCAGGGCTCATCTCCTCCCTTTGGGTTTGGGTAAAAATACACAACCATCTGACCTGATACTGGCATGAAGGTTTGTCCATAAATAGTAGAAAAGTCTTTCCAGAACGCTTCTCCCTTTCCTTGACACATCTTCCCTGCTTTTGCTTGTCTGTGGTACTGCTAATATGGATCTAAAGCTTCACCTATGGACCGACATGCCCCTCATCACCCCATCACCAGGTGTTGAATTGGTCTTCCCCCGACTCCATTTCCATGGCCCTGCCAGGCCATCCAGTGTGCAGGGACCATGGGTTCCTGCTCTAGGTCTGATCCTGACCCCAATTCACAGGCCCACATCCCACAGCCTGGGTCCCAGCTGGTCCACATCCCAGGGAGGTGACTGATGCCCAGAGCTGGGGTGGGAACTGTGCCAGTACTCCTCAGCTGCCCTACACCTGGCTGCCAAGTCCCATCCTGAGAGACCCTGACTGCTTTGTTGTTCCTTGCCCAACAAGAGAAACACACAGTCTGTCTTGCACTACATTGCAAATCTCTGCAATCAAAAGGTATTCTGAAAAGCACAGTGCAACTGAAATAATGAGAAGTAAACCCCAGTGAGTGGATTTTTGAGGTAGTTTTCACAAAAAATCACATGAATACAATTATGAGTCAGGGTAACCAATGCTGCCAGATGACTGCATTTTGCTTAATGAGGATGGACTGAGAAAAATTTGTTAGCTGAGATCCTTTTATTTGTCTGACAGAGTTTAAAAATATGAGTGTAACTACTACCAGTCAGTTTAGGTTTCAAGCTAAAAAAATCCACGTATATGTCTAATTTTGATGAGATTGCAGATTTTGTTAGCAAAAAAAAATATGCAGATACATTGTAGATCAATACTATTTTTTGTAAGCAGGTGGCTGACATATACTGATTTGGTTGATTAATAACACTGTCCAGGAAAAAAATTATTAAGTTAAAATTGTTTAGAACAGTTAACGGGGATATAACAATTTATCTAAATAACTATTTTTCCAAAAAGGGTCATCACCAGGTGGGGATTTTTCAGCTGTGTTCTGGTTACCTGCACTGCTGTTAATTAAAAAATTGGACAGAATTATAAATCACTACTGATAACATTTGTACGTGTAAAAGGGGCTGATACTGGGAAGAGTAATAACAAGAACAAATCAAAAAGAGATAATCAGATCATTTGGTAAGCTACGTCCATTCAAAGAAAATGCAATTTAATATGCATAAAATAAAAGACATAACATTTCAGTATCTGGCAATGTTTAACTGTAAAAACCTAAAGGTAAATTAACTAGATAAAGACAGTCAGGCCCTCACTCCCATCCATGATTTCTAAACCTTTCCTCAAACTTTCAAAATAGTTGGAATTTAAAAAAAACCTTTAAGCATCAGTTTTGTCTATACAGCTGAGAAGTCTTATGACAGTGTTGGCTAACACTACTCTTGAATTTAAAATAGGAATAAGCAAGCAGAATAAGTGCAGAGATTTTGCTTTTGTACTATGATGTTGGTATTGTTAGATTTCAAATTCTGAATATAATTTTGTTATTTTTGTCTTAAAAAATTTATGTTGATAAACTGAGAGAAACTGAGAAGAACAGAATGATTTATGCAATAGATGAAACATATTAAAGTGAGGATTTTCCTCTCTAAGAACCTTAGTTGGTCATAGGAAAAGAAAAAAAAAAAAAAAACAAACAAACAAACAAAAAAAAAAAACCAAACCAAAACTCTGTCAGAAGTAATTTTTTCTTATCTGAAAGTGGAGAAAATATTGAGACTGAAATATTTTTTCCCTAGTTAAAAAGAGATACATGAAGAAATTAGTTACAAATCAATGCTACAGAATTCAAGACTATATTTTCCTGAATTAATTTTGTACAATTTTTAACAATTGGCTACTTTCTAAAGAGGACACTGAGAACACCTTTGATCATGCATGGGAATATAAACTGACTAGACAGTTTATATTATATATATATANAATATATTATATATATTATATTGCTCTAAGCAGGGGAATTGTTCCTTTTTGAGAATGTCTTCCAAATCATGTAAAAATTCTGTGGTTCTCTAATTTTTATCATGTGGGGTTTTATTTATGGTACAAATACCCTTGGGATTTTAAAGTGAACACCTTAACTTAAATCATCATGAAAAAATACTGAAACAACAAAAACCCAGTAACAAAATAATTTCACTTAAAAGAAACACAGCATTAAGAGACTGATGAAGGAAGCTTAATTCAAGAAACAGTATATCAGGAAGGGACTTATTTTCCAACTTGCCTCTCCATATAATCTTTCCATGTCATAACATATTTAGGGTCAACTGTTAACAATTCTAAGCAGGTGATGCCCAGTTAGCCAGGTAACTAAACCATCAGTACAAAGTTACTGAGAAATCACTCACAGATTTGTAATGTTGAATCAAGGAAGTGAGTTACTGACTTTAAACAAATTTTATGTTATTTTAAAATAAATACCATCTGCACTGAGTACTTATATATTAGAAATTATTTTACAAGACTAAGTTAGTGTCAAATATTAAAGTCTTTTATCCTCTCTAAAATTATTCAATTGTCATGTCAAAAAAAAAAAAAAAAAAAAAAAAAAAAAAAAAAAAGAAGACAGGAAATTAATGAATGAATTATTATTTTTTTTAAGTAATCAATAGGCTCAATTTAATTTAACCAACACTTTATACTTTGATTAATATTTTTTAGAATATAATAATTTTAAAAAATACAAAAGTGTCAGCTCTGACATAGGCAGTAACATCAACTTAAATCTTGCTTATTAAATCTTCACATATACAAATAATATAGTACTTATAAAAGGCAACATAATTACTGAGGTATGATTCAGAAATACTCTCTAGAATAATTCATGAATAAACCCTATTAATTGTATGTACTCATAAACCACTGAGTTTAAGAATTTTTCCTGTCATTACTATGACTACCACAGGGAAAAGTGAACAACAATACTGCTTGAGGTTTGCTCAGATATCTGTGATCTTCCCAGACTTCCTGTTCTTGTTTTGTAGTTTACATATACTAAATCTTCATACACATCCTATTAAAGAATCTGACAAGGACACATTGCCACACTTTCTGAGGAAACAAAAAAAACTTGTAAGTGGCTTTCTATGTGCTCTTTCTGATAATCCTTCACAATTAAGCAAAAGTGGGGGAATATAATATTTCTGCATGCTTAACTTGCTGATAGAAGTTGCTTCTCACAAATGCTTAATTTGAATTTTTCTTCATGTTGATCCGAGTTTATGGAGGGGTTCTCTTTTTTAAGCCACTTCATGTCTTAATTTCAAGACTTAATTTCAAGACTACTTTATCTTTTGATTATTGAAACAACAACATAATATGAAAAAGGCTAACCGAAATAAGTCATGCCAAAACAGAAACAATAGCATATTAGTCACTGCCAAGGACAGTTTTATTTAATTTCCCTCTGACATCCCTTAGCAAATACATCCATAATTTAAAATATCTACAGCAGTAAAAATGCTTAGTCTGAAGATGCTGATGGTAGATTTGGAATTAGATCTAATGTGGCTTCATGCCCAGAATGAAACAAGTCTGTTGCATGGTATTTTGATTATGTGCTTATATTGGAAGTAGAAATGTATACACACGTCAGCTCAATCTCTTTCGTCCAGCATCCATTTCTGTTGTCACCATTCACATCCTAATGCACAGATTTACTAACTACTCCAATTTTTTGAGCTAACATTTTTCCAAGTGGTATATCCTTATTTCATCTCTTTTCTTAGGCAACCAATGTACACCTACTACTCAGCTGGTTCAATTGTTACAGAGAAAAATCTCTACATGGTCAAAGAGAAGATCATGTAATTTTTGTTTTCCTACCTCCAATGATTAACAACTTTTTACAATGTTCATTCTACCTACTCTAGCTACTCATACCTTCTCATATGTCTCCCATGGAGAGATTTAAATTCTCATATACCTTAATGTCAATCCTTCTCACCTATTTAGAGTCATTCTTGGTAGATGGTACTGTAAAGGAAGCCATATGGCAATATCTGTTATTCTTGCATAGACAGTGATAACTAGATGGTCAAAAAATATACTATTTCCAGTCATGAACTATTACAAAGATTTTTACTAAAGTACTATTTCAAAATCATTTGATTCACTACTTCAATTATGCAAGCAGGATACAGTCAAAACAAGTGAGGTTTGAACAGAAATTTTGAAGGTCATCTAGACAGACTCCTTGCTCAAGAAGACTATGTCACAATTACAGAAGGTTGCTTATGGTCTCAACCATTTGAGTCTTAAATATCTGCAAAGATTGAGATTCTTGGGATTTTCTGGTTGCTTATTCCACTGTTTGATAACTCATATGGTGAAAAAAAAAAAAAAAAAATCTGATATAGATTTTCCCTGTTCCCACTTGGTTTTGTTGTTTTGTGTTCTTCCTCAGTATGACCTGAATCTAACTTCTCTATACTCTTTCTTTAATAGGCTGTAGACAGCAATGAGTCTGCCTCTGAGCCTTCACTTCTTCAGGATAAACATATCCCTTTTCTTCAGCCTCTCATCATATTATTGTTGCTCCAAAACCTGATTATCTTGGAAGACCTGCACTGGTCATTCTCCAGTTTTTCAATGCTTTCCTGGTACTGGGAAACCAAGATATGAACACAGCAGTCCAAGACTGTTGTCGTCAGTGCTGACTAGAGAGGAAGAATCCTCCTTCAACTGTTGGCAAAGTTTTTAATGATGCATCCTAGGATGCTTTTGTCTTCATGTTCTGCAAGACTCCTTGCCACCCATTCAGTTGTCTTTCCACCAGGATTCCGTTGTCTTGTTTTTTTTTTAAACAAAAGACAGCATCTTTTGAGTCTCCATCTACTACTCATTCAAAGATATTATGATAAACACATACTATAGTTTTGACTTTCACAAATAGTGGGTGCTATGTACTGTGCATTATAATATAATGCTAACTTTTGCAGAAGTAGCTATAGTTGTGAAATAATAACTACTTTTATTTTTATAACTAACTGACAATAATTAAAATAAATCTAACACATTTGTGAAGTAGCTGATTTACAGTACTTGTGGTTAACTTGTAATTACTGAAATAGCTAAACCTTCTGCATGGTCA
>WEIU01003902.1:371-11586 GCA_013389925.1 Aegithalos caudatus
TAAATACAGTGGTAACCAACAAACTGGCCTCTAAGTATATCTGGTGTGCTGTGTCCAGGAATTTCATATATTTAATTTTCTTTATGACTTTTATATATTTTGGCCTTCACTGAATACACATAGCTATGACAGAAGTGAATACAAGTAATAAAGCTTAATGTTTAAAAGTGTGGGGGAAAGAATAGTGTTTACAGAAGAGCAAACATATCTGTCATCAAAATGTCTTTTTATATATATCCCATTTTGAAATATTCCTAAGTGTTAATATTTATACACAGAGATTGCAAAAATTGAATACACTTTAAGTCTTAATTCCTTGGTATTTTAAATCTGCCACTGTAAGCATTATTGTTCTGTGATTCCTTTTCTTAGTAGCAGCTTGAGTAATTCACAGCCCTTAAACCATTTTATTTACAGGAGCCCTAACCACTTAGCCGGGTGCATCTACTGTTAGTTAAGGTGCTTTTATTGACCATAATTGTACAGTTAGATGCTGACAGATCTGATCTCTTTTATTTACCTATTCATAAAGTAGATTTTAGGTCAGAATTATATTCACAGAGTCCAAACAAAAAACCCCAACCAACCAGACAAAAAATAGGCAATGTTCCAGTACTTCACAGTCCAGAGACTCTGAAGACAGAAACCCTTTTAAATTATCATGAGTCATAAGGCCTGCTCCATTTCCAAAAAGATTCTTTTGTACTTTTGCATAGGACAAGATAAACTAGGTTATACTTAAGTGACCAGTAAAATATTTGATTTAGATTCTTTAAAAGAACAGAAAAAACCTTGCAGCCTTTTCTTACAGATTTACATTTGTGTGTTTTTTCAGTAAGTCACTCTTAAGTCAGTAAAGAATTTACTTAGAATAATCCTGTAAACCACAACTAAAATACTAAAATTCGTATAACTGAGCAGATACTAACTGAGCCTTGGAGACTATTTTATGCTTTAGCAAACAAAACATGATATGAAATTTAATATAAAATTTTCATGGAAAAGTACTAATTTAAAGCACTGTATGTATGTAAACAGCATTAGTGTTGAATCCTAGATTATGAGTAGTGAATAAATAAAAATTTTCATTAGCACAGTAACAGATAACTTGCTGTGTTTCCTCCAGAAGGATTATTGCAGAAAAGTTCTCTGTTTCTTATTCAAGTAAAATCACAAATTCCCTAACTTGTCATTTTAGCACACGGCCTCATTTTCCACCAGTACCTGGCTCAGGGGCTGCATCTCCTTCTCTAACCTTTGTCTCCTTTATTTAACTGCCTGTTGAATTGTCAGCTTAGATTTTGATGTGTACTGTGATGGAGTTGGAAGCTGATGTCATAGCCTTGTAATGACATTATCAACTTGGCAATAGCACTGTAAAATGTAGTGTAGAAAAATATAGAAAAGCCAACTTAAGAATAATGCATGTGCTCTTGGAGGAAAAAGGGAGTGATACAAAAACTAAAACAACTTACAGTAATGAATTGAAACAGAAAATTTGAGCAAGGTGATCCCGTGTGCTGATGTTTAACTGTTTCCAGGATTTAGAAGGAGCAGGCCCTTGCTGCCTGGACACCTTAGTCCAGTAATTTGGTAGGGCAGGAAGAGCTGATGGTAGTTCATTTAGCTTCTCATATCGGCTCTTAGAGCAGGAAGACTCATTACATAGGGAAGTATCCTGAACATGCTGAAACAGCAGATGTGCCACGCATGTGAGCAAGAGATTTCTAAAAAGGGAATGGAAGGAGAGGTGGGATTTTGGGTTTTGTCCTTGTAAAACAGTGCTGTTTTCAGAGAAAAATGATTCATTAGGTATTTATAAGTTTATTTGAGTTGACGGTTTCCAGTAAGACTGCAACACTCTCTCAAGACCACTCCACGTATTCACACTCCCCTTTTAGGCTTTAAGCTAAGATTGCTGTCTGCAGATCTGCCCTTTCATAAATACGAGAACTTCTTTGAAAAACACCACATCAGTTGTTAGTCTGCCTTTGCTGACAGGGCAGATGTTGTGTATAGAGATGACTTAGCCATATGGCTGATGATAGTGCCCTTGAACATACTTGAAAGTACAAGCATAGCGAAGATGTCTTTCCAAGACTATGGATTTTATGACCCCAGGCTCAATCCTAAAAGCAAAGCTAACATTAACAGGCAGTACAGTAAGGAGCAGGTCTGTAGGTGAATTGTGTTGAGGACCCAGCACACATACCATGTATATTTCAGGGTATTTTGTCTTTGGACTAGCTTCAGCTTGGTCTCATGGAGTGAATGCCCATTGGGAGTCCTGGCTGTAACTGCTCGCTTGGCTTGATCCAGAAGGAATTTGCTTCATGTTCCTAGGTTCCTGCGATAGGAGGTACAGCTGGTGTGGGAGGATGGAAGTCTGGCATCAGACTGACCCAAACAAAGATGTGAATGTGGACAAACACCTTCTAACTCCATCAGTAAACTGGAAATTTGGGTGTCTGTACTCCAGAATTATTCTTCCCAGAGCAGCATGGCAGAGGCTGTAGCAACTAGGCTGCTACCATTTGGTCTAAGTCTAGGGTTTGGAATTATTTCCCCAGAACTCTGCACAGCTCTATACTCCTAATCCTTTTACTCCTTTTGTTTGTTACAAGTAACACTACTTTGAATACAGAAAAGCTCATCACTGCACTTCTTAAAGAAAATCTTGACTTAGTAGATGTCATTTTTTTTATCTTGAAAAGAGAAAAATGCATTTAAGAGGTACCTTCTGTGTAAGCTGCAAAACACAAAATATTGACTAGTAAGGTATGCTAGACTCCTAAAAGAGCAAAACTTTGTAATGGACATCTTTTTAAATTCTCTAGAATTCATTAGTTTTCAGATCTGAACAGAAGTACAATCCTGTGTGCAGAGTCCATATATGAAAATTACAGAATATATTCAGGATTGCTTTCATCTCTGACTGTTGCTGCTTCTAAAAATATTTTCTGTGCCACAGTATGAAAAATGATACTTAAAATTCCAGTAAATGCTTTTTGCCTTGTAGCTAGTCTTTTTTGTTTGTTCTTGTTATTGATGCATCTGTCATGATGATATTGAAAAGACTTTCACTAACTTGCATTTAATTTTCTACCTGAATTTAGGCCACTGAGCATTTGGAACCTGGGGGGCTTACAGGCCTCTTTAGTGTAATAGTCATTGTTTAATATGATTTTTTTTTTGTGCATCAGAACTATCTTCCTTCAGCTGTATAATTTTATCCTACAGAGTTTCAATAGCACAGGGCTGTATTCTTGGTTTGAAGCTTCAGTCTGCATCTCTTTCTGGTAGGCCTGGTGGTGGTTGAATAGAAGTAGTAATAATACAAATAGTAGATGCCATGAAGGAAACCTAAATCTTTTGGTCCCAGTCATGGTAATAGTAGCATTTATAGTAAGAATATCATGGTTCCTCTTGGCTGGTTTACAGTGGTATAAAGCCTCAAAGAAAACAAATCCTGGGGATTACTTCTAGTCGAGATACTTTTCTGTTAATTTTATAGCCAAAATTTATTTTTACAAAGCCAACTGATTTCTCTGTGCTTATATTTCTCCATTTCTTAATTCAAAGTAACTAATATTCACTTTGAGAAGAACTTCCAAATAATCCAATAGATAGAACAGACAGATAGGTTTATGCAGGATACACTTTACATCATGACAGTGGTGGGGGAAACATTGTAGAATAATATATCTGATGGCAAAATTATGACACTTGATCACTGCTCACGTGAAATATAATTTATGTCAGTGCCTCAGCAGCTGGTTACATGAGTGTGCACTTCAGAGTAAGAAAGGATGTATTTATGTTGTATTATTGTAAGAATTTCTTAATTAGGATTAATTTCTTATAGGAGGTACTGAAACAGCTACAAGGAAGTATTGAAGATGAGGCAATGGCATCTTCTGGACAAATTGACTTACTGGAACGACTTAAAGGTAGATCTAGAATTATGTTTTAAATAGGTTCATTCCTTTTTAATTTGGGATAAAAATTTCAGAGCTGTTGGTATCTTCTTTCTGGTGCTGACCTTAATGATTAGGCATAGTCTCAGTGCCTAAACATTTTAAGACACATTTTCAAAAAAATAAAGAAAAAAAGTGTTTATGCTTTTGCTACTATTATCCTAGGATTTCATGTGAATTGCTTATGAATGATATAACTCACATTTCTTTCTTCAGGAAAAAAAATCTGTGTAAGTTAATGTTGTACAGTTCCACCAAATTTCTAAACTTGTTTGCATTTCCTGCCCTCTCCATATCATATTACTGGAATTGTTTCTGTCATGCTGCAAATTGATGGCCCCTTCCTTCTAGCACATGCTGGAATCTGTATCATCCCATTGTATGGGAAGTGCCAGCAAGCCCAGACCACTGACTCCCTGTATACATCCATTATTCCTGTCACGGACCCAAAAAATTTCATAGGGATGTCTACATTTAAGAGCCCTGTTATGAACAGTCATCTGTTACATGATAGTGAAGCATTTGTAGGATCTCTGGAAAAGAAATTGTTAGTAAGTGGGCCACAAGGTAATTCACATGATGTTTATGCAAAACTCTGCCCATTTTCTAAGTCCTCTGGGAAGGAGGCAGGCAGGCTTTTGTGGGGATATTGTTCTGATTGCCAGGATTTTGTTTGTAGTTGGCCATCTGCTCAGACAACTGCTGTTCTCTAAGTCCACTCTATCCATTGTTTTTGTTCACAGTATTTTGCTGCATTTCTGTGCAAAATGTTTTCATTAAAATCCCCATAGATTTGTTCAGGAAGTAAGAAATAAAGACAGAAATGATCTTTTAACTTTGTGCTGCTGAACTTTTAGCTTTGAAAAATGTTTGCTGTTTATTATCCAGAACTGAATTTGGAAAGCAGCAGCTTCGCTGGGGTGAAGTTGAGGCCCAAGGTGTCCATGCGCTCGTATGGGAGCCGGGAAGGGTCTGTGTCGAGCCGCTCAGGGGAGTGCAGTCCAGTCCCCATGGGGTCATTTCCAAGAAGAGGCTTTATGAATGGAAGCAGAGAAAGCACTGGTTACTTAGAAGAGCTAGAAAAAGAGAGGTAAATTTATTTGTTTATTCCTCGGGTATGGATTGACTTGTAATTTTAATGTGGAAGTTTACTGACACACCTAAGTATTCATATCAGAAATATAGTTTTGAAAAGTGGTGTATTTACCTGTCATTTACCTTGACAGGTAGGAAACCAGGAATCTACATTTTATTTAGATGCACATACAGAAAAATATTTAAAAAAAAAAATGAAGTATCATTTAGTTTCTACTGCTTCTTCATATACGCATTTCATTTTTACTCTTTGTTGGCTGAAGGTTTGTTTTTTTTTGGTAAGCATGTTTTCACTGTCTGAAATATATTTAAACAGCAAGGGTGGAGCATTCTAACCACCTTCACATCTCCTCACTACTGTTGATAAATGCTGAAGCTGTAACAGCATGATGTTGAAATCACTTTCTCTTTTGCAAATGGTTATTAATTACCGTAACTGGTTTATCAATTATTTACTATTAGCACACATTTGCCTAGTGAGTCTACTCACTCAGAAAATATATCAGCTAAACAAAATACACGTTCTTGTCTTCAAGATGTGTTCCCATCAGATGTTCTGTATTGACAAAATCCTAGAGTTTCTTTTTTGAAAGGTGGTGGTACCCATTTATAGGAAGAACATAGTTTCAAGTCATAATACAGAACTGTAACACTTTATCAGTCACTTACAAAGGAAATGCAAAGTAAGAGCTATGCAGCTGTTTCCACTGAAGCCATCTTTATTTCTTAAAATGAACCTGTCTGAAATACCAGATGTTTTCAGAAGCCCATCTGCAAGTCAGGGTTTCCTGAAGATTTAGTCCAACTTAATGGATAGGATATCAAGCTGTGGGCTGCAAAACTAAAACTCCATCACAGTTTTTATGCCTAGTAGACATTAACAAGCAAAAAAATTCATTTTGAAGTTGAAATAGAAAAGCTTTGTGGGTAATGAGTGGCTTGTGGACAGCCCTCTAGAAACTTCTCATCTAAAGGATTTACTCTAGAATTCAGCAAAACTTTTGCAGGCAAGACCTGAAAGGAGTATGCTTTTCTTCCAAGATATTTTGTCCAGGTCCCTTTTTTTTGGTCCTATCAGCAGAATGAAAGTAACTTCCCATGTTCTAGCAGCCACCCTATTTTTTTCCTTCTCATATGCAGGACCACCATCAATGATATTTGTTCTGTTGCATAAAATGTAGATTCCTGGGGCCGTAAAGAATATTTAGGAATTTGGAAATCTATCTACTTGCTCAACTCAGTCTTCAAGAATCTGATGTGTCTGTTATTTACTGTCTTAAGAAACTGTGCATTTGTCTGTATTCTTCCAGTGCTGTGTTCTACTACAGGTGATACTAAAATCTTTAAACACAGTTGTAACTTTCAGTGTGGTTCCAGTGAACTCCTGCTCACTTGGAATAAGCAGCATTTATAGCAGTCAGAGTTCTTTAATATGGTTAGCACATCTGTTTTATGATCTGTGATCCTTCCCCACCCTGGTGGATTCTGAGGTGATAGATCTTTGGACATTTTTCTTGGCAATGAAGACAGCTTAAACAGTGAACCAGTCTGTGTTCCAAATAATGCTGGAGAAAAGGTATGAGGATGTTTTAATTTCAGAGTAGCTTAGGCTGTTACTGTCATAGCTGATGGGGTAAATATTTGTGCTGTGGAGAAGATTAATTTATGGAGGATCACATCTGGCTTCATTATTAGTGAAATGACAGATAATCCAAAACTGCTCTCTTCTTTAAGCTGTTTCAGGGTACATGTGGAAGCATGTAGGGCACTGATGAGAACCCTGGGTAGCCAAATGAATCAAAACTTGGGGGGAGTATAGGACTATGCCTCTAAAATGATTACCATTTCTAAAAGAAAATTAACCACTTATTTTCCTGTGTTTTGTATCTAAATTTGTTTGGCACATTTACTAAATTTCTGTGTATCTAAATGTATATATTTTCTAATCGATTTTGGGATTTTGCATTTAAATAGACTTTCAATAACTTGTAGAACTTGACAAGCCTAAAATAATTTAGAATAAAATCACACTTTTCTGAAATATGCAGCAGGAGATCATTTCCACTCAGTATTTTAACAGGCTGGCACAATATATGCTGCTTATGGGCAACAGCATTTGTGTGAGGACTAAATGATGTGTTTAAATATTTAGAGCAATTTGTTGGGCACTTGGCATCCAGTCAGGGTCAACCCACCACACTTGACTGAAAGTGAACTTGTGAGGGGAAGAAAATTTATCAATTGATTTGCCTGCCAGAATAAAAATGAAATTATTGGTTCATATATCAGGTATTAAAAAAAAAAAAAGAGTGGCTCTTCTGTTTATTCCTACCAGCCAGATTTTGCTGGAATATTTTAATATATATTTTTAGGAATACAGTAGCCATGAACATTATTTCACTATATTAACAAGATTTAGAATTATATAAAATTCAGTTCATGCAGGATTGATAAAATAGTATGTGAAAATAGATTTTTTCCTTGGTATTCTGCATCTATTATTCATTTTGTCTTTCTCAGTTATTAGTCAGGTATGCAGTATGCTTATAATACCCATTTTAAATGTTTTTAACAGCTGCAAATTTATCTTGTCTACAACATCTGGTGGAAAATACTGGTTTAGAATACTTCAGACATAGAAATGGCTTGTTTTGTATGCTTTACCCATAGTTTTGCTCTTGGTGAGAAAATGAGTAAAAGGACAGTGCAGAGGTGAAGATTCTCAATTCAGTAACAGGATTAAAGGTTGTGCTTGCTTCTGTGACAGACCTTTTCTTAAATGCTGTTTGCACTATACAAAGTATATTTTTGAAAGAAGCAGGATCCAGGTTAACACATGACTAATAACTGTTCTTGCTTTCAAATAGGTCTCTTAGTTTTGGATTTCAAAGTGGGTTTTTAGAGAAATACTTTTTCTCTCTCATAGATAAGGACCTGCAATGCTTAGTACACAGGAGTGGATAGATTGATTAGCCAGGGCCAGGGAACTGAACTCAAATGTCTCTTTAGTGCCTTCTTCAAACCTCCAGATGGAATTGAGGTGTTAAGGGTGAGACACTTCCTCCTTCTGCTCTTAATAGATCTCTGTTGCTTGCGGAGCTTGAGAAAGAAGAGAAAGAAAAGGACTGGTATTATGCCCAGCTTCAATACCTGACTAAAAGGATTGATAGTCTCCCCCTTACTGAAAATGTAAGTACCGTCTGAGTGCTTGGTGAGGTGTCTGGTGCTACAGTCTGTGTTTAGGTGCTGGGTGTATTTTGTTAATTTGGTGGCATTCTCTACTATCACTTTTGTTCAAAATTTTTTTTCATTCAATGTGTAATGATAACTTAGCCTAAATAATACATTTTTCACATGAAATTTTACACATCAAAATTCATACATATCAGTATAAACGTCAGTGAAGTCAGAGGAGCATTGAGAATCCATTATGGCAAATTAATTGCATGTCAATACACTCTGTTCCCCATTCTTTTGTTCGGTGGATTTTCTAGTTTTGAGAGTAACATTTGCATAAGACAATGTTATTTTGTAACAATCAGTCAAGTGGTTCTATCGCCTATAGCAGGTGTTGCTGTAGGCTTTTACCTTGGCACCTCCAAGCTATTTATAGTCAAGTCACTGTTTCCTGGTATAATGAAGATGTCTGATATCCCACATAATGCAGGATTTCCTGTTAGATGTCAGCAACGTGGATGTATTTGCAGTGCATTCCTTTACACATAGAGTTGGGAAGGTGTGGTTGAGAGCCTCACACCTGATGAAGGATTGGTCAGTCTTCTGGAAATGGAAACAGACAACAGAAACACTTCTTTAGTGGGCAGAAGTAATACTGAGCCATAGCTGAGCTTAGCAGAGCACCAGAACCAAGGGAGAAGGCCTGAAAAAGATTTGGAGGAAGTGCAACCCTTTTTCAAAGCACTGTCAGCTGTACCTGTGTCACTGTCATAGGTTTTAAGGTTGTCTGCCCTGTTACGTAGATAAAGATTCACTTAGCTGCTCTTAGGATTAGAATACATTACTTAAATCTACACTAAAGGCCTTTTGTGCCAATTTAGATCCATTAGTACTCAGTCCAGACACAGCAAAATGACAGGTCCCATTTGGTGCTTGCAGATGATTGTGTTGTTTAGACTTTCTGAATTGACCTTGGTGAAGTCTTCTGGAAGGACTGGTCTCGAAGACTCACTTACAGACTGAGTAATTGTCCAAAGCCAGTGAAGAGCTTTGCTCCTGCCTCAAAATCTCATTTAGTTCAAAAGTCTTCCCTTAGGCTGTATTGGTGCTCCTAGGTTTAACACTTGTGCTCTTTTCACAGGGCAGTTAGAAATAAGGTAAATACCGTGCATATGAATACCATTGCTATGTGGAGTAGCTTGATACTTGTGGATAGTTTTGAAAATGCCAGATGTTCCTGCAAGGAATGATAGTTTCTCAATGCTTACGTATTATATTTAATCATTTGACAAAACTCAAGTGTAGTCTGCTGGTTGAACATCATTGTGTTCTTGTTTTTCTCAATGCAGTCATGTTTTAAGAATGTATTACTATGTTTTGTTTGTTTATGAAATTTGTTGTAGAAAAGTAATTGTGTTCTGCATTTTGTTCTGAGAAATACATTGTTTACATAAATGTTATTTGCTAAAATGCCTTCCCTGTACTCTGGTTTCAGTTCTCCTTGCAAACAGATATGACCAGAAGGCAGCTGGAGTATGAGGCCAGGCAAATCAGAGCTGCAATGGAAGAACAACTGGGCACTTGTCAGGACATGGAAAAGCGAGCACAGGTAGAGTTTGTCTTTTACCACTAGAAGCAAGGGAAAATGTTTTCCTTTTCCTGCATATTTATTAAATTATTGTAATTGTATCTTTAAACTGTGTATAAACGCAGCACTTAGTTAGCCTTCTGAATAAAAAAAATAGGAATTGAGATGTAGGAAATAATTGCTCAGCAAAAAGTACTCTCATCTGCCTTTTATAAATAAGCCTTTTGTTTCAGCAGATGTAGACAATTTATTCAAGAGAAAATACTTTTTAATTATAATTTCCTTACAATTTTCTACCATTTTATTGGCTTCAGAAAAGCCAATGTATTTACAACTGCTTTATTTTGCATATTTTTGCTGCGTTTCTTTGTGCTTGTAAGTTTAGAATAAAATCCAGCTAGTGTTCTTAAGTTTCCTTAGCCAAAAAAGATGTATCAGGGGAAAATCTTCTCAAACAAGGTATTCAAGTAAAATGTAATTCACATGCATATCTGGAAGCTGTTTGCTCTCACCAAGAGTTGTTTTGCATTCTTGACGAGGATATGTACATATCTAACCACATGACGCACCCATTTGGTGTTTATTACATAAATCAAAATGTAATCATGTGCAAATCATAAATTAAATAATCATTTGGTTGCTGGTTATAAAAAATAATCCCCCATAGGAGGAAAGCAGCAATTTGAATTATTTATTACCATTTACTTCTGTATTGAACAACGAGCTTAGTAAGATTGGGGGTTTTATGGTAAATGTGACAATAATCGGTATTTTCAAAACAAAGTCTTTCTAGGCTTTATATTTTTAGGCCCCCTTGCGAGGTTGACTTACAAGATTTTGCTACATGAGAAACATTTCTAATTTGGTTTTACATTTAAGTTAAAGCAATTGTTCTGATTACAAGGGGTAACCAGAATAGCTGCTTTAAACTTCAAAGTGAGTCATCTCGTAGGACTTTTCAGAAAATTCCTACAGTTAAAAGTACTTGGCCAAAGAGATACCCTGCAGCTGTCAGGTTATGTGTGCAGGACTGTGCAGGGATTTGTTTCTGCTGATGTTCTCAGACAGACCCAAGTTCAGTCTGCTTGGAGTCACTGGTCCTGATCTGGGAGCTGTAGGATTGTTAATGAGGTTTATCAGCAGAGTTGATGCTCTCTGCAGATTCAACTGTATAGTTTATGTCAACCTGTCCCAAGAGAAGGTCCTGGACAGTAAAATTCCTGGGAAAGTTCTCCTGCTGTTACAGGCTTAAGTTAGAGGATTGTGATGTCCTGGTTTGGAAAGATAAGTGTCTGCTAAGGAAGATAGGAGCCTCCATTGAAACAGAGAATGTAAACCCACTCCCTCTGAATTATTTAAATTTTGAAATTAAGGTCAG
>WEIU01003902.1:13513-69777 GCA_013389925.1 Aegithalos caudatus
CAAATAATGTCACTTCAGATGTAAAGTTACTTTATACAACTATTTTATGTTAATTAAAGTTACAAGTAAATAAAAGAATAAATGGGAATGCAGTATGAACAAATAGAAATCAAAGGTGATATTTCTCAAGTAGATTCTAAAGTTAAAAACATTGCTGTTGTTTATTCCATTGTGTTCTCAGACTTTTGCTGATTTGCCATTAGGCTGTACCCCTTTGTGTCAAGAAATGCCTTCTTTTTTTTTTTGCTTCTACAGTGTTTGGCATAAAATATGCCCCTGTTTAGTGGAACTCATGAGTTTCCCTGTAATACAAAAAAAATTAATTAGAAGAATGATCTGATGTTTAAATCTCTGGACTAAAATTGGGAAAGGCAGGTAGATTCCTGTCCCTTTGGAAGACTCAGTCAGTAATACTTGGCAAATCATGCAGTATTTAATTGTTTATATCTGCACAATTTTTTTTTTCCTGTGTTTAGGTGCATATATAAAGATACTCAGATTTTCTTGATGCCCTTTTATGGGGGGTACCCCATACTTCTGAGGGTCCAGCCCTGGTCAGAGTTGGCTGAAAATAATTAGTGAGACAGCATGGTCGGATGTGTCTTGATAAATAAAAAAGGTTTAATAAAATAACAAAAATAATAAAAAATAAAAGATGAAAGCAAAACACAGTGTAGGGACAGACCCTACCACCTGCTAAAACACACTGATAATGCTTGAAGTTCCTTTGTTTTGTCCCTTTTTATACTTAACGATTGAGGATGGATCTATTGGAAAACTGCCGATAGAAAGGGATACAGGTTTTGATGAACAGTCACATGGTCCAAGGTGCTCCTCTCCTGGCATTGAGCCAATTACTGTCAGGACAGCAAAGAAGATCCTGGGTCTTTTACCTTATAAGAAATACAAGGGTGAGTCCCAAACCTTTCCATATAAGGAACCACTTGCTAGTGTTTGTGGTGCATTCCTACACCCTTTATTGGATACACTGCTAGTTACACAGAAAGAAATTAATTTTATGGGAAATTCTGGGGAGACCTGCATCTTCTGAGTGCTTAAAGGGGACCTGTAATAAACGTTTTAGAAGAGAACAGTGATAGGAGAAGAGGTAATGGCTCTAAATTGATGGAGAGTTGATTCAGGTTAGGTACAAGATAGAAATGTTCTACATTGGGAGTGGTGAGACACTGGAAGGGGTTGCCAAGAGGCAGCAGGGGCCCTCTCCCTGGAAACATTCAAGGTCAGTCAGGGCTTTCAGCAACCTGATTTACTTGAAGATGTTCCTGCCTTTGGCAGGGAGTTTGGAATAGATGACCTTCCAAGGTCCCGTCCAACCCAGAGTATTCTGTAATTCTGTAGAATTAAAATAATACTTAATGACAGTGAGAGACATTTTTTGTCAGTCATGCATTGTGTCACCAATGCAGATATTCCCAGAAATATTTTTATTATCTAATTATCTTTCTAATATTTTAAAATTTCTAGAACAAGGAGCAAAGGATGGGATAAATTATCTATTTGCCTCTGTAGCGAAGCATTTATGTGTTTTCCAATAATTTGCTTTACAAAATAAAATCAAATTTATAGCTTAAAATTGTAACTTTCCAGCTTCTACTAAATGTTGATGCTTATGGTGCTTTTCCCACAGCTGCTTCTGATATGTTTCAGTAATTCATATTTTGTGGTTATGTGTTTTTTTGTATTTCTAATTTTTTGTTTTTTGTATTTCTAAATTTTCTAGGTTGTGTTTCTCTTTCGTATGTATCTTTTGGCATTAGCACATACTTCCATTTTCAGATTATAAATGTGCTGACCTTTACACTGTCCACTAGATTGTTTTTCTAATATAGCACTGTAAATGTTAATCAAGTAAAGACATCAGAACTTTTTTCAAGCATATGTCTATTTAATGAATCTATCCTTGACACAAAGAAAAAAATACTGTTTAATCAATTTGGTCTTCAGCCCATATTTAAAGTCACAATGTGACTTTATTAAATTATCAAGCTCATGCACTTACTGTTTCACAGACTGATAATGCATCCTGCACTTCACTGTACAATTTGTGGGGAGTATGTGTATCCTGTTACATTTGGAGTCTCTTAATTTTCCCTTTTCTAACCACAGAATGGTTGCAGTGGGAAATGAGTAGCAATATGCCTGTAAAAGACTGATTCCGAGAGGTCTGTAAAATCCCAGATAAACCAAAGAAGCAGTGTGTAGATTTTTTTTTTTTTGTACTTAGCCTGTTAAATTCTTTAAGATTTATAGGAGCAGAAAATCTTAGAGATTCCGCATAAGCAAAACTCCCAAATCAATATAGCAAATGAATATCATAGAAATCTGTCAGGGTCTCATACCTTCAAAGACACTCTGCAAATAAAAATATCTCTCAGATCTCTGTAATGCAAGTAAAATTCTTATATTTGAGGTAAAAGTGAAATAATTTGCTAAAGATCTGCATAAAATACCAGTTTCAGAAACAGAAGAATATTGTGCAAGTTAAGGGGAGCATTTTTTAATACCTAAATGTGTGCTGTGTGATGACCTATGACATCCAAATGAATGTTCAATGTTATTAAAACCCCAATTACTCACTTACGTTTTGAATGTTTGCAATCATTCCTTTCATTATGATGAACACTATTACTGCATATAGTACCTGCTGCATGTTCCTACTGAAGTAGGTTTGTTTTGTACTCAGCAGTACTTGCCAGGAGCTCTTCATGCTGTCACTCTGTACAGTAAGTAAAAGGAGTTTTTGAGCAAAATCAAACATGAAAATCCATTCATTTCAGGCAAGGGTGGCCAGAATTCAACAAATAGAGAAGGACATTCTTCGTGTTCGACAGCTCCTGCAATCACAAGCAGCTGAAGCAGAGGTTAGTGAGCCTAATAACTTGCCTTTTTTATTATGGTATGTATATTTTCTCTAAAAAACCCAAAATATTTGAATAAAGTGGTAGGCAGGATTATGCATATCAGCTGTTGAGGTCATAATTAATTAAGTAGTCAATATTCTTACACTGTTACTTGCCCTGTTTCTAATGGATTGAGGATGGAATACTTGGATTAGTCCTCATACTTCTGTGAAGCTTCAATCAATAATCATATATAAGTTGAAAGTTTAGCTTAAAATTTCAGTAAAAATGTCAATGTGCTTGTAAACGCTGAGTCCTGATTTTAGAAATAATTAAAACAATAATTGTACATGCCTTTCTAATTATTAATCTCTGATAAGCACCTTCATGATTTGCTTGTCTTCTGAAAGAGATAAGATGTAAAAAAAGGATGAATAGAGCTTCTGTCAGATTTCATTATAGAAGCCTGGTATATTTTTAGTGTTTAAGTACAGGGTTCTATATTAAGAAATGCTGGATGTTTCCTGTAAATTACAAAGTCCATAGCAGTAACTGCCATTAGCAAAAACTGCTCTCATGGAAATTCACTTAGAATGTCAGCTCCATTTCTTGTACTGGTAAATTAAATTGTGTGTTTGATATGAATATTTAATGACTTGTCTTCACCCAAAAATAGCTACAGAAAAAGCTCAGAGCATCATGTGGATCACTAAAGGATGTGTATTTTTCCATTTTGTAAAATACTCGTTTCATAGTTCCAGGATTTGCAGGAAATCAATTATTGTAAGTGATGCAGACCATAGTGTCTGAAATTAAAGTTGCCTGGTCTGTTGACATGAGTCAGTCCAGGTGTTTATAGATACTGACAAGATCTCCCTGAGCCTTCTCTTTCTCCACCTGAACAGTCTCTGGTCTCTCAGCCTCTCTGTGTGGGAGAGATGCTCAGGACCCTTAAGGACTGCTGTAGCCTGTACAGGACTTACTACAGTGAATCCACTGTAAATCCAGCTTTATTGTGCTGGGTAGGTCTGAGCAGGACTTTGGATGCTGAGTAGAGAGGAAAGACCAACTGCCTGGCCCTGCTGGCAGTATGCCCCTCACTGCAGCACAGGACATTGTTTGACATTTTGCCGCAAGAGCTTTAAAAGGATGGCCCCCCAGGACCTCCAGGTGCTTCCCAGCTGGACAGTTCCAGCCTGGGGTCGTTTCCTCACAGGTGTAGGACTTTGCACTCCCTTGAACAGCTTGAGCTTCTCCTCAGCCCATTCCTCCCACACATCCAGGTCCCTCTGGAAAGCAGCTGAACCCTGTGCTGTATCCGCTTCTCCAGCTTAGGAAGGGTGTACTGTGTCCCAGCATGCAGCTGTTGGACAGTATTGGTCTCGCTATTAACTCTGGCTTGCCTCCAGCTGTACTTTGTGCTAACTGATGGCAACCCCCTGATTTCCCAGCTATTCCAGCAGTTTTCAGTCCACGTCCCTGTGCCCTCACCTCCTGCTTGCTCCCCGAGCAGCAGTGCAGGGACGTGCCAGAGAGCAGCACCCGGCCATGCCCATTGCCCAGCACAGGCTTTGGAGCTTTCCCAGCAAGGCAGCTCTGCTGTACCTTGTTCTTCCTTGCGTGCCTGTGCCCAAGGACATTCCTCTTATCTCAGCTGTGTGCACTGCCCTTGTATTCCCTCCAGCTAGAGCTCCTGCCTTGCCAGCCCTACCCTCTGGCCCCTGTCATTTCTGGTGTAAAGCCTGCTTGACCAGCCTCTCAACAGACACTGTTGCGCCATGTAGGCAGAGAGATCCTGTCCCTAGAGTGTTCATCTTTTACTCTGGTAGAAAAAAAACAAAAACCAGTATTTTGAACTTACTTGAACTCGGCTACTTAAACAGTATTGAGTTACAACTATGTAAAAAAATAAAAAGTTGTCCTCCTAGTTTTTCACTCCTTTCACCAAATTATTTGGCTGCCTCATACACTGAAGGTCTGATATATTGAAATTCTCGTGTGATGTGTCTTATCAGGAATATGTTTGGATATCTGATGGCATAGTTACATGTTTTAGGATAGAGTTACCAGGGTGCTGATGGTGGTAAAGGAGGCAGTCACTACACATACCCTAATTCATCTGCACAATTTTTTTTCTCCTATGTTTAGATGCATTTATAAAGATACTCAGATTTTCTAGATGCCCTTTATTGGATACACTGCTAGTTACACAGAAAGAAACTCAATTTATGGGAAATTCTGGGGAGACCTGCATCTTTTGAGTGCTTTCTTTGTCAGTCATGCATTGTGTCATCAATGCATAGGTATTCCCAGAAATATTTTAAATTATCTTTCTAATATTTAAAAATTTCTAGGACAAGGAGCAAAGGATGGGATAAATTATCTATTTGCCTCTGTAGTGAAGCATTTATGTGTTTTCCAATGATTTGCTTTACAAAATCCAATCAAATTTATAGCTTAAAGTTGTAACTTTCCAACTTCTACTACATGTTGATGCTTGTGGTGCTGTTCCCACAGCTGCTTCTGATGTGTGTTTCAGTAATTCACTAATACTTTATAGTGTGTTTAATAATTTTGAAGTGATGACCATCTTCTACAGAGAGCAGCTAGATCTAATTCTGAAATGGTCTGGTGGAGTCACACTGCAAAGTCCATATAACTGAGAAATACAAACATGAGACATTTTTTATATTTTTATCCTGTGCCTGATACTGTTACTGAACAAGTATATTTCTTCAAGAAGTCTATGCAGCTGTGGGAAAATGATGGAAAATTCTTTTAACCTTAGTACAGTAGTGTTTGATCCCTATATTTGTGGTTAATGCTTAGTTTTGTACCATACAGTGCTTAGTACAAATGCCAGAGATTAGCCTGTCCTTGTGTTAAATCCCTATATCTGTGACTAATAAGTTGTGTTCCAACTAATGCTTCCTTATTTAGTTATATCAGTAATTAATATGTACTAGCTGATATCTTAGTTTTGAGAACAAGAATTGTGTACGACAGCAGAGAATGATAAGAGAAGTACATTATGGCCTGATAACATATTTGAGATACTCTCAAGGAGAAAAGATTCATCAGAAGATCTGAACCATATCCAGAAAAGTCCATGGAAATAATTAGCATATATGCATATATTCAGGAAATGTGATGAATATGTATTTGTTTCAGGAATATAGCCTGGTATGTTAGTCTGTTCCTGATCATGCTTCGAGGAGAATTCCCCATGCATTCAGCACTGGTAATAAAGAAATGTTGGCTTTCTAACCCGGTAAATTGGTTGGAGACTTTATTTCCTCGTTTTTGGTGCCAATAACGATATTGAATGTGTTCCTTATGTTATAAAGACCTGGTAACAACAATAATAAATACCACAGCTTGTCTGCTGATACAGTCGGCCCTGTGATGATGCTAGTCACTGTGGAATCCAAATGCAATATATCTTGAAGAGTAAGACCAAATATAATGCTGCAACATAAAGTCAGCTTTTGGAAATCAATGAGCAGAGAAAATTCTCAGAGACATTTTATCACATTTTTAAGTCTCATGAATGATTCTAGAAAAAATTGAAGTAATTTACTTGCAAGTGGTGGTATCTTCATCCACTGTAAGATTAGACTTGTCCAAAAAGAATTTTCAGCTGTTGGGTACAATATGAAATTATTTTAAAAGAAAAAGGAAATTTTTGGCAATAGTGGTACACGCCATTGTTTCATAATATCTGTAACTTGAAATATGTGAAGTACTTTGATTAGGCAGTGTTGCTGTAGATAAAATGTTTTTTTTTCTTCCTGAGATCATGCTCAGCAGGTTTTAAACTGTGAGGGGGACTTTCTTTTGTCTTCTAATCAAGTGTAGCAAAATTCTTTATTACAGTTTCTTAGTTTCATTTGTTGCATTTTCCATTTTCATATATATGTCTTACTTGTATATATATTGCATTTAATATGGAGTAATGGTAATTGCTAATGAATATGTAAGTGCTTTGGCAACTTAGATATTGACAAAGTATAAGGTAAAATTATTTATAATTGGTTTTCTTAACAGAAATAGTCAAGGTTTACTATGCTAGCTAGAGTTTATTATTTTCTGCTAATAAATACATGAAAATTAGTAACTGATAATGATAGTTCTTGCTGACCTCAGAAGCACATAAAAAATTGTGGCAAATGCCATGGAAGGAGCAGGTCCACGTCCCTGTAATAGTTGCATGCAATCTCCCACAATTCTGCTGCAAGAGCAACAAGTGAACTCTTTTCAAACTGACTTCCATGGTCTGATGCCAAAAGTCAGCAATGACTGAGGGTACAAATCCAGCTTAGGCCTCCTCAAAACAGGTGGTGCAGTTTAACCCAGGTGGCCTGAGTGCCTTTCTCTGGCAGCTGTGCCTCAGATAGGGCTTACAGAGCTTGCTGCTGTTCACATGCTCTGGTTCTTTACTTGTGGTTGGTAGCTTCTGTATTTTCCGCAGGTCCTGTGTTCACTATTGAAAGGCCCTATGAAGAGGGGACATAATTTCAGTGGTTAAATTCCCTTTCTAACCATTAATCTGCATGATGAACAAGATGAATATTTATTTACAGTAATACTGTATTTAAAAAAATTACATTATCCATGTGCATGGATATGTGCTATTTTCATATATAATAAATATGTTTAATCATGTTTATGTATAATACATATTTATATAAATACTCAGCTTTCAACGAATAACCTGCTTTCTGTTGCCTGTGTTGTTATTAACTCCTTTGTGCCAGTCTGCATGAAGAGGACTGCTCACTTCAAATGACTTCAGTGGTTGAATTGTTAGGGAATCTTCACTGAGAACTCGCAGTTTTGATGTTCGAATCCAGCTGAGAACTGATGTGATAGTAATAGGTTTGCATGTTGAGAACACATTCTGCATTTCAAATTAGATAAAGCCTGCTAGTAACTGTTAAAAGCTACCTTGCAAATTAATTTGTGTGTTGACTACTTTTTGTATTGGCATATTCTTGAGAGTGCTTAGGGGGAATATCATGTAGCAAACCAATATATGTTAATAGGAGCAGAGTGTTAAAGGAGAGCCAAAACTTTTCTTGTTAGGGAATGAAATACCTGTGTGTTTGTGCTCTGGATGCAGCAGAACTATTTAATAGATACACCCCATTTTCACCACACTTGAAGAAGAGTATTATTCCCCCTCAGGTGACTCAATGGGTCAGAGCCCTGCTAATAAACCATTCAGATTTTTATCTCTGGGCATGTTCAATACTGCTCTCTTCGTGGGATTCAAAAAGTCATTTAGTCACTGGAAAATTCTGTCTTTAATTACACTGGAGGCTTAGAAGTAGATTTTTTCAAACTTGTAATTACACTTTATTCAGGATTGAATGTGTTGTGAGGCAGGAATTCAGCATTTACTGAATTTACCTCATGTCTGGCAAGGCCTGATCTTGATTGGGTGCCCCACTCTTGTACTGAGAACCAAAGTTTCTTCAGTTACAGTGTGAGTATCAATAGCAATTTCATTTCATACACAGCAACAGGGTGAAAATTTGAGATCAGATTTTAAAAAGTAGTAACACGGTGTCCTAAAATATTTTGAGATTTGCTTTGTGGCTTACTCATTTTTCATAAGGGAAGATATCATGCCAAGGAATTTGTTACCAATAGTTGTTTCCAATTTTCTCATATTAGTTTGTGTAATATCCTGAATTTTTGACATACCTGATTCATTTAGTTAAACTATGTTTACACTTAAGTTTATCCCTAAATTTTACTTCACATGCTGATTACTGGTTTCTGAAATTCTGCTCAATGTTAAGTGAGACTTCTCTGTCTTAGATGATCAAAACAGAGTTATTTATGCTAGTGATGACTTTAACCAATGAGAGTATCCAAAGATGTTTTAGGGTGTGTACATTGAAGAGAGATATTGATAAAAGTCAGAAATAAATATCCTTAAAGCAAGATCAGGCAGACTGTGCTATCCTAGATCTGCAGCTCAAGAACATTGCAGAGCCACATAGAAACTGCATGATATACCATATGTGGCTAAACAAATTAATTAAGATTGTCTGTTAGGTAGTAGCCTCTCAGTCTTTGAAATGAAGCTTGGCAACAAAAACAATACTTAAAAAATAATCTTGCTTTCAAATTTAGACTTCAGCCATTTCCATGGATTATTCCTGTCTTTCTGAAATGTTTTAAACACATTAATAGGTGACATTTGATACTTCACATATTTCATAACTGCTCATTTAAATGCCTATCAGTGGCAAGGAGACCAGTTCAATTTTTATATAGATATATGAAAATCTGTTTTCCTAAAGGAATTGCAACCTGTCTGTACCAGCTTGCCACATCAGTTAAATTTATTTTGACAATATTTTAGATGGATCAGTATCAGGCTATATAAATTTCTTTTCTGTTAAATTGGTAACTCTGCACTGTTTGTCTTTGACATTTCGAAGGATTCTTATAGCACAGATATCCTTCTGTTCAAGCAGAAATTATTCATCTTTGAATGTGAAGCTTAATTGAACAGTGCTGGCTGTAGTCCCCGGTAAAAGCAGGGATCACGTGGCTGAGCAGAGCAGACAGTTGTTTGCTCCAATTCTGTTACATTTCTGATAGGAATGTGAGCACAGCTGGTGGAAAATGGTGCTGCTGTGTTTCACAGCGGATCCTTTGTCTTGCAGGGCTGTAATCCTCAGAGGAAATGCTTCTCTTTCATCTTGCAGTTTTTTGAAGGCACTTGGTTGTGGCTGTTAATTTTTGAGGCTCAGGCTTATGAAATGCAATGTGCTGCTCAGTGGCTTCCTGAGGATGCAGTACTGATGCGCTCACAGCTTTGAATGATAAACTGTACCTCATTTCTGTTTGTAATTTCATAAACTCTTATATTAACAGAGAGCACCTCAAAGCAAGCACGAGGCAGTTTCCCATGATACAGAGAGGCAGAATGAAGGTCAAGGAGCAGCAGAAATCAGCATGGCAACCAGCAGTACTGGTCAGGTAAATAGAGTATTTTGTTTGTTTTAATATAATTAAGTATTTGAGGCATATGATGCTTACACAACTTACTGTGTTTGCATACATATTAATTTTAACAAATGTATGTTTTTCTTCTTTACATCTATATCTGGGGAATTTCTCGTATTTACTGGAAGGAAGTGTTTCAATAAAGGGAAGTATAAATATTCAATAATGCAGGGAGCATTTTTCTTTTGTTTAAATGATTAATGAGCCTAATGGTGTGAAAGAGATAGCAAGAATGACTACAGAAAATGTATTTCATTGTAGGTGAATTGTAATATAAGAAGTATTAGTAAATTACAGAAAATGGTTCAAATTTTCATTTTCAAAATTACCAATTGATAAGATATTGGTGATTTTTTAGAAAAGAAGATAAATAAATGACAGGTTTATCATTAATGTTTCTTTTATACTGCATTATCTAAAGTTTTGAAACTGAAGTATCAATGAGGTAATCTGAAAGTTGAAGGGTTATTTAAATGCTTCTAAATAATCTTTCATTGCTGTTCTTCCTTTTAGTACTAAACTACATTAGTGGAATATTTTGAGGTTATACGTTAAATTCTTTACTTGTCTTTTAAAACCAATATTTATCAATATTTATTACTTCTCTCTTTGGCTAAAAATACTTCTATTTATTTACCATGATTATTTCCTTCATGCTTAGACATTCCCACTAGTAATTTGGGTTTTTCAAACTTCATACTACAGATTTAATAGCTGAATTCATATACAGGATATTTTTTTTACTTCAGGGAAGTAGAATTATTTAAATATTTCCAAAAGTGTCTTGTAGAAGATTTATCAGAAAGAATTCTGGTTTGGCTGGAATTAAGCAGAGCCCATAATTTTGCTTTTGAAATGCATTTGATCACCATTTGGAATTAAATTTTATCATCCATATCTTATTGAGATTCTGACTGTTAATTCTTATGACAGCTTTGTTGTTTGGGAAGAAAATAGTTCACTGCTGCTTTGGGGCTTCCAGCTTAATGTATTTAAATAATTGATGCATTGTTGCTCTATCATCCATCTTCAGAGAATGAATTAGGAGTTTTTCCTGGACAGTGTATTTTTCAGGGAAGGAAGGAAGGAGGGATTGTTATGTCTTGGCAGCCTTATGCAAATGGAGGATCCACTCATAATTCAGTTGAGGCCTTAACATTGAGGATTTGTGCAGCTTTCATCTTTTCCTTGTAAAAATGTATAAAGCATGGATAGTCCTTCCTGTCCCGGTGGGGGATAGAGCCAGGGCACTGTATCTGTGTTAAAACAATCATCTGGGGATTATTTGCTTTCAGTGCAAGTCCAGACAGAGGAGGTTTAATGGATTGGGCATAACATTCATTTCTGCTAAACCAGCTCAGTATACTTAAAGCAATCACCATTCAGTGAGTGAAAAAATAAAATGTTTTTACCAAATTATTTGGTTCTACTTGGTTTTGTAGTCAGTGTTAATTGAATCCAGAATTTTTCATTATTTAAGTGTGTCCTTTTCAGCACCATCTTTTAGCTGTCTTTTCTTTTCCATTGGACTCACTATTCTCCCACTGAAGTAAAATTTTGATTATAGCTTTGTTTTGCAAGTTCTATAAAGGAATTTGTTGAGATAGACAATACATCAACATTTCTTCTTAAGAAAATACATCACAAAACAAGGAAAATTTCCCAACTGGCATGGTAAATTGGGTAAAATAATGAGTGAAGGACAGTGAAGTATAAAAGGCAGAAACAAGATGAAGTAGACAGGAAAGGATTTTGAAGGAGGAATTCCTACAGAGGAAGGCTCCACATAATATTTCCTTGTAATTTTCCATTTTCTTGGATGAATGGCTGCTCACCTGACCTTAGTTTCATCTTTACAAGTCCATGAGAAATGTAGTCACACTTCAGCTGAGCAGCCTGGTGTCCCCCAGGTAGCAGAACCACGATGGGTCTGAAGGAATTCGTTACCTGAACTGAGGTTGATACTGCTTGGGGGAAACAATAGAAAAAATTTGCTATTTCTGCCTGGTGAATTTTAATAGATAGTGCCCCAGACCTTTTTACCTTCTTGGATGAAACAATCACACTTAGCTTAATAATGGATAATTTTGGTAGTACATTATGCTGAATCTGTAATCCTCTGAATGTAGTTTCAGGAAATATGAAGGAATTGCACAATACAAAAATCTGGGAATTCATTCCCATATTCCTAGCACTGAACATTATTTAAGTGAATAATGGAGAAAATGTAATGTGATTTTCTTCCTAAGCTTTTAGTTTTGATTTTTTTCCATGTAGCTAATAGCAAAAATAAGGGTTTGGTTTTTGATTTTTTTCCATGTAGCTAATAGAGAAAATAAGGGTTTGGTTTTTGATTTTTTTCCATGTAGCTAATAGAGAAAATAAGGGTTTATTTACACGGGAAATATAGATTGGAATAAATGGCACTAATATAAATAACTCCAGNTTGAGGCCTTAACATTGAGGATTTGTGCAGCTTTCATCTTTTCCTTGTAAAAATGTATAAAGCATGGATAGTCCTTCCTGTCCCGGTGGGGGATAGAGCCAGGGCACTGTATCTGTGTTAAAACAATCATCTGGGGATTATTTGCTTTCAGTGCAAGTCCAGACAGAGGAGGTTTAATGGATTGGGCATAACATTCATTTCTGCTAAACCAGCTCAGTATACTTAAAGCAATCACCATTCAGTGAGTGAAAAAATAAAATGTTTTTACCAAATTATTTGGTTCTACTTGGTTTTGTAGTCAGTGTTAATTGAATCCAGAATTTTTCATTATTTAAGTGTGTCCTTTTCAGCACCATCTTTTAGCTGTCTTTTCTTTTCCATTGGACTCACTATTCTCCCACTGAAGTAAAATTTTGATTATAGCTTTGTTTTGCAAGTTCTATAAAGGAATTTGTTGAGATAGACAATACATCAACATTTCTTCTTAAGAAAATACATCACAAAACAAGGAAAATTTCCCAACTGGCATGGTAAATTGGGTAAAATAATGAGTGAAGGACAGTGAAGTATAAAAGGCAGAAACAAGATGAAGTAGACAGGAAAGGATTTTGAAGGAGGAATTCCTACAGAGGAAGGCTCCACATAATATTTCCTTGTAATTTTCCATTTTCTTGGATGAATGGCTGCTCACCTGACCTTAGTTTCATCTTTACAAGTCCATGAGAAATGTAGTCACACTTCAGCTGAGCAGCCTGGTGTCCCCCAGGTAGCAGAACCACGATGGGTCTGAAGGAATTCGTTACCTGAACTGAGGTTGATACTGCTTGGGGGAAACAATAGAAAAAATTTGCTATTTCTGCCTGGTGAATTTTAATAGATAGTGCCCCAGACCTTTTTACCTTCTTGGATGAAACAATCACACTTAGCTTAATAATGGATAATTTTGGTAGTACATTATGCTGAATCTGTAATCCTCTGAATGTAGTTTCAGGAAATATGAAGGAATTGCACAATACAAAAATCTGGGAATTCATTCCCATATTCCTAGCACTGAACATTATTTAAGTGAATAATGGAGAAAATGTAATGTGATTTTCTTCCTAAGCTTTTAGTTTTGATTTTTTTCCATGTAGCTAATAGCAAAAATAAGGGTTTGGTTTTTGATTTTTTTCCATGTAGCTAATAGAGAAAATAAGGGTTTGGTTTTTGATTTTTTTCCATGTAGCTAATAGAGAAAATAAGGGTTTATTTACACGGGAAATATAGATTGGAATAAATGGCACTAATATAAATAACTCCAGTTACACTCTTGTAGCATAAAATACTTCTGCTGGAACATGTATCATACTTACTCGATTCAAATGTGAGAGTGAAATGAGTATAAGGTTAATGTGTTTAAATATTCCAGTATAACTAGATTATTTTCTGTCTATACAAAACGCTTCATTAAGTTAAAGTTCACCTTGTACTTACAGTCTCTTCCATTTAAGACATTGAACTGTATGAACTGTAAAATTCCTCTTTCTATATGGACCACACAGAAGAAAGACATTATTTCCAAGTATCTTCCTTGGAGTTTCCTTCAGTGTATTACCTACTTTTACTGGAAAAAAAAATACATTAATTGATCCATAGTTTGTTTTAAATCCATAGATAGTTTGAAATCCATAAATGGTTTGAGATTCGTAGGTAGTTTGAAAATGCTTTGTAAATTATGCTAATAATTCCATTAACAAATTTTAGGGTATCAAGGAAAAACTGGTGACTACCTCAGGAAAATAGTTATTGATACTAAGTGTTCTCTAGACAAATACAGTTTTTAATTTTCCAAAGCAAGTGGGAAGGGAATGACAGAGTGGTAGTAAGGGAAAACTTCACAGATAGAAAGAAAACAAGAGCAAATAAAAAAAGTAAAGAATATGAGTGCATAAAATGAAATTAATTAAAATTAAATTATTTAAAAGAGGACAAAGATGCTAATAACTGAGTCTTGTTAATACAGGTGGGAGCATACCTAGATTCTAGGAAAATTACATGAAGTAGTGTCAACATTATTTTATAGTTTTCACTAAAAAATCTATGCAACCACTTATAATTTGCTTTTGAAATGGACAAATTCAAACAGAGTTATTCATTGCCTAGATCAGTCTTCTGTTACTGGTGGGTTCTTGGATACCTGTTCTGGTGCACTACAAAATCTGACATAAAAGTGGAGGCTGGTTTTTTCACTTTGTTGAAATTAGTATTCAGTTTGTTCCAAAATCCAATTTTTTCTTGGTGAAAATAGTAACTATAAATCTATTCAGTTGAAAATACAGTTCTATTGAGACTGAATCTTAGGAAAGGGTTAATAAACCCAGGTTTAACAGTGACTGCTAAGTTGTGTCAGGGCAGAGAGGATCTAACAGGAACAGGTTGGCAGTTCATTGCTGTCGGCACAACTGCATCATCCAGTGCTGAAATTGAATTACCCAGTGTTGTTCTTTCCCTCCAACTTGGTTTTACATGAGTTGTTATTTAAATCTGTAGGGTTCTGCTGCTCGAGTGGACCACGAGACAGCCAGTGTTATGAGCTGTAGTAGTAGTAACTATTCTGTTCCTCGCAGACTGACAAGTCATCTGGGTACCAAGGTAACCGAAGATTACAAACCACAGGTCGCTAATGCTACATTTTTACTAATACAATAACCTCATTGTTTCTGCCAACAGTACTAATATTATCTGAACAGTCTTGTCCATACATTGTAATGTCTATTAAGTTAAAACTTTAGTGTATTTTTTCAACTTTAAAAATATATGCACAGCAATCTTTCTTTTTTAACTTGTTGATGATGAGTTAAGAGTTGTTACAGTAAGGAACAAGCAATTCCTAGAAGTTACTGAAATATCTAAAAACCTTGTGATGTTGCTTTATAATCAATGATAAAAATTAATGCTCTTAAGAGTGCTTTTTCGAATACTATTAATTTTGCATTGTGTTAATGATTTTGGGACTTAAAACAGTGTTACAATGTTGTAATTTCATTCCCACGCTGTATGCACAACCTAAAGGAAGGTTTAGGTTGCATACAACTGTCTGCTAGTTTTCACTGCAAACTGTAGATCCTCCACAAAGTTAGAAACAGTGGGAAAGCCCTGAAGGCAGAAAGAGGAGTGAGTGTAGAAGGATACAGGCAAAGACACAGGTTGATATGAGAGCGCTCTGGGTTAGGAAATTATCAATATTTGTGCCCAAAAAGGGAAAATGGTAGAGATTCTAAATGGAGGAGTGCATTTACAGGTGCAAAAAGAGATGAGTCTGTGGGCAGTGTGTGTAAAAAAAGATAAACAAATAGATTTTTTTTTTGTTTAGTTTTCCTATAATGCATGAGCTGCAACTGGGAGGCCTGATTTGGTGGCTTCTTCAGCTTTATCTTCTGGCAAAAACCTTACCTTCCAAATTCAAGTAATACTGGATTATAGCTGTTAGTTGAAACATCTGCAAAGAGATACACATAAAGCAAATTAAATTCACTCTCCTTTAGGAATCAAAGGGTTTGTTTAAATGCTACATTTGGGGTTTTCCAGACCAGGAAGGCTGGATCTCCAAACGGGGATGCTTGACTGTCCCAGAAGTGGCTCCTATTTCAATGGGTTTTGCCATATGACCATACAGTTTCAGAGTCTTTAAAATTTGTATTGCCTCAGCAATCCTGTAGTGTTTAGAAGGTCCATGTTACCAGACTCTCTGTTTAGTCTGCCTGCTGCTGTTATTTCTTTTAGAACTCAGTATGTGTATTAATCCTCAGGCACATTGGAATTGTCACTGAAGACACCAAATAAAATCATTCATTGATAGGGTAACCAGTGCAAATATCTAATTATTAGTAGGAAAATTTGTCTAAATTTGTCCAAAGTCTCATTTCTTCCTTAATTACTATGTTCTAGAGAAACACACACACTGCTACTTTATAATTCCCTTTGATAGTTTATTTATGTTGTGCTTTGACTCTGAATGTTCCTGTTCATCTTAGCTTTAGGAGTTTGAGGTATCTTAGTATCTAAGATAATCTTCTACATCCTGTTATTCTGCTAAAAGTTGACTAGAAGAATCACGTGCATTTCTTGATTGAAAGGTGTTACTGAAGAGAGGGAGTTCAAACCAAATAGTGCCTTGGCCACAATATTACACAAAAGCCAAGTGAATCACTCAAAACCCACTCTTTTTAATTTAAAAAAAATTGGCATACTCCAAGTTAAATGGGTAGTGCTGCATTTTCATGGTGTGAGTTAATTTGACAAATGCTCAGTATTTTATACATACCAAGTAAGCATTTGTTTGCTTTACTGTTTTTATCCCTGTAAACTTGAAAAGTATTAATTTAACTCTTTAGTTTTGCATTTGCTCTAAATAATCTGGTCCATATAAAAGTCAGTCATCATAACAAAAAAACTGTTGGTTAAATTGTGGTATTTTAAAGGGTAACTTGTCAATGTTTTTTCAGCATGATATAGACTATAAATGACGTGTAATTAATTCACAGAACATAACTTTTTAAAGAGAAATTTAATTTTGAAGGTGTTTTGGTTTTCCAAAATGAAACACTTTATATGTTTATTTCATCTTTTTTACGATGGAAATCTGGAAGTCTTTGTTTTGGTTTTATAGATTAATACAGTTAGACACAGCTATCCCCCACTTCCAGCCATTTAACCACTAAGTAGAATTTATTAAAAGTATGAATGCTGTAGTAATAATATTTAATTACTTCTAAATAGCACAATTTTTTTCACCATTAAATAAGGGGGCTTTTTGCTCATATGTACCATTCAAATTTGTTTCAGTTTGATGTGTGTTTTTAAAACATAACTGTATTTTTAAAATCATTTGACCTGCAGGTGGAAATGGTGTATTCATTGTTATCAATGCTTGGTACTCATGATAAAGATGACATGTCAAGAACATTGCTAGCAATGTCTAGCTCCCAGGACAGCTGCATAGCCATGCGTCAGTCTGGATGTCTTCCTCTCCTCATCCAGCTTTTACATGGCAACGATAAGGACTCTGTGTTGTTAGGAAACTCCCGTGGTAGCAAAGAGGCCCGTGCCAGAGCCAGCGCAGCACTGCACAACATCATTCACTCCCAGCCCGATGATAAGCGGGGCAGACGGGAAATCCGTGTGCTCCATCTCTTGGAGCAGATCCGTGCGTACTGTGAAACATGTTGGGAATGGCAGGAGGCACATGAACAAGGCATGGACCAAGACAAAAACCCAAGTAGGTTCTGCAAGCCATATAAAAACATCTTGAAGATATATTGAAAAAAGTGGATTTACAGAGAGTAGAACTTTAATCTGACTTCTTGTTGAATGTATGCAAGTTTTCTTATATAGAAAATATTTCTTATATAGATATATGTATGTGCATTGGTTTTTTTTAATTTTATTTAAGTTCAGCAACTGTTGGGAAATAGTATGTGTCACAGATATGATACCCTACTTACAAGCTTTTTATTTAAATCTTAGACTCTGGTGTGCTTTCCAGATAGTAATTCTAGTGGTTTATATTTGTAATTTGTAAAATAATATTGAACATGTACTCATTCTGTTTTACATTTTTATGGATCAACAATCCCAAACTGCTTTTCATGCAGATGTTTAGGAGAGCTTAGCACATTCCATTTGGGAGAGGGGCAGAGAACACAAATTACATAATCTCCATCTATCAAAATGAACCACTATTTATAATGTTGTATGTGAGAAATGTAAATTAATAGGATTTTCTCAGGGAACAGTTAGAAAAATAGATTTAACCTTAGAATTAGCTTAGTTGCTTCTCTGAACTGAGGGCATCCCATGAGTGCAGCCCATAGGTGTCCATGGCAGGTGAGTGACTGAAATCAGGACTGCCTTGTGCCTGGGGCAGTTCAGCAGGAGTGGACTCTGCACAGTTGTATCAGTATCATTTCTGCATTATCCAGAACCTAGCTCACAAAAGCGTGAACTTAAAAACTTCTAGGTTATGAAGCGAATGGATTAATTAACCACTCATAAGGATATGGCACTCAAAGAAACAGAATATTATTTAAAGCCACCAGAATATTTGACCATATTGATTTGTTTCACAAAGATTGTTAATTTCTAAGAGTGGTAAGTTAATATTTTTGCACTGCAAGTGATGTTTCTAACTGAGCACATACATTCAAGATTCTCCCTAATTTGTTTTCAAGCATCAAATATATTTACAGTACACGCTTTCTTCAATAATAGTCTTAACTACTTGTCTGTTCATGGATTACTGGGAAGATACACACCTGACCAAACTGCAGCTGCTTTATTTTTAAGATTAGACTTGCTCTGGAAAACTTAAGATCTAGACAAAATCACCAGGGAGGTACTAATTGTTACCTGTTTCTGGATCAGTGCCTGCTCCAGTGGATCATCAGATTTGTCCTGCAGTGTGTGTTTTGATGAAACTTTCATTTGATGAAGAACACAGACATGCAATGAATGAGCTTGGTAAGATCAGACTTGAGAAGCTTGCTAGAAACATGACCTTTTGCATGTAACTGCATATATGGCTTTTTTTACTAGCAGTTTAAGCTATTAACAATTCATTTGTATCAGTTGTTGCCCCCTAAGTGCTAAAAGCAGTTTAAATTAACCGCACCATTTGCCACCATTTCCCAGTGGATAAATTATATGTTACTGTTTTTTCTGCTATGAATTGTGAATTTTGGAAGAGTAGTAGTATTGTGGAAATATATGCAATTTTACAAGTATTGGCTTAAAATGGAGACTACTTCCTGGGATGGGTGGTTTTTTAGTTGGTGTTTTAGTGTGGATTTCCATCCTGCATTTGTTCTTGTTTGACAGCCTGATTTGTTTTAGTCCATGCTGAGTAAATTCCATGCATTCAATTTTAGCAATTTGTATGTCTTTCTGAGCATTGTGGTTTTCAAATGTTTGAGGTCTGTTCTGTACATAAAAACACTATTTATTCCTTGCAATATATGTCCTATACTCTAATATATTAGAGCACAGATTTTTTTTTTTCTTACCTGAATCTTTTTAAAGGAGGTTTGCAGGCCATTGCTGAACTGCTGCAAGTGGATTGTGAAATGTATGGACTCACAAGTGATCACTACAGTGTTACCCTAAGGAGGTATGCTGGTATGGCTCTGACAAACCTGACTTTTGGAGATGTGGCAAACAAGGTGAGAGCAGAACTGTAAACTTCTAGTAATTTCAGTTCATAGCTGTTTGAGTTACAGCTCTCAACACAGGTGATTAGAATCTTCAGGATGGGATATTGAGTTTAAACTCAAGGCAGGAGTTCCAAATAGCTCTCTCATTCCATCCTGACAGGGAGCACTACAAACAGAATGTTGCATCCTACAAATATGGTCTTGGCTCTCAAGTCACTTTTGTCACTGAAAGCAAGGATTTTGTCTACTGGCCTGATTTTTTTAATGAGAACTAGGTTAATATGGCACACAGTGATCTTCTAGTAATTGATTGATTCTCAGATTGATGAACTAAAATTCATAATTGGGTTAAGTTTTCTGAAGTTTTCAGTTATTAAACAATATTCTTATTGTAATGAAATTTTTCAAACCTCTTCAGGCTAGAGCTTGCTTTTAAATATCTGGAGCATATCTGGATCAAACTGGGCATTAGTTCAATCATTTCAAGAGAAAATTGGTTCCCCTAATTTCTGACAAGGACATTTCTTTCAAAGGCTGGAAACTTACAATAGATTTTTGCCTCAGAATTTACCAGTGTATCTTAAAATAGCTCCATACTGAAGACATACCTTTCTGCTCTAGAGGAAAGACATTTAAGCAGTAAATGGAAATAACAGACTTCAGAGAACTCAAGATTTGTTCTCTCACTAGGCAGTGAGAGAGCCAACAACACATTGCTGGCTCACAGGGGTTTCTGTCTGGTGCACAGAAAAGGAGGCTCCTAAGGTAGTAAAGGTCCAGATCATGTCCTAGAACTGCTGTAAAAAACAGAAAATTTTAGTACAATTTTACTACTTATGTATTGAAACCAATAACTGTGCTGAAATTTTTAGTAGTTGTAAGCCAAGTATTGATTGTTGACAATATATTTACTAAGTTTCTATTGAACTTATTTATTATTTGCTTAAAATATCAAAATATTGGGAAGAAGCAGCCATCTAACCTGCTGTTTAATACTGCTCACTTTTCTTTTTTCTCCTGATTCCTACCAGGCTACATTATGTTCAATGAAGGGCTGCATGAGAGCTCTTGTAGCCCAGCTGAAATCTGAAAGTGAAGACTTACAGCAGGTAATGCTCTTTTGATATAAAATATTTATTTTGTTGTTTTGTCTGCTTTTCTTATACTCATTTCATTAATTAGGAAGTACATTCTTCTTGTAAAACATTCTTATCTGTGGGATCATGTTCTGGGATTTTTTTGTGGGTTTTTTGGGGTTTTATTTTGTTTTGGGGGGGGGTTGTGTTTGTTGTTGTTTGGTTTGATTGTTGTTGTTGTTTTAAATGATAATGCATGGGCTATCAATCTTATTTTTATGACCCTGATCTGTTAGTGTCTGTTCTAATGGGCCTGCTGTGTAAGGAAAACAGCCTGAAAATAAGGCCTTTAGGAAGTGCTTAGGGTAATCCTCAGAGTTGAGAAAGCAAAACTGTTGGAACTTGAGTAAAATTATTAAATATTAAATTATAATCAACTGTAATTAATACTTATTGCATACAAAGTGGAACAGCTCTTTAAAAGAAAACCCATTTTCTTTGCAGTCTGAATGAACCACCAGATAAAAGAACAATTTTAAATAAAATTGACTTTATCTCTTTAAATGCTGTTATTGAAATATTCTCTTCCTAACAGGAGGATCTCACTAGTTACAATTCAGAAAAATATTAGAATTACAATAGAGGTTATTGGATACATTCTGTGATGTGGTATTAGGACAGGTATTGAATATTCTTGAAAAGAGAATCACAGCCCCATGGGCCCTCTGACTTCCAGGATGTCTCCAGCCACTGGCACCTAGACACCACACACAAACCCACAGAGCAGGAAGCCCTCCACTCAGGACAAGTTATAAATGGGATTTAGTAACAACATGGGATTGAGTGCACTCAGAAGGCATGTCCACACAGCTGTATCAGCCAGTCAGCTATTCAGATGTCACTGTGCCTTTCTGTCCCTGTGCTTTCCTGTGCTGAAAGATCACCTCAGTCCATCTGTTTTCCTGCCTTTGAAACCTTTCGGTCCTGGCATCCCGCAATTAAGTGTTCTAGAGTTCCAGAATGCTCTTCCTCTGGATCCCACATCCAGTGTACCACATCCCCAGTCCAAAAGGGGCAGAGAGCTGCTCCTTTAAACTTCCCTGAGTGTCACAGCTGGGCCATGGGATGGTGAGTCCCCTGGGAGAGTCCTGGGAAGAGCCTGGACAGGGCACAGTTCCCACCTGGCTTTGGGCTCCTGTGTTCCTCTGGCTGTGGGCTCTGATGGGCTGGGTGCTCCTTGGGAGCAGCCAGGGCAGGGTATTCCCAGGCCCTTCCCTGAACCAGTGGCTCCCTGTGCTCCACTGGAGGGGTGAGCAAGGGAGCATACTGTAACCTGTAAAGTTTATGCTCTTCTGTGACAATGGGAAGATCCGTAAGCAAAAGTTTTCTATTAAATTCATTTCATGAGGGATATCCATGCTTACAGCTGTTCATGAATGGATGGAGTTTAATGTGTAATGACTGCCCACTACAGTGACAACCTATCTCAGTCTAACTGCTGCCAAGTACAAGGACATCTTCTGGACATAACTATTCTGCTTGTAAAAGGCACAGTCTACTCCAAAAATACTGTAAAGAGCTTTATAAATATCAAAATAACCATACCATCTGAGAGACAGGCAAGTGATATTGTTCTGTTTTCTAAGTGAAAAAGCTAAGAGAAAAGTATTATATAAATCTCTGCCCTGAGATGACATAACTCTAGAACAGACGTAAGAGTAGAGAAAAAAAACTATCTACAAATGTTCTACTGGTGTGAGAAGCAGGGAACCTGATCTCAAATCTCTATTTTAAGTAGCAGCACACAAAATCCAGTACCTTTGACCAAAGTCTAGCACCTTTGACCAGTCTAGCAGACAATACAACAAAAAGCTGTCAGCAAATTTTAATTCAGTAACTGAACATGACTACTGTTAATTAATCATAGCATTTGATAAGCTCGGGAGAAAAGTCTGTTAACCTGCTAGAAAGTATCTACCTTGAAATACATTGTTTTTCTTTCACATTTTGCAGGTCATTGCAAGTGTGTTGAGGAACTTGTCCTGGCGAGCGGACGTAAACAGTAAAAAGACTCTAAGAGAAGTTGGAAGTGTGAAAGCATTGATGGAATGTGCTTTAGAAGTTAAGAAGGTATCTTCTATAAGTGATTCAGTTGAAGTTTTGAGACATTGCATTTACTTTACACAAAACAGTAATATTGTTTGACCATTTTTGATAACAGCAGTTGGTCAAACGGTTGATGTGGTAATTTGCTTTGAAGAAAAGTTTGACTTAACATAGCAGCAGACCACAATGGAGCAATGGCACCTCAAAACAAATGTTGATATGATTTTAATTTTGAGGGTTGACCTCTTTTGCTTTTCATTTGTATGAGCTGTGTTAAAGTAGTCTTTTTATTATTTTGTCATTTAATAAAAGCTCTTTTCAGTTAGTTAGTAGGTACCTACTACTTATTTGGTGTGTAGATGGGAGTATATTCCATCCCAGAGGTTCCTGCCAACTAGTCTTCAAGCCCTTTCTATCATTGTGGCAGCAAACAAATGTTGAGGCACATATTTCTGATATATCTGGGGCAAGCAGTACTAAATCTACAGCTGAAAGAAGGAGCGAAGTGAACAAAGTGAACGTATGCACTGCTGCCTGCACCCAGCTTACCACCCCACAGAGCAAAATGGGAATGTACAGAGCTCCTTGAAGGTAATTTAATGTGTTTCTGAGAGCTTCAGGTCAATAGCTGAAAACTTCTCCTGTCATGTTGCTGTTTTCCTAGGAATCCACCCTGAAAAGCGTTCTGAGTGCCTTATGGAATTTGTCAGCACACTGCACTGGGAACAAAGCTGACATATGTGCTGTTGATGGTGCTCTTGCATTTCTGGTTGGCACACTGACATACCGGAGCCAAACAAACACTTTAGCCATCATAGAAAGTGGAGGAGGAATACTAAGAAATGTTTCTAGCCTAATTGCTACTAATGAGGATCATAGGTAGGTACACTTCTGACAATTTTTAGCAGTTCCACATGTATATTTAATAGACAGTTTCTATGACTAAGCCTTAATATTAATGCATTTATTAAGTATAGTAACTAAAACCAGCTAATTTGTAGTACATTTGATAAAGTGGTGATTTCACTTACATCACAGGAATATGCAAACAGATTAAGAGCTGCTGCTTGTTAATGATGAACTGTACTAAAAGCTAACTATGCATATCTGTAATTGGATTTGGTTAGCATTCAGGTAAAAGCTAGTGGAAATACAAGTTATTTGCACTGGAGAAGTCTTAATTACCCTTTGTAAGAGAAAAAGTTGTTTCTAGAATAATAGGTTTCTGTTTTGCTTTGTCTCTTATGCTTTTGAAATGCCACTTAACAGATGTTTGTTTTCAATTACTCAACACCAGGCAAATCTTGCGAGAGAACAGCTGCTTACAAACCTTGTTACAACACTTGAAGTCACACAGTTTGACAATAGTTAGTAATGCATGTGGGACCCTATGGAATCTCTCTGCTCGAAATGCAAAGGATCAGGAGGCACTGTGGGACATGGGAGCTGTGAGCATGCTGAAAAACCTGATTCACTCAAAACACAAAATGATAGCCATGGGTAGTGCCGCAGCTCTACGGAACCTCATGGCAAACAGGCCGGCAAAGTACAAGGATGCCAACATTATGTCTCCAGGATCAAGCCTCCCATCCCTCCATGTCAGAAAGCAAAAGGCACTGGAAGCAGAATTAGATGCTCAGCATTTATCAGAGACTTTCGACAATATTGATAACTTAAGCCCAAAAGCACCTCACCGCAGTAAGCAGAGACATAAGCAAAATATGTACAGCGAGTATGTCCTGGACGCCAGCCGCCACGACGATGGGGTGTGCAGGTCAGAGAACTTTAATGCTGGCAATATGACCGTGCTCTCACCATATGTAAATACTACAGTGCTGCCTGGCTCCTCCTCTTCTAGTAGAGGAAATGCAGAAAATTCTCGATCTGAGAAAGACAGGAGCGTCGAAAGGGATCGAACAGTAGGTTTAAATACCTATCATCAAGCTGCAGACAATACTGGGAATTCCTCTAAGAGGATAGGAATGCAGATTTCTCCTGCTGCAGCTCAGATTGCCAAAGTTATGGAAGAAGTAACAAGCATGCATGTTCCACAGGAAGACAGAAGTTCTGGTTCCTCTTCTGAAATACACTGTTTGACAGAAGACAGAAATGCCCAGAGGAGATCAGCCTCTGCCCAAACTCACTCTAATACGTACTTTCCAAAATCTGAGAACTCAAACAGGACATGTCCTGTGCCTTATACAAAAATGGAGTACAAAAGAGCTTCAAATGATAGTTTAAATAGTGTCAGCAGCAGTGATGGCTATGGTAAAAGAGGCCAAATGAAACCTTCCATTGAGTCTTACTCTGAAGATGATGAAAGTAAATTCTGTAGTTATGGCCAATATCCAGCTGACTTGGCACACAAGATTCATAGTGCAAATCACATGGATGACAATGATGGAGAACTAGACACTCCTATTAATTATAGTCTTAAATACTCAGATGAGCAGTTAAATTCTGGAAGGCAAAGTCCCTCCCAGAATGAAAGATGGACAAGGCCCAAGCATGTAATTGATGATGAAATGAAACAAAATGAGCAAAGACAGTCAAGGAACCAAAATGCAGCCTACTCTGTGTACACTGAAAGTGGCGATGATAAACACATGAAATATCAGACACCTTTTGGACAGCAGGAGTGTGTTTCTTCCTTTAGATCAAGAGGATCCAGTGGCTCAGATCAGAACAGAGTAGGCTCAACTCTTGGAATGAATCAGAAAGTAAACCAGTCCTTGTGCCAGGTTGTTGATTACGATGATGATAAGCCAACCAACTACAGTGAACGTTATTCTGAGGAGGAGCAACATGAAGAGGAAGACAGACCAACTAATTACAGCATAAAGTACAATGAAGAGGAACATAATGTTGATCAGCCTATTGATTACAGTTTAAAATATTCAACAGAAGTTCCAGTGTCTTCTCAGAAGCCATCTTTCACTTTTCCAAAGACTTCTTCAGGGCAACTCAATAAAACTGACCATATTCCCCCAAGCAGTGGGAGCACATCAGCCCCCTCAGCTGGTTCAAAGAGGCAAAATCAGCTTCACCCAGGCTCTGCACAGAGCAGAAATGGTCATGCACAGAAGAACGCCTCCTGTAAGACTCCCTCTATTAATCAGGAAACTATACAAACTTACTGTGTGGAAGATACCCCAATATGTTTTTCAAGGTGTAGCTCTTTGTCATCGTTGTCATCAGCTGAAGATGAAATAGGACGTGATCAATCCACACGTGGCACAGATGCCAATACCACGCTGCAGATTGCAGAAATGAAGGAGAACAATGGCGCTCTACCTACAGAAGGTGCAGCCAGTGAAATCACATCAACAGCACAACACATCAGAACAAAGTCCACCAGACTTCAGACTTCTAGCTTGTCTCCTTCTGATTCCTCCAGACATAAAGCTGTTGAATTTTCTTCAGGTGCCAAATCTCCCTCAAAGAGTGGTGCCCAAACTCCTAAAAGTCCACCAGAACATTACGTACAGGAAACACCACTCATGTTCAGCAGATGTACTTCTGTAAGTTCGCTGGATAGTTTCGAAAGCCGTTCAATTGCTAGTTCTGTTCAAAGTGAGCCTTGCAGTGGAATAGTAAGTGGTATTATAAGTCCCAGTGACCTTCCAGACAGCCCTGGACAAACAATGCCTCCAAGCAGAAGTAAAACACCACCACCTGCTCAGGGAGTTCAAGTAAAAAGAGAGATACCTAAAGGAAAAGCAACCACTACAGAGAAGAGAGAGCCTGGTCCTAGACAGGCAGCTGTAAATGCAGCTGTTCAAAGAGTTCAGGTACTGCCAGATGCTGACACACTATTACATTTTGCCACAGAAAGCACACCAGATGGGTTTTCTTGCTCTTCTAGCTTGAGTGCTCTGAGCCTTGATGAGCCATTTATACAGAAAGATGCGGAGTTAAGAATTATGCCTCCAGTTCATGAAAACGAACATGGAAACGAAGCAGAACCTGAACAGGTAGATGATACAAAGGATAATGAGGAGAAGAAACCAGAGAAGACAGCTGAAGCAGAAAAAGACATTCTGGATGATTCTGATGATGATATTGAAATACTGGAAGCATGTATTATTTCTGCAATGCCAACGAAGTCTTCACGTAAAGCGAAAAAACCTTCTCAAACATCTGCTCCAAAAATACCTCCTCCTGTGGCCAGAAAGCCCAGCCAGTTGCCAGTTTACAAACTTCTGCCTTCACAAAGCAGATTGCAATCACAAAGGCATGTGACTTTTACACCAGGAGATGATATGCCACGGGTATATTGTGTTGAGGGTACACCAATAAATTTTTCAACAGCCACGTCTCTGAGTGACCTGACAATAGAATCCCCCCCAAGTGAGTTGGCTAATGCAGACAATGTGGGTGTGGGAGCAGAGTCAGGCGAGTTTGAAAAGCGGGACACCATTCCTACAGAAGGCAGAAGTACTGATGATTCTCAGAGAGCAAAAAGCTCAGCTGTGACTCCCCTTAGCCTAGATGATGACAAAACAGAAGAGGGTGATATTTTGGCTGAATGCATTAACTCAGCTATGCCAAAGGGAAAAAGTCACAAACCTTTCAGAGTGAAGAAGATAATGGATCAAATTCAACAAGCATCTTCATCACCAAGTAATAAAAACCAACCAGAAAGTGAGAAAAAGAAGCCAACATCACCAGTAAAGCCTGTTTCCCAAAACAATGAATACAGAGCACGTGTACGAAAAAGCACAGAGCCTAAAAGCAATGCTACTAATGAAAGAGGCTATCCAGAGAACAGAGATGCAAAGAAACAGAACCTTAAAAATAATTCAAGAGATTTTCATGACAAATTGCCAAATAATGAAGAGCGTGTAAGAGGAAGCTTTGCATTTGATTCCCCTCATCATTACACACCTATTGAGGGAACTCCTTATTGTTTTTCACGGAATGATTCCCTGAGTTCTTTAGATTTTGATGATGATGATGTTGACCTATCAAGGGAGAAGGCAGAATTAAGAAAAGGAAAAGAAGGAGAGGAAACTGAAAGTAAAGATTGCTCTAATGCAGAACAGTCTTCAAATCAGCAACCAAATAACAGGACACAAGTTTGTCAAAAACATCCAGTGGGCAGAAGCCAGACAAAAACTTTCTCTCAGTCAGCTAAAAATATTCCAGACAGAGGAGCAGCTACAGATGAGAAAGTGCAGAATTTTGCTATTGAAAATACACCTGTTTGTTTTTCTCGCAATTCGTCTCTTAGCTCCCTCAGTGATATTGATCAAGAAAACAATAACAACAAAGAAGGGGAACCTGCAAAACATCCCGAGGCTCCTGAGTCCCAGGTGGAATCCAACAGACCACAGACTTCTGGTTATGCACCTAAATCATTTCATGTTGAAGATACTCCTGTGTGCTTCTCCAGAAACAGCTCTCTGAGTTCACTTAGCATTGACTCAGAAGATGATCTTCTGCAGGAATGCATTAGTTCTGCTATGCCTAAAAAGAAAAAGCCCCCAAGAATGAAGAGTGACGGTGAAAAAAATAATTCCAGAAACACAGGTAGTATACTAGCAGAAGATTTAACACTGGATTTGAGAGAGATACAGAGGCCAGATTCAGAACATGGTTTCTCACCTGATTCGGAGAACTTTGACTGGAAAGCTATACAAGAAGGTGCAAATTCTATAGTTAGTAGCTTGCATCAAGCTGCAGCTGCTGCATCACTGTCTAGACAAGCTTCATCAGACTCTGACTCTATCCTGTCATTAAAATCTGGTATTTCTCTAGGATCACCATTTCATCTTACCCCAGACCAAGAAGAAAAACCTTTCACTAGTAATAAAGGTCCAAGAATTATTAAGCCAGGAGAAAAGAGTACACTGGAGTCTAAAAAAGTAGAGTCAGAAAGTAGGGGAATCAAAGGAGGGAAGAAAGTGTATAAAAGTATGATCACAGGAAAAGCACGCTCCAATTCAGAAGTTTCAAGTTTGAAGCAACCACAACAGACAAGTGTGCCTTCAATTTCACGTGGTAGAACAATGATCCATATTCCAGGAGTTCGAAATAGTTCTTCAAGTACTAGTCCTGTTTCCAAAAAAGGACCCCCAATGAAAAACATGAACTCCAAGAGTCCCAGTGAAGGCCAAAGTTTGACTAGTTCTCCAAGAGGCGCCAAATCGTCAGTGAAACCTGAACCAGCTCCTGTGACTAGGCAGCCATCAGGGTTGAACCAGAGTGGATCAAGTAAAGGACCGTCTAGATCAGGGTCTAGAGACTCCACTCCTTCTAGACCTCAACAGCAGCCATTAAGTAGGCCTCTGCAATCTCCTGGACGAAACTCCATTTCCCCAGGAAGAAATGGTATCAGCCCTCCCAACAAACTGTCACAGTTGCCAAGAACATCATCTCCTAGCACAGCTTCAACTAAATCCTCAAGTTCAGGTAGAATGTCATACACACCACCGGGCAGGCAGATGAGCCAGCAAAACCTTATAAAGCAGACTGCCTTACCTAAGAGTACCAGTAGCATTCCACGAAGTGAATCTGCTTCAAAGGGGTTAAACCAAACACTCAGCACTGGTGGATCAAACAAAAAGACTGATCTGTCCAGAATGTCATCTGCAAAGTCTAGTGGAAGTGAATCTGACAGATCTGAAAGACCTGTTCTTGTTCGTCAGTCAACTTTTATTAAAGAGGCTCCAAGCCCAACTCTGAGACGGAAATTAGAAGAGTCAGCTTCATTTGAATCTCTGTCACCTTCCAGGCCAGATTCTCCCACAAGGTCCCAACTGCAGACCCCAATTTTAAGTCCTTCTCTTCCTGATATGTCTTTATCCACTCACTCAGCTTCCCAGAATAGTGGTTGGCGAAAATTAGCCCCTAATCAGAGCCCCACTATAGAATATGATGGGAGGCCAGCAAAGCGTCATGACATAGCTCGTTCCCATTCTGAAAGTCCATCTAGGCTGCTGATCAACAGATCAGGAACATGGAAGCGTGAGCACAGTAAGCATTCTTCATCACTTCCTCGTGTAAGCACTTGGCGAAGAACTGGAAGCTCCTCCTCAATCCTGTCAGCTTCTTCAGAATCCAGTGAAAAGGCAAAAAGTGAAGATGAAAAGCAGCATGGAGGTTCCCTTCCTGGACACAAGCAAAGTAAAGAAAGCCAAGCACCAGCAAAAGGTACTTGGAGAAAAATAAAAGAAAATGAAATTCCTCAGATAATGAATGATCCTCAGCATTCTTCTTCAGGTGCCACAAATGGCTCTGATTCCAAAACCCTCATCTATCAGATGGCTCCAGCTGTCTCTAAGACAGAGGACGTGTGGGTGAGGATAGAGGACTGCCCAATTAACAACCCTCGATCTGGAAGGTCCCCAACTGGAAATACTCCCCCTGTTATTGACAGTGTTTCAGAGAAAGGGGGTGTGAATGGTAAAGATCCTAAAGAGGTTCATGAAAAGCAAACCCCAGGGAATGGAAGCGTTCCTGTTCGTACCGTTGGCTTAGAAAACCGTCTGAACTCTTTCTTTCAGATAGACAGTCCAGACAAGAAAGGCACTGAAACAAAGCCTCTGCAGAATAATCCCATTCCTGCACCAGAAATTAACGAAAGCACTGTAAGTGAGCGTACTCCATTCAGCTCCAGTAGCTCAAGCAAGCACAGCTCCCCCATCGGTGCTGTGGCAGCAAGGGTGACTCCTTTCAACTACAACCCGAGCCGCAGGAAGAGCAGCGTGGACAATAGCTCTGCTCGGCCCTCACAGATACCAACCCCAGTGAATAACAGCACCAAGAAACGCGACACCAAGTCTGAAAACACTGACTCCAGTGGAACACAAAGCCCTAAACGTCACTCTGGCTCTTACCTGGTAACTTCTGTTTAAGTGCAACAACAATAAAACAAAAACAAAAAACCACAAAACAAAACAAAAAAATCAAAGCAAAACCACAAACTTGATGTATTATATACAGCAGCTACTTAGAAACTTTGTTTCAAATGAAACAAAAAAAAAGGGGATTTTTTTTTTTGTCATTTTTATTTGTTGTAAATAGCTTTGATTCTTGTTAGATGGTCCTTGTTCTGGAAGCCATATTTGATAGTATTCTTTGTTTCCACTGGTGATATTTTGCAAGAATACCTGATTGACAGTATGGAATAAAATCGCTAATGCAAGTGTATTTGTACAGTATGTTTAACATGTATTCCCACGTTTGATAGGCATCCCATCCCATTATCCTTTGAATATTGCTTGTCATTGAAATCATGGAATAGCACAGAAATGATGCAGTCATATTGCTTTACCAATAATTTTACCAACTAAACTACATCAGGGAAGAATTGGTATTATTTATGCAAAAAATATACTCATATTTAGTATTTGTGAGTTCATCTAAAACAGTAATTAATCATGTGGCTGTGAAATTCACAGTAATATGGTTTCCACTGAACAAGCTTTCCTAGCCTGCTTTCTGCATGAATGAAACGATGGTTCATTTTATGAAGTAATGATTAACATTTCTGTGGTCACATAATGTGCATAGATAGTTATGGTGTAACAATTTACACTTTCTTTGTGCTCTGAAAAAGAAAAAAAACAACAAAAAAATGGTGTAACTGTAAAACCTTGAACATAATTATTTTACCTGAATTAGATTTTATCTTAAAGTAGGTAGAATTTTTTTGCTATGCTGTAACTTGTTGTATATTCTGGTATTTGAGGTGAGATGGCTGCTCTTTTATTAATGAGACGTGGGTGATGTCTCAACAGAGACTAAAATGATCATTTCAGAATAAATTATTACTATATGTAAGTTGTGTGTGTTACTTCTGCATTACATAAAAACACAGGATTTTACTTTGAGATGTCACCATATAATGTGGTTGTATGCACTTAACACTTAAGGCCTGATTTGGGATAATCCTACACTTCCAATATCTGTTCTTCCTTACCACTGGCAAATGGGTGTTGTAGGATGCTTTTAACATTTGCAGAATCAGGCCCTAGTCTTCTGTAATATATTTGTAATTGAGACAGTTTCACACATCTCAGGTGCGTAACAAGGCTAAAGGCAGGGTATTTCCAGTAGCCATGCAGTATAATTGTTCTCATGACTGCAAGCCTGAAACAATATTTTATCTATACAAATAATATTTGTAAAACAAATCATTTTTTTGATTGGGGATATAATGTAGAATGTGAGATAGCAACTATAAGATGAAATTTTGCTTCTATTTGTGCTCTCTAAGATTTTGTTTTGTTTTGTTTTAATTTATTTTAAAAAAATATGAAGGGAAAAATATTGCAAGAATCCCATGGCACCAAGAAATTTAGAAATAGTAGAAAAAGGATTTTATGCAAAAACGTGACATTTTCTGCCTTGAGACTTTTTGATGCAAATATAAATTGTGCTAGAACAATGCTGAAGAAAAACAGATTTGTGCTTTAAAAATATAAATATGGTCTGAATTTAGATAAGGATTACTTCAAAGTAGAAACATGAGAGAACAGAACATTAACCATTCTGTGCATGCTTGAACAAACCATGAAATTAAATGGTATAACAGTTTCGTTGTATCTCAGCTGGACTGTTCTAAAGGTAGTTTTTTAAATAACTGTTATGTTATAATGCCCTGATTTCAGGAAGCCCTGAAATAGAGCAATTTACCTTTATGGTAGCTTTAACACAGTTGCAGAATATATCACTTCTGTGGCTTTTGAACTTCTTATACTGAAATGAATCAGTTGAATTCATTAGAAGTCATGCACTAATTTAGAAACACAATCAAGACACCATCAGCAGACAGAAGTCAATTTATATAAAAGCCAGTACCAAAAATACCTGTTTGGCAGAAGTGGTATCTTACTTGCTCTTTTGTTCTTTACTTCCTGTCAAATTTACTTAGAGACATGCCATGTTCCTGTATCACCTTGTGAACCTGTTAAGAAGCAGCATTCTTCATGTTAGCATTTGAAATATTTTGTATAGAGTATTAAACTTCTAATATGAATGCATTAGTGTCCTTTTAAAGATGAGATAGAAACAGATTATGTCATGTATTTAAAGTCAGAACTTCCTGCTGGAGTAGAGTACAGAACTCTATCCTTGAGTTTAAATGAAAGACCACTTTTGTTGTAAATGTTTTGATTTTTTTAAATCATATTTTGTGCTGGGCTTTTAACAAGTAATACAAAAATATATGACATAACCCAGAATAGTTTTTTAACACCGACATTACATATTTGTTCTATCAGTTTAAGAATTAAAGGTAAACTCAGTCTCAGAAAAGAAATTCTGGTTTCAGTTACTGAAAAATGACTGAGATAATTTTTTTTTAATCAGAAGAGAAGTGAAACTATAAATAATTGTGTGCGTATCAAACACCAGAATGTCTTTGAAAATTACAGTGGCTTCTTGATACAGACTTGGGGATACTTCATGATCATTATAATTGGAAAGTTTCTCTTAGTATCCACTTAAGTAAACCTATATTTGTAGCAAAGACAGGCTAGAGAAACTTTCCAACTATAAGGGTAGTGATACACTAAAATATGCTTCCCATGGGAGTTGTTAAATTTCCATTATAGAAGTTTTAAGAAGAGGTTTATGAAACATCTCATAGGGATGGACTGTAGTATATTTCATATTGCCTGTGCAGAGATGGGTGATCTTTTGAAATCTCTTCCAGATCTACATTTCTCTGATTCTTTATCTAAAATACTTAGTATCCACTAAGAGCCTTTCAGAATATTTAAAGACATCCATGATGTTTGATTTGTGATGGGGATATGAAGTTATATTCTGTAAGCTAAAAAACAGATCCCAGAAATATAAAATCAAAGACATGAAAAATGGTTGCAATAAGTATATTTGGTCTTGGATTTTGTTAATGATGTCAGAGTCACGACAGTCAGATTTGATTTATGCTGCTAAATATAACCTCTTGTTCCTTGGTTTCATTTGTATGAAGTTGCCATAGCATGTAAGAGCATGTTATTTATGTCAAGATAAAACAAAGAATAGCAAGGAGCTAAGGAAACCAAGACTCAATTTACTGTTCTTCTGGGATGCACTGCCTTTCATTCTACCAATTTTGGTAGAATTTTTTGTGACTTGTGCTCAGACCTTTATTTGTCCTTGAATTAGCTTATTATATCTAGTGCATACCAAACTTTTACTTAAAAATCAGTTTATACTAAAAAAAACTCATAAAGCTCATTTCAGACTGCCTTCTAGCTCTGTCCTCTTGATGTGAAAAGCAGAGGTTTGACCTCCCCAAAATTTGTAATTAGTTCACTTTTTTTTTTCACATGTGCTTCCATTTTAGTTTTTTGCAGTGTCCCACAGTTAAGGTTACTGCTCAATTTCTGTGTAAGCTCTTCTGAGTAAATACTGCAATCTTTAGAGGGGAACTAATCTATTTCTATTTTTCATGTGCAGTTCTCTATCATGAGTATTTTCCCCTGATAATGCTCACAGCTCTGTCAGATATGACAGTTTGAAAATTGAAAGCCTTGCCACAGTTTTCTGATGAAACTGGAATATTGTTTCAAGCAGGATTTGGCTGCAGAATACAAGCATAGTTTATGCTATAAATGTCAGTAAGCTGCAGTATCCTTCAACATAGACTAGTACCTTTGATGGCTTTGGGAAGTTAGCTGCACTGTCTTTGGTAAAGGAGGAGCAGGGATAGAAAAGGGACAATTTCAGAGAGAGTCATGTTGTCCTAGGGATGTGCTTTCCTTTTTTCCTCAGTAAATTATGTAAGTTGCACCAGAGAACAGCTTGTGCACAAATTAATGAGGCATTATTTTGAAGTATACCGGTAGACCACAAAACTGCAGAATCTTTGCCAGATAATCTGAAAACTGAAATATTTGATGTCTACTTTTGAGTACTTCATAGCAGTCCATCCCCTTGATCCCCTTAATAGAAGTTGATATTACCAAGCTAACTATGTTAGCTTCCTCTTTCTTAAGGATAGCAATCCATACTATTTTTAGAACTGAAGAAATAGCATGTGCTGTTCAAAGAACTTTTCTTCTCCATTCCATGCTCCTGGCTCTTCTGTGACTTTTCAGTGGACCTGCTCACCTCTCACCTGCTCCCCTGATGGGGGTAGTAGGATTAGTTCTGCATGGATGTGCTGAATTTCCTCAGTGTGTAGTTGGACATGTGCCACCTGAGCCAGCAAAAAAGAAAACAGCTAGGGCTGGCTGGGATAGTTTTCTTTACAGGAGGCCATTGGATCAAGCCATTACAGACAATTTTATGCCTATATGCCAAGTTAGAGACCTTCACCCATTTTGACACAGCAAAAGCAAATTAAAATTGGAATTTTTTTTAACTGGGTTTTTTGCTAATGGCCTCTAGTGCTTTGCATTTATGTTTGAGAAGTCCTTAATCCTGGAAATTCTGACAACTAACTTCAGAAGTATTACATCAGTATATGGATGTAGAAAAGATGTATTTCTTCATCAAAGACACCCCCTTAAAAAAGTCTACCATATGTAAACTTCTGGGAGACAGTTTTTAGATTTGCAATATTAAATTCAATGCAGTAAATCCTTCCAGTAAAAAGAGGTATTGCAACTATTTCTTTCCTAGAAGAGGCTTGAAGAGGGGAGATAACATCTCCCTTTCTTAATGAGGTTAGTATTGTTGTGATGGCCTGGATGATGTTTAGGTGGATTCTCCTTAAAAGCTCTTCTAAAGTTACTAGGTGCCTCCCAAATCTTTCCCATCTAGCTTTCATGAAATAGTATGAACAGCCATAAGAACATCACTAAAAATGATGCGTAGACTTCACCTAAACATAACTTCCTACATCTACTGTAATGCCTTGCAAAGTTGGATCCATCTGTGCATCAGCTTTGTTCTTTATGAGATGTGTGATTTGGATGAAGCTGTGAATCAGAAGTGAAGTGTCAGTTAATGTAAAGCATGACTTTCTCCACGCATTTAAAACTCCAATGACCTTCTTGATACCAAATTATCCAAGTGTATTGCCTCTCTGGTTCCACAGCCATCTCCTTTGCACTTTGACATTTAACCAGAAGAGATGCCCACTTTTAATTTCATTTCAGATCACATGTAGAAATAAGATTCCTGCATCATAGTTTCCTATATGCAGAATAACAGTTTGTATCTGTAAATGTGTTTATAGAGAATGTTACGTAGCTAAGGTTGAGATTTTAGTCAGAATGGTAAGTTAACTGCTTACGTGTTGTGTTTGGTTACGTATTGGAAGTGCAAGGGAATTTGGTGTGGTGCATAAGAACTTTAAGAGTTCACAACATAATTAATGCAGGATGCCAAGATGAATTTTCTGTTGTCAAGTTTCAGTTTACCAGATGTGGTGTTTACTTACTCTAAGATTGCAGAATGCCTCCCTAGCATAGTTTTGCAAATTACCTTTCTTAGGAAATTTCCACACAGTTACAGGCTTATGTAATAGTGAATTTCTGCCACTTCAAGATTTAAAGAAATTATTTGAATTTTGCTGTTTGTGAAAACATCGTTTGCTTGAGTGACTGTAGAATTGCAATTAGGATATCAGTGAGATGAAGGGGGTGCTGGTTCACTCAATAAAATGCACTTGTGTCCAGAGCTCAAGCCATACATACAAACAGTATATCTAATACCATCCTTTCTGGTGGGATCTAACATGAATAAAGCTTGTGGTGGTTCTCTGCAACTGTCATCCTGTAAGATCAGATTGATTTGCCCACCTGTAAATGTTGTTTCTCTTGAACAAACTCAGCCCACAATTACCTTTCCTTCAATTTTGTTGTTTGCTTCTGCCTGAGATGCATTACTGTTTATATTCTAACTCTGTAATTAATTCTTTTTTCAATTATTCTAATGTATTTTGTTTCACAGTATACTTATTCTGAATTTAGTCTTGCTATGCATAATTTATTTATTACTTGCAGTGTTACATAAAATTTCCTCCTGATTGCACCTTGTCAGAGTGGAATTGTTTTCTTGGATACTACTGAAAGTTAGGTGTCTGTCCCCTGTATTAGAAATACGATTTCATTTAAAAAGGAATTTGTTGTTAAGATACTTCAGTAATTCAGTATATCAGAAAAAATTGCTCTAAAACAACCCATGCATTTTCATTTTAATGATGCTTGCATTTCAGATAAATAAGTGGAAAAAAGAAGCTTGAAAACCTGGTTCACCAGTAGAGTTCTCTGTTCTCTTCTGTGTTTCACCTTAGAAGGAACTGCACAAAACAAAATCTAGTTCTGACACAATGTAATTCCATAATCCCTCTATTATTAAAAAAAAAGTTTCACAAGGCTTATTTCATTAAGACTTACAAGCACAGCAGATACTATTAAGTCTTTCTTTCCTGTAATGAATGAATTCTTTAGTTCCTAATTAGACTATTAAGGGGCCTAAGTTGATTAATTCCCAACACACATACACATATATATTTATATTTACATACATATTTTACACTTCCCTATTCACTTTGACAAAATATTTAAACTTCAGCATTGTTGCTGATTGCTAAGATCCCATGTTTTCTAATAGTTGTACCACTTTTATATATTGAGTTCTAATTTGAGGACTGAATAGCTGGTATCTGATTTTCAAGTTGTTCTAGAAAAGAAATTCACTTAAGTCTTGGTCTGGATGTAGGAAAGGAAATTGCCTTGCTAGAAATGGAAATGTTTTATTAATAATAATTTTTAAAAGCATTGTAACTGTCACCTGCAATTTAAAGTCAGTAGGGATCATGAAAAGGAGGCTTTGAGTGATGATTATACTAAATACAAATGAAGACAGGCTAAGCCTAATTCTGCTCTTTTTTTCTCTAACAGTCCTCAATACAAAAAGCACATTGGTAGCAGGGAAGGCTTGTGCATCTTACCTGACCGTTGCTGAGGTCTGGGATGGCAAACATTCACAATGGAAGTAACCATGGAAGAATACAAAAATAGATGTAAAAACTAAGCCATAATATGAGTCACAAGAACCGCCGCCCCCCCTTTTTTTTGTAGTAGTAGTTGTAGTATTTTGTTATTCCATTGGGAGATGAAAAGGAGTTGGCATCCTTTTTTTCCTACACTGAGCAACTTAACAGCCATGATGGATTATTTGACACTTTTAAGTGTTTTAAGTGGCTTTGTTTAACCACAGTTAACCAAGCACTGTCCAGCCACTTGCTCCCCTCCAGTGGGATGGGGGAGACAATCAGAAGAGTAAAAATGAAAAAACTTCTAAATTCAGATAGTTGAATAAACAGAAAAGGAAGAAAAGTATGATGATGATAACAATAATAATAGAGAAAATACAAAACAAGTGACTCACAATACAGTTGCTCACCACTTGCTGACTGATTCCTGGGCAACCCATGAGCATGAGCCTCCAGCCAACTTCGTCCACAGGTACATCTTCAGCATAATGCCATAAGGGATAAGGAATATCCCTTTGGCTGATGTGTGTGTCCCCCCTCAACTACTTGTGCCCCTCAGCTCTCTTCCTGGCAGGGCATGAGAAACTTACTTTAGCAACAAAAACATGGGTGCATTTTCAACATTCGCATACTAAATTCAAAACACAGTACTATACTATTTACTAGAAAGAAAACTAACTATCCCAGCCAAAACCAGAACATAAACCATTTGGACTTGNAGTTTCACAAGGCTTATTTCATTAAGACTTACAAGCACAGCAGATACTATTAAGTCTTTCTTTCCTGTAATGAATGAATTCTTTAGTTCCTAATTAGACTATTAAGGGGCCTAAGTTGATTAATTCCCAACACACATACACATATATATTTATATTTACATACATATTTTACACTTCCCTATTCACTTTGACAAAATATTTAAACTTCAGCATTGTTGCTGATTGCTAAGATCCCATGTTTTCTAATAGTTGTACCACTTTTATATATTGAGTTCTAATTTGAGGACTGAATAGCTGGTATCTGATTTTCAAGTTGTTCTAGAAAAGAAATTCACTTAAGTCTTGGTCTGGATGTAGGAAAGGAAATTGCCTTGCTAGAAATGGAAATGTTTTATTAATAATAATTTTTAAAAGCATTGTAACTGTCACCTGCAATTTAAAGTCAGTAGGGATCATGAAAAGGAGGCTTTGAGTGATGATTATACTAAATACAAATGAAGACAGGCTAAGCCTAATTCTGCTCATTTTTTCTCTAACAGTCCTCAATACAAAAAGCACATTGGTNCCTTTTTTTCCTACACTGAGCAACTTAACAGCCATGATGGATTATTTGACACTTTTAAGTGTTTTAAGTGGCTTTGTTTAACCACAGTTAACCAAGCACTGTCCAGCCACTTGCTCCCCTCCAGTGGGATGGGGGAGACAATCAGAAGAGTAAAAATGAAAAAACTTCTAAATTCAGATAGTTGAATAAACAGAAAAGGAAGAAAAGTATGATGATGATAACAATAATAATAGAGAAAATACAAAACAAGTGACTCACAATACAGTTGCTCACCACTTGCTGACTGATTCCTGGGCAACCCATGAGCATGAGCCTCCAGCCAACTTCGTCCACAGGTACATCTTCAGCATAATGCCATAAGGGATAAGGAATATCCCTTTGGCTGATGTGTGTGTCCCCCCTCAACTACTTGTGCCCCTCAGCTCTCTTCCTGGCAGGGCATGAGAAACTTACTTTAGCAACAAAAACATGGGTGCATTTTCAACATTCGCATACTAAATTCAAAACACAGTACTATACTATTTACTAGAAAGAAAACTAACTATCCCAGCCAAAACCAGAACATAAACCATTTGGACTTGTTAGAAGTGAAAATGTAGCTGAAGTAAAGCTATGAATTCCATGCAGTCACACACTGATAGTTTCTCTTGATCTTGTGTAAATTCACAGCTGGCCTGTACACAGCTGTGAATTTACACAGCTGTCAGATGCTGTACAAGGCTAAAACAGGACAAAGACTGGGTGTAAAACTGAGCTCTGTACTTAAGAGATACAGTCTTTGCAATCAGGAGTGAGAGATGGGTAGAAATACATGGTTTTCCACTTTGCCAGTTTCATTGTGGCCAGCTAATAGGGATTTGGATAGAATCTTGGCAATGTGGTGCCAAGCATTCTGGTCAGGATCTCAGTGAAACACTGTATATATATTGTTTCCTGTTCCTGCATTAACTCATACAACTCAAGGCTTGGGTCTAGGTGACATAATCCAAAAGACTTTTGGCTTCAGACTCTGTACATGTCAGGATGGTTGTTTATAGGCCACTTGTCAGACAAGTTGCTCTTGGTGTTGCAAATCAAAACATTTAAGCCTCAAGTGGCTTTAGAACATCCCATGCTCCTTAAATAAGTGATTGATGTTTGTAGTCCTCTGCCATTGAGATGAACAGAAGTGATGCTTCTGATTCATAAAGAATGCTGTGTTGGTGTCCTCTGTATGGGCATGAGGTAGTACCTCTTCTGAAAACACTCACATAGCAGAAAGGATTCTGGATCGCTAAAACTGAAAGATAGTCTATGGATTTAAAATCATAGAATCACAGAATGGCTTGAGTAGGAAAGAGACCTTAGAGCCCATCCAGTCCTGGGCTGAAACTCTGCTATGGGTAGGGACAACACTTGTTTTAGGAAAATGGCACACAGAGTCTTGTAAAAGTGGCAATAAGCGTGGATAATTTTGTGTGTTGAAGTTTCATGGTAAGTAAATACCGGCAAAATGAAACTAAATGAAAGCATCGTTTTCTCTCTATGCTGTTGAAAAGTCACCATTGGACAGACCTGCCTGTTACTTACAACATGACTAATTCCTGAAGCAATTTTCACAACGAAAGTTTTGTGGGGTTTTTTCCAGCCTTTATATTTTACCTAAAAATACCTTTCTGGAACACTCATTTACAAAAATTTTGAAGAAAATCCTTCCCATGTTGCCTCCTTTAGTGACCATTGAACAAGTCAAGATTTCCCTCTACATCCCTGTGTTTTATCTAGAGTCCACTAAAGAGCTGTTCCACCAATCCAGCTGAAAATCTGCCCTCTCCTGAATAACTTGACCAGTCTTGTTATTATATAGGTATTTTTAGCATGTTTAGACTATGGAGTGTAGCCTCAAGTGAGAAGAAATTGAACATGGATGGAAGGTCTGAATAAGCAGGTGTATGTGACACTTCTAGTAAAACACGGTGTCACAAACGGTGTCAATTTTCTTGGGCTCCCACTTCCAGTTAGGGCATTTGCATCTACCCCAGGTGAATTGCAGGAATCTATCACAACCACTTTGAATTGCTATTTCATATTTGTACATGGCTCTTGTTGCTGGGTTGTTTTGTTTGGGAATGGGTTTTCTTTGAGTTTTGAAGGGGCATTTGTTTGGTTTTTGATATTTTGTTATCTTTCTTCCCCAAACACCATTAACAGTAAAAATAGTCTCAGTCAGGACACCTGACTTGCTGGTGACAGTAAAGAGACTGAATTCTCTGCTTTAGGGTTCTGTAGCATAATTCTCATTCTCTGCCCTTTCCCTTCTGCTGCAGCAGTTGCAGATGGAATAACCCTAGCAAGTTACAGCAAGCTACACAGCTTTCCACAACCAGTATCCCTGCTACTACTCTCCAAAGGCATTATCTGCAGTCTTGATGTTTTGCTGCAGATGTGTGCAAGTCCTATCCTCACCAGCAGTTGTAGCATCATACTGCTTTAAGTTTTTAAAAAGCTGTCAGGTGTTGAGTGCTTGTGCCGATTTTTCACAGAAGTGACTCTTTCAAGAAAGTTATTGCAAAACCAATCAGTGACTAGGTTTGAATATTGACATCTGGTAAAGCCAGAAAGATGATACACCTCTGTGAAAACACAGGTTAAAAATTGGAGAAAATCCCAAGAAGCTCTCTTTTCCTTCCAGACTGGGAACAGGTAACAAGGGGGCCTTGCTTCCTTCTTGCTGCAGGGGCTGGGCAGGCCAGGCCCAGCCTGGGGCCAGGCCCCTTCCTGGGAAGCCTGCCGGGCCCTGGGTCGGGGCTGGGCCTGGTGATTGCTGGGCAGGGGGAAGGCAGGAGAGTACGCCCCATCCCAGCAGGATCAGGCCTGGGCACCTGCTGACATTCTGGCACTATGCTGCCCCTCCATCTGGGAGTTCTAACTGGGTCAGGCAGCCCCTGCCAGGAGCCAGGTCCCTGCCCCCCACCCTAGAGCGGCTTTCTGGAGAATCCTTCACCGTAGACAGCTCTGGCTGCTGCTACCAAGTCATCCAACTGGGGGAGGGGCCCGGCTGTGCAGAGTGGACTTCCAATGCAGCTGGGGTCCCCAGGATCCTGGCGCAGCCCTGGCGTGGCCTGAATGCACCACCTTTGGTCACAGCCCAGGGAAGGACCATCATGCCCTCCCTCCACAGGCTGTTAACTCTTTCCTTGAACAGATGANTGCTGCCCCTCCATCTGGGAGTTCTAACTGGGTCAGGCAGCCCCTGCCAGGAGCCAGGTCCCTGCCCCCCACCCTAGAGCGGCTTTCTGGAGAATCCTTCACCGTAGACAGCTCTGGCTGCTGCTACCAAGTCATCCAACTGGGGGAGGGGCCCGGCTGTGCAGAGTGGACTTCCAATGCAGCTGGGGTCCCCAGGATCCTGGCGCAGCCCTGGCGTGGCCTGAATGCACCACCTTTGGTCACAGCCCAGGGAAGGACCATCATGCCCTCCCTCCACAGGCTGTTAACTCTTTCCTTGAACAGATGAAACCTGCAAAACATTAAATCCTCTCTGAGTGAGAGAAAAGGCAGAGTGAAGACATGTTAAAGAAACAATATGAAGACATTAAAGTCAGTGAAGGAGGAGTTGAATCTTAGATGAGAGAGAATGAGAAGATGTTTTAGTTTTAGGCTGAAATTCTTTTTTAAGCCATGGTAATAGACTGTAATATACTAGAATATCCCTTTAACTCATGTAAAAATATGCACTGGTAAGATGAGAGTATTCAAATTGCAGATATAAGCAAAGGCATTTGAGGTGGACTAAGTAAATATTGAAGTAGCTGTGATCTTATGAGAAGCTTGGACAGAGAGATGAGATGAAGATCTGAACCTTAGAAAGATAAAAGATCTCTGTTCCTAGAGATGAAGATAAACCATTTCCTGTGGAACCGTTCATCTTTAAAATTATACCCCATGAGTTTCATGGCCCATAATGCAGTTGTAGGAAGCTGCGTAATATGTGAGAGTCTTCACAAATGCAGATTCCGGGGTGGCTGCTTTTGTGAAAATTAAAAGCCACAACAGGACTTCTTTCTTGTGTGGAAGTTACCATAATATATCAAAAGAGACTTCTCTCTCTAAAAAAAACTGATGAAAGACTATTTTATAAGTGGTAAACTGACCCAGAGTTCCAAGTATTGTCTCTACATGTCAGAGAGAAAGGAATTTGTGGGAGAGGGGAAGTGTTTTGAAGGTTTCATTCTGATTCTTAATAATTTTTTTTCTCTCTTGTAGTTTTGTTAATAAACCTGTCTTTATACCCTTTTAAGTTTTGAGCCTGCTTTGCTTCTCTCCTACTCCTATCTCACAGCAGAAAAAGAGTAAATAATTCTAATGGGCAATGAAACCACTAATTCTGGGAAACAGAAATTGGAAAACCTGAAACCACCAAAATGATTCATTCCATTTCTTAGTCCAGGGCCAGCATATACTTAGGAAATGCATGCAGCTACAGTGTGCCTGAGCTGGAATGCTTTGTGACCTAATTCTGTCTCTGAATTCCTCAGGCTGGAAATCTGCAGAATTCGACTTTGAAATGTATTTCTTATGGCACTAGAACAAATGCAGTGATTGGATGCTATATATTCAATGAAGTAATTTTACAGTGATGATGGGGATTAAACTGACATGTCTCTACTCACTGCTTCATTTTAGGCACCCTGGATTCAAAATACTGTGAATTCTAGCACCTATAAAGGAGATTGGTAAGTAATAAGAAGATCTGCAGAAAAAAAAAAAAAAAAAAAAACTTCCAATCTGTAATTCCACAAACTCCATTTCTGGCAATTTTAAAATTATATTTCCATCTGAAAATGATGGGGAAAATAATTTTGTCTTTGTACCCTTTGTATTTCACGAATGCTGATATAAGCTATGTATCTTTTGCAACACTAAATTTAAATATTGTTTTACAAGATAAGTCATCAATATGCTGGTATTTAAAAGCTATGTGCATTTGAAGAAAAAAACCAACATGCAACTGTCAAATAAAACAACATTACAATACACAAAACCCTCCTCAGTGCCCTGAATTACATGGACTGACTGAGGGCAATCTTAAAATGCAATGATAGTACTCACAAACTGCAGCTGTATTCACTGCCTGTAACATTCTCTCAGAGCAGTGTTTCTGAAGGTGATGCACGAGAAATTTACAATCTAACTGAGAAGCTAAAAATCACTACAGAAATCTAAGGGAACAGTATGGAGTAAATTTTTGTATTTTTTCATTAAATTTTGCCTATTTTTGAATTTTTTAAAAAATGAAGCTGTGGCAATGACAAATAAATATTTCTTATAATTTCTTCCTAAAAGATTAAATTTGACTATTCTTTGAGTCAAACCTTGTGTTGAAGGTTGGTTATTGTTTCTTTTGTGTTAGTTGAATTTTTTCCATTAGATTGCTAAGAAATTAATTGCTGGGTACTTCACCAAAACAAAGGGGTGGCCAAGCACGAGTTGTTGGGGCTGCTATTTTCTGATAATGGGCCATTAAGGCTCACCAATGACATGAGACATTACATCATCCCATTGGGAGATGCTCCACCCAGCTGGGAGGGGGACCCAAGCATCCCTACCTAAATAAAAAGGGGAGACAGGAACAGCAGGACATCCTGTTTTTTTCCACTGGATTCCTGGAGGAAGACTGGACCCATCTTGCCACCACTGGACTTTCTTCAGGACCATCTCTACTCCACAGAAGTGTGCCTGTGACTCCAGAAGGATTCATCTGGACTTCTTCTAACATCCTGACCAACAGGGTGTCAGGTCACATCCCTGACTCTGTCAGGGTTTTCTGGGTTTTTTTTGTTTATTTATTTGTTTGTTTTATTTGTATGTTTATTTTATTTTCTGTACTACGACATTTGTATTTTTAATATTCCCATTATAGGACTGTTATTCCTATTCCCAAAACTTTGCCTGAGAGCCCCTAATTGCAAAATTATAATAATTTGAGAGAGGGTTTACATTCTCTATTCAAAGGGAACTTCCAGCTTTTGCTGGCAGATACCTGTCCTTTCAAAACCAGGACACCCTGCTACAGCACTGTCCTGTAGAGGGAGATTTATGTTTATACCTTTTTGGTGGGTTCAGACCTCTGTGTCCTGGAAGAAAAGGGCAATGCATGTTGTTAAAACCCAAACAGCATAAGTATATTTTGTAACAAGGTCTAGGACAACCACATTTCATGCAATGGTCAGATCATGAATGTGCCCTTCATACTCCATGCCTGCACAGAGACAATGAATATATTGCACCCTGGTCTGTCCACAGTTCACCCTGTGCACACACTGTGCACCCCTCTCTCCCCAACAGCCCACATATGTCTTGCTAAAAGCAGGTGACAGCAGTTGATAGAAGCTTCTGCCCATGTTGGCTGATGTGCAGATCTAAGCAGTGACCACTTGGACAACAAGACAACGCCCAAAGTAATGGCAGCTCTTGACATTTATTAGGTATTAGGGATCTCAATAAAAAGTCATTAAATAGAAAGACAAGTGTGTGCAAGTACTGGAGATTTAAAATAAAAACACTGTGCAAAGAAAGGAAAACACAGGAAAGCCGTTATCAAGCTACTGCTAGCAAGATGAGACCATTTTGTTGCTGAGCAACAAAATATCCAAGTAATTATTTGTAATGGATTACCTCTTAGAAAGCTGCATTTGCTTCTATCAGTGTGTTGGTAATCTGAGAAAACCCTCAAAAAAACTGTCTTTAGCACTGGACAAATACTGCATTGAACTTCCTTCATAACTGGCACACCTCATTTACATAACTTTGTTTTTCAGTTGAGGAGCTTGTTGAGTCATGTTTGTGAGGAGCTGCTAAGTTGCTGAGCTGGTCCCAGACAGGTGCAGTCACACTTCCAAAAGCCGATTGCTCCTGCTGATGCCACACAGTTGTGCTGTTCATGTTTTCTGCAGTATTTTGTGCAGCGCCTTCTTTTTTTTATTATTTTTGCAAAATGAAAACAAAAATAGAACACAGCAGAACTGCCTGTCATTCAAAACCCTGAAGAGACAATAACTTTTTAGTCTGTGCAACCCTGATTCTTTCTGAAGCTTCTCCATAACTCTTAACTCTTTCAAGTTTCATGAACAGTACTTGGAGTTCTCCCTTGGGGAAACCACTGTGCACTGAGTCTTACATTCTCCCTTCAATATTTCATTGCCAGCTGGATGTGTTGGTGGAGCAGGGAAAAAAAAAAAAAAAAAAAAAAAAAAAAAAAAAAAAAAAAAAGGCAGCACAGATAAATACTGAATAGATACCTTGAATAGATACCTTCAGTTCTTTGTCCTGGTACATTGTTGCTGTATGAAGAGTGTAACAGTGCACAAATAAATTATGACCTGTGAAATTCACAGGGTGACTGAATGGTTGTGGCTGGCAGGGATCTCTGGCTGTTATCTGGTCGAACCACTGCTTCAGCAGGGCCACCAAGAGCTGGTAGTCCAGGATCACTCCCATACAGCTTTTCAGTATCTCCAAGGATGGAGACACCGTCACCTCTCTGGGCAACACATGGCAGTGCTTGGTCACCCTCAAAGGGAAAAGGAATTCCCTGATGTTGAGGGAACCTCCTGTGTTTCAGTGTGTGCCCATCACCTCTAGTGCTGTCACTGGGCACCCCTGGAAAGAGCCTGGATCCATCTTCCTTGCACCCTCCCTGCTGGTGTTTATGTACATTGGTGAGATCCCCTGAGCCTTCTCTTCTCCTGGATGAGCTGCTCCAGTCCCTCTATGGCACTGGTGACCATTCACTGGACTCTCCCCATTGTGTCCATGTCTGTCTTGTCCTGGGCAGCCCAGTGCTGGGCCTGGCACTCCTGCTGTGGCCTCCCCAGTGCTGAGGGGCAGGATTTCCTCCCCTGCCGTGCCCCCGTGGTGCAGCCCGGTCAACACTGGCCTTGTCACACATGGCTACCTTATGTTCGGATCGGGGTCCAGCAGAAACCCCGGGACCTTTCCTGACAAACTGGTTCCCAGCTGGGCATTCCCCATGCTGGTGCCTGGGGTGTTCCTCCCCAGCTGCAGGACTTGGCTCTTCGCATGCTGAACTCCTTGAGGTTGCTGCCAGCCCCTCTCTCCAGCCTGTCCGGATCCCTCCGGACGGCAGCGCGGCCCCTCTGGTGCATCCGCCGCCCTCAGCCCACAGCTCAGTGCCGCCCGCAAGGGCGCACGCACCACGGCTCAGGGTGCGCCTGCTCCTCTCCGCAGCGTTCATGAAGGTGTCACACAGGACTGCACCCCGTACTGACCCCGTCGTTCTTTCCTTAAGCTTTAGCCTATTTTTTTCCACGTGTACAGGAAGCTATGGTAATACTAAATAAGCATTTCCCGGCATTTGTTAGATCGTTCTTTGACTCAAAACACCGCTAGAGCTCTGTGAAAGAAGGGCGCCACACGGCGGCTCGGCGCCCTCCGAACACACTTTGCATCGCTCACCGCTACTTTCTAGGCTCGTGTTTCATTGGCGCCTGCAGACTATTGTTCACGGGTGCGTCACGACGTGTCCGTCCTCCCGCCCCGGACTTCCTCCATCCCCCCAGCCGCCATTCTTGCCTTTACTCCCTCAACGCGGCGGAAGCCGCGCGCGCGGCCCCGACGCTGACGTTGAGCCTTCTCACAGGCTGCGGCATTTGACAGACAGCCGCGCTGACCAATAAATTCTCGCACCGGACCGCTGGGGGCGGGCCCTCTTCCGTCGCGGCGCAGCGCGGAGCGGGGGCGGTGCTGCTGTCATGGCCGCCGCCGGCGTCGCGTCCCCGGCGGACAAGGAGAGGTACCGTGACACGGNTGCTTACATGTCACTCAGAGCTCGCTGAAAATAAAACGCGAGCGGAGCAAGAGGTAGTGGTTTTAATCCTTGTGGAGCGAGGGGTGATGGTGGTTGAAATTAAATCCTTGTAGGAGACGGAGTGGTGGTGACACTTGTGTGGTTGGGAAGCCAGTAAGGAGACTGGAATTCCCGGGCAGAACGCAGACCTAGTCGACAGTAGCAAAGAGTGGAGAAAAACACTGGACAAGAGGAAAAAACAGTGGAGTTGAGGAGTTTGTGTTTTTTTGTTGTTGTGTTGTTTTTTTTTTTTTAAAGAGGCAGTAGGGAACGTGATCCTTGTCACTCTCTTGTCATTCAGCTAATTGGAACCTGTCTGCACCATATGTTTTACTCGTTTTCCCTATTTTTTAATGCTCTTATAGATGCTTATTCAGATCAATGCGGGCCTTCTTCCACATCTCCTTGGTCTCAGCTAGTTAGATTTTTGATTGTCTTATTAGAATAATAGAGATTCTGTCACGCTAATTCTGTGTATATGCTTGACAGGTGTAAATCTATTGAAAAATCTTAAGCAGGTTTCTAAGTGCAGTTTTCCAGTAGCTTTTATAAGTGTACCCAAATCTGGGTTGATCTGCGTGTGAATTTAAAAAAACAAAACAACAACAACAAAAAAACCGCACACACACACACACACACAAACAAAACAAAACCAAACCAAACAAAAAAAAAAACAACACAAAAAAAACCAAACAAACAAAAAAAAACCAAAACAAACAAAAAAAAAAACCAAAAAAAAACCCAAAAAAAAAAAAACCAAAAAAACCAAAACAAACAAACAAAAAAAACCGCAGATTTTTGCTGAAAGAAAGAATAATCACAGAGCTTAGTTAGCTAATGTAGTAAAACCCTTTCAGGAAATGTTAATTCTTTTCAGGAAAATACCTGTGTTTCAGGTTTCAGAATTATAAGAAATAGGTCAAAAGGTTCTATTTCCCCCTCTCTTCCTTTTTTTTTTTTTTTTTTTTTTTCTTTTTCTCAGAATGGATAGTGCCATCCCTTGTACACAGTGTCCCCAAAAATGGTGTCATGCAGTGTCCATGATAACTCGAAGTGGGATTTTTGCAGCATCTTACTAAGCAGTCTAGGGAAAATAAATGGTTGTTATAAGCTGCTGTGGGAACTTCTCTGTTGTAGCCATGACATTAATTTTCATTTTTATGAGGAAAATACTGCATAAGCCTTAAGGAGTTGATATAGCTTGCTTGAACTCACTGTTTTCTCTTCTTAGATTCATCTGCATTTATCCAGCTTATTTGAATAACAAGAAGACAATAGCAGAAGGAAGAAGGATACCTATAGACAAGGTAATTTCATGGCTGGCAGAGAAATAGGGCATTCTGTTTCACTGTGTGTTGACTGCTGGAAAATATCACTCTGATCTTTCCATTGCCCCATGGCGTGGAAATTACAGTGTATTTTAAGGTAACCGAGTGTCAGCTTGTAAATTTAGTAGGAGAGCCCTGGGCTGAAGTGTTTGCTTTTATGTGAGCAGCACCTTGAACAAGCAGGTGAAATAATGAGGAACTGAATGCACTCAGCTGCCTACACAGGTAGTTTGCAGAATTTGAAAGCAATGTAGAAAAAGAGTTGCTAGCTAATGATTAGGTTCTGGTGACTGACTATATGAGCCTATACTCTGTGTCCTGTGCAAGTGACATAGGCGTGGTAGTTATTGCTGCTTTGAATCTGTCCAGAAATAGTTTTTTTATCATCTCACCTATAATAATTTTAGCAAGCAGTTCAGGGAATATAAAGGGCTTTCCTTACTGCTTAGGGTTTGGCATTTTTTTAAGTAAAAGATAAAGTCTTTCTTGAGTATGCAAGTTGCAAATCAAAGGTCTACGTATGAGAGGAATCTGCTGCCCTGTGGATAGAAATTTTGTGGGTTTTTTCCTCCCTCCGTCCTTGCTCTAAGTTTGTTGTTACTGATTCAGAGCTTTTGTTATCTCTGTACATACAATAACTGTTAATTAATTTCAGTTACTTTTTCTGAGCAATACTTTAACTTGCTCTCCTGTCCTAGTGAATTCTATCTCATCTGTTCTCTTATGACTTAGCTCTTGTTTCTGTTTCTTTGGGTTTTTTTTTGTAATGTTTTATTGTAATGTTTTCTAAACCACAGCAGCACTGACAGATGACTTCTGCACTAGATTTGTACCTTCTCTTTCCCCATCAGCTTTTCCTAGTTACAGAAGGAAACTGGTAACTATTTTTGTATAGGCAGGTCACAGTTGAAACTAATTAATGTTAACGCATTCTCTCAACAGGCTGTTGAAAATCCCACATCTACAGAAATCCAAGATGTATGTGCAGCAGTAGGATTCAATGTGTTATTAGAGGTAATTTTAAAAAAAGTCCCCACACAACAGAACCCCCCTGAATGTGTCTCTGTTCTTTCATTATATATTTTTTAATAACTTGCGGTTCAGAAGTTTTGTTATTAGCTTTGCTTGCTTTATATGATAACTTACCATAATCATGAAGTAGTGTTGGAAAACTGATGCAAATCAGGAATACCTCAGATCTCTCAGACAGTGTGACTTTTAAAGCTTATAAAACATTTACTTATATTTTACTGTCCTTCTAAGAAGACTTTCCTGGATGCTTAAAAGTATGTCAGAATAAAAGCTGTTTTTGCAAGTTGCAACTCTGCAAATTAAGCTTTTAAAAAGGAATGGTTTTAGTGGAAGGTGGTGATCTTTGCAATGACTTGTGTAGGAATAGGAGTGTAGGAATAGGATTCTGATAATTGGAATCTTCATAGTCTTTTGGAGTTATGTTTCAGCCAGAGAAAGCTTTTTATTGCTTGCTCTTTAAGTAGTTTTTTGGTTACTTTTACCTTAGGGAATGAGTCTGCATTTCTAGAGAGGTAACTTCACAGGTAATTTTCTGAAGTAATTATTAATTTAGAACAATGTTGTTTTTACTAAGAAGAATACAGGTTCTCATCCAGAAGTACCCAAAACCCTGGTACAAAATCACTTTGTTTTTCAGAAGCATCTGGACAGTGAGCACCATCTGTACTAAGAAACCTGTGATGTTTCATCAAGAATGAAGGCTATAACTAGCCAAAAGCAGTGATTGTTACCTATCACTTGCTATCTGTAGGTGTCCAGAAGGGTTTGTAGCAGTGGATATAAAACAAAAACTTGAGCTCCTGTGGTCCAGACCACTGGGGATGTAAAATGGTCCCTGTTACTCACAAAATTTCTCAGTACCAGGAATTGTTTTCAGCAGTGCCTCTGAAACAGCTGTGTCTCCCAATGCATGTTATACTACATTTCTCCTTTTGTATGGCAGAAAAACAAGATGTATCCCAGAGAGTGGAACAGAGATGTGCAGTACAGAGGCAGAGTACGAATACAGCTCAAACAAGATGACGGCAACCCATGCTTGCCTCAGTTTCCAACACGTGAGTAGAGTGCCTGGGTTTAGTACCTCACCTGTTAATAAACCAGGAAGACTTGGTTTATTTTATGTTAACAGCTTGTTTAATTAGATTAAACTATTATAAATCTTACCGTTTAACATTAAGTGTTGTTGCCTGTATAAGTTAACAAAATTAAGTTGTGAGCAGTGAATAAAGTTTGCAAAATGCTGTTGCCTTTGATTCTGCTGCTTCTGCAGCAATATCTTTGGAGGGGCTTGTGGGGAATGTTGTGTGGGTGCTGTTCTGTTTTGGCTTACTGCTTTGTTGACATTTAAAACAGTTTAGTGCTTAAATGGCTAAATTTCACTGTTTTCGTAGGAACATCATCTGGGCATCAGAGTGGATGCTAAATTAATAAAACACAATACTGAGTTCTACTGAGTTTTCCACTGGCCATTTTTATAAATTAACAATGAAGCAGTTGCCCTTAACAAATTAATAGGAAATCTTCATCATGAATGAAAATTTCATCTTTTGCATTTTTTTCTGAAGATGAATCCCTAAGTAAAAGAGAAACAGCATATATCCTAAAGAAAGAGCTAGAAGGATGCTGGGTGTATGGTAGCATAAGCATACTGACAGAGGGAGATGATTTAAAACCAGAGTTCTGCTGGAAGGCAGCAGTACCTTTGTAAAAATGCATATAGCTTTCACCTGATCTTTCTGTCCCCAGTGTTCTGGGCCAGTAGGACGTGGAAGGAAAGAGTAGCAGGAAGCACGTAGACACTTTGAAGATTGTCAAGTTATGTGGCTTTTCCAGTGTACTGTGACATTTATTAGTCCTGCACCTTTTTTCTTTTCCCCCAAGAACTTTTCACAAGCTGCTTGCTATACCAGGGAAGGAAGCAAATCCCAAGCTTTGTATCTGTTCCTATGCATGCATTGATCTCTCCCTGTATTTTAGGTAAATCAGTGATGCTGTATGCTGCAGAAACCATTCCCAAACTGAAAACAAGAACTCAGAAGATGGGAGGTAGCGATCAAAGCCTTCAGCAAGGAGAGGGAGGCAAGAAAGGTAAAGGGAAGAAAAAGAAATAAATTGACACCTGCAGTCCCCGTTGCATTGCATACATGCAGCAATTTTGAAGTGAAGATAGAAGCAAGGAATGAAGAGGTGAAGCTGAGTAGAACTGCCTGCTTTTCTTGGAACTGGAATGCATGTAACTGCCTTGCATCTGTGTAACAATAAATCTCTTTTCACACATAACCTGCAAGTCTGATGTTAGCACCCACATTCAAAGTGGAAGAGCATATGCAAATAGAGTGGGTGGGAGAATTTTTTTTTTCCAAAATATTTATGTACCATTTTAAAATCTGCTTGTCTTAGCATGCCATTTATTTATGATAGTGAAGCAACTGTATTAATTCTATTCTATTCTGTATCAGGAAGAAATTCTTCACTATGAGGGTAGCGGAGGCACAGGTTGTTCAGATGAGTTGTAGATGCCCCATTCTTGGAATTGTTCAAGCCCAGGCTGGATGGGACTTTGAGCAACCTAATTGTTGTGGTTTCACCCCAGCTAGCAGCTGAGCACCATCCAGCCCCTCCCTCAGTCCCCACCCTGAATGGAATGCAGGGGAGGATAATCAGGAAAGAAAAAGATTGTGAGCATAGGTAAGAACAGTGTTACCAGCATTATTCTCACACTGAATCCAGAAGATGGCACTAAAAGCTGCTGGGAAGAAAATTCACTGGATTGCAGCTGAAATCAGGCCAGCAGGCACCCCTTACTCCATATAATTTCTATAATGCCAGGTCCCACTTCGCAAAACTTCATCACTTTTCCTCTCTTCTGGTGCTTAATTATGGACCATCCCTATAAAAGCCCATTGAGTTCACATGACCCTGGGCTCCATCTGTCAGAACCGGGTTTCAGGCAGGAAAGATGTGTGGTGGTGGNTGGAATTGTTCAAGCCCAGGCTGGATGGGACTTTGAGCAACCTAATTGTTGTGGTTTCACCCCAGCTAGCAGCTGAGCACCATCCAGCCCCTCCCTCAGTCCCCACCCTGAATGGAATGCAGGGGAGGATAATCAGGAAAGAAAAAGATTGTGAGCATAGGTAAGAACAGTGTTACCAGCATTATTCTCACACTGAATCCAGAAGATGGCACTAAAAGCTGCTGGGAAGAAAATTCACTGGATTGCAGCTGAAATCAGGCCAGCAGGAACCCCTTACTCCATATAATTTCTATAATGCCAGGACCCACTTCGCAAAACTTCATCACTTTTCCTCTCTTCTGGTGCTTAATTATGGACCATCCCTATAAAAGCCCATTGAGTTCACATGACCCTGGGCTCCATCTGTCAGAACCGGGTTTCAGGCAGGAAAGATGTGTGGTGGTGGACAGTTGCATGTGGAAAGCAGTTCTGAATCCATCACTGCTGTGCTCATGGTTCCATCAAAGTTCATTAATGTGTGATCAATAGGGAGTTGGGGTCAGAGTCCCAAATCCAACATGGCACAGACAGGTACCATAGGAGTGCCAGTGTGGTGATGGGCACAGGGCCATCATAGAAGTGATAATTCAGAGTATTTCACAGCAATTAATTAATTAGCTGCTCTTTCCCAAAATCAAATCCCTTTGAGATGTACTAGACATCTCCATCCTTTCACAGGGCCCACCATGTGCATCCATATTCCTAAGCAAAATCAATCCCAGGAATGTGTTTACCTTTGCCTGAGGTAGGTATAACTCAGACTCTTCCCCAGCATGTTTTTAATGTTCACTGCAGGAACTTTATCCCCTTGTACAATAAGCAAAAGTTCAGACTGGGCCGCACCAGGTCAATGAGCCATCTCTGGGTGTTAACTGACCGTGTGGCCTTTGCTAAATGTGCACCCCAGGGTCTGAGGGTCCCACCACCCAGTGCTCTGAGTGTGATCCTTTACAAAACATCTGTTGAGTTTGATCTTTCCAGAGGCTGGTGCATGACAGGGAATGTGATATTCCCACTCAATTCCCTGCTCTTTGGCCCAAGTGTCTATGAGGTTGCTTTGGAAACTAATCCCATTGTCTGACCTGATAATTTCTGGTGTACTATGCTCCTGTGAAAGCTCTGTGAAAATTGATTGGTACAAAGTAACTAACTTATGATGTAAACTAAAGGAGGATGACTCCAGCCAGGTTATGTTATGCTTAACTTTTTTGTAAGTCAGAGATTTAGACTACAGACAGCTGAAAGATGTAGAGGTTAAGTCTTGTGGCATACAACTTACTGTGGTCTGAAATTAAATAACTTCAGAAGTGGTCTAACCTATCTGTGTGTGTGAGAAAGCATGTTAGTGCCATTGCCTATCAAACTTTCCTGATCAGAGAACCCAAAATAGTAAAGCTATTTTACAGTGCAGGGATCTTGCAAGGAAAGACAAGAACTTCTGAAAAGGGTAATATAGAGCTAAAATACATAAAATGAAAATCTAACTAAGAAAGAAAGCTCTGTGGGTATCTGGGGTAAAGCAGACTATTTTTTAAAAGCCCTACTAGGAAATCAGATGACCACTACCATTAGAAAGTTGAAGACTGAGTTCCCTAACTCCTATCTGCTTATCCTCCCATCTTTAAATGGGACCGTTTTGCTTTTTATTTCTGGATTTAGACTAAATATATTATATGAGCAATATTTGTTCCTAAATGAGGCAGGATGAAGTTAAACACAACTCCCCTTTTCCTGACAGAGTTAATTTTAAAAGCTAGACATTAGTTTCTGTATTTTAATAAACTGGGTTCCTTGGAGAATTAAAAACAAGCAGGTCAAGACCACGTCAGTTCTTCCTCATTTAACAGATTATGCCTCATTTCTGGGAACAGGAAAATCTAATGGATTGTGGTGGGACTGGGAGTGGGGACAAGTCTTCTCTAAAAATACAGAAATATTGCAACTTTTAGTCTGAATGCTGTGAATAACTTTTTAAATTACTATTTTATATTTAGGGGGGAACTGGATGATAATGAATGTTCTTTTAGTCCACCTGCCTTGCTTTTACAGTTTTCTGTGAGGTATTACTTACGCAGCATCTTTGCTAAAAAGACACTTTTGTCCAAGATTTCCTGTAGGTGGCAATAGTAACAAAGGAAGGCATGCATCCATGAGCTGGAATTTACTCACCATCCAGGACAGGAGGAATATGAATGATGAACTAGTGTCCCAGTCTAGCTCTCTAAAAGTACATCTATTATTTCCCTATACAGTCTTCTAGGTATCTAAGCAAAAATGAAACATCTGAAATGGACATATGAGCTCAAAATCTTTATAACAATCCATATAACAATTTCTGTGCCAGGAATGGATGATAATGCTGACACTGAGCATCAGGAAGGTGTTATGATACAGGCAATAACAGAATGACTAAAAACAAAAATGCAGCACTGTTGTGAGAAATGTGGTTTATTCTTTCAGATGAATAGCATGTAGCTGCTATATCAGTACCAATACTTACTATAATTACTCAATTATTAATGTAAAGAAAGGGAGCTTTAAAATGTTATTTTGAGATGTGTTTTAGCTTGGGAAGTGACAATAACATGTGACCATATATAGTTGTCAGCCTTCAGCCATGAAGTAACTCAAAGACCAACTCTGCAAAAAATAGCTTAAAAGGTCTTAAAAAAACCTGCATGTGTGTATATCCTGTTCCTTGTGTGTGTTTAAGAGAACTTTTAGCTGGAACTCCCTTTTGGGGCACACATACGTGTGGAAAACTTCTATGTGCTATTCTTGTGAACATGAGAGATGGTGGGTCCCTTGATTCCTTCTCTGGAGCTACACATGGAAGGGAATGGAACAGAACAGAACGGAATGGAATGGAATGTACTATTTTGGTTGGAAGGGACCTAAAATTATCATCCAAACCAACTGCCTGACCACTTTCAGGGCTGACCAAAAGTTAAAGCACACTATTAAGGGTATCATCCCAATGCTTCAGCACTTACAGGCTTGGGGCATTGACCAGTCTCTCTAGGAAGCCTGTTCCAAGGTCTGAGCTCCCACCTGATAAAGAAATGCTTCCCAGTGTCAAGTCTGAACTTCCCCTGGCACAGCTTTGAACAACCTTCCTGTTTCACTGGACACCAGTTAGCTTCTTCCTGTTA
>WEIU01003902.1:83031-94194 GCA_013389925.1 Aegithalos caudatus
TTGTGTTTTTTTTTTTTTTTTTTTTTTTTTTTTTTTTTTTTTTTTTTTAATGGGACAGTTACATTGTCTCTTTTTCCTTCCTAAAATACAGCAGACCTTTCCCTTCCACCTATCCCAACTTCCCCTCTTGCCTCACAAAACCATCAGCTGTAAACAGATCACTTGCACAGTACTAAATTACACATAACCTGCATCTAAAAAAATAAAGGTGTGACCTGGGAATGATTCCTAATTAATTGCTGTCATCTACCTGGAATGGTAGATGACAACAATGACAATGTTGTCATTCCTGGAAAAATGAGATCAGTTACATTGAAAGGTCCCATTTAAGGAGAGGGCCGCATGAACTAACATACCTTTAGCATGTAGTAGAAAGGGAACCAGGACAGAAAGATGTCAGAGAAGAATTCAGCTATGCTGAAAATGCCATACACAACCCAGTAAGTCAGCCACTGCGTGTCATCATCTTTCCTTGGACTTTCAATGGCCTTGATTCTGCAAGGAAAACAAATCAAGTGAGCAGAACAGTAGCATCAGTCCCATCTATAATGATGAAGATTTATGACTGAGATTCATCATTTTATGTGACTCTCCATAACTGAATTACACCAAGAAAACTAATTAGTATCTATCATACAGTGTGTCAAGATCTTTGAACAGCAAACCTTTTCCCTGCATATTATACCTCAAAACTAAGATACTCAAGCTATGTCTAGGGATTACAAGGAGGAAAAAAACCCAAACAAAATCAGTGAGCATTCTGACCTCGTTCATGAAACATTTTGAGGGACAAGAATGGGAGGGGATAATCTTTGGCCATAGTTCCAGTTCTGGAGACACAACAGTTAATCTGAGCCCAGTCCTGTGAGGCACAGGATACCAGTGATCACACCACCTGCCTGGCCTTGCCTACACCCATCAGTGACCAACTTCCTTCTCTGGTGGTCCGAAAGGAATGATGAACAGAGTTGTTGTCTTGGATGGAAAATCCTACAATACCTTAAGTTACCAAAATGGAGTGACCTTGCCTCCAGACATGACCCACACAGTGGGCTACATGTGGATCAGAAATCTGTTCAGTGCTGCACAGCTCGGGGTTCCCAGCACCACCAGTAGTGTAAGACTGGCAATACTATTCTCGGGGTTTTTTACATACTTAGCTCTAATAAATAGCATTTTAAATGTACTCATGCATACATGCACTAGATTCCTCTTTGGAAATGTAAACTTATCTGTAAGATTTGCTCTTAATCCTAAGAAGTACTTGATATACATAAGCAGAGGGGATCCAGACCCACATGCTGAGGAATACGTATCTGCATCACCCAATGTATTGTTCTATAAATGAATTCCTACAGAACTTGCAAAGTCTGATGTAGACTAAATTATTACAAACAGGGTAAAACAACCTCTACTAAAGTATTGGGCTTTTTTGCATAATGGGTTTTTGTTCTCCATCTGCTATGAGAATGCAGTTCAAGTTTAAACAGTTCTAAAATTTAGAAACTAAAAGATGCACAAATGCTCCTTCTAAAAAAAAGTAAAAGTGGAGGCGAGTTTCTGAAGCCACTAAATTCCAGATTAGTGTTGGCAGGGAGAAAATGGGCAACTGAATAATGCAACCAATATGATTGAGCAGAAGCCATTTATTGTTTACATTAAGCTACAGTTATAGATTCTAAGGCTGCTTGTTCACGTTTGTCATTATTGGATTGGTTCTTCTGTCTTGTCCTTGCATCCAGCACGCACCCTCCAGGAAACATCATTGGTCCCATTTTATTGCTCTGTGGGCCTCCTTTATCCAGGTCTTGCATTCCTGGTATTCTGTTTCTCAGGCTCTTCTTTTCTTATTTTAGCCCTGTTTTTCTCAGTAACCTTGTCAAATTCTTGAGGGTTCTGATAACAGTAACACATACCTACAGGTGGTAGTTTGGCTGGAGCACTTTGTATTCCAAGTTATGTAGATACATTGCTACAGATTAGCACTGTAGGAAGTTTTAAAAGAAAATAGTAGCAAATCTAAGTCTGATAACTTCAAGCTTAGTGAGTGTTAGAAAGCATTTGTCCTCTCCACTCATGCTGGAGGATTACAATCTGTAGAGTCCGTTTAATGAATTTAGTTTAAATTCTTCTATCACTTTTTTCTTTAATATCAGCTATATTGTTTCTGAAGCAGCATGTGTGAGATGTACCAAAAGTGCCAGGTTTTCTTTCATTTAAAGGGAATGACTTTTCCCTTTAAAAGGCAGAGTTAGGGAATTTTACAAGACAGAAATCAGAGAATTTGCTGTAAGTTCATTTCCTGGTCTGTGAACTGAGAAACACTGTGGATTCTGTCACTTCCTAGCTCTGTAAGTCAGAGGGGAAACAGGAGAAGTTGTGGGAAATAATTCCTGTGACATGCTGTATGTTTTAGCAAAAGCACTGGAAAACCCACTACAGGCAGAAGGAGCTAGCGCAGCTGTGCTGTATTGAATTACTTTGAAACGCAGTACAAGGATCTGATACTTAATCCATGCAGTATTTCCACTGGAGTGTGAGGCTGGCCAGCAGTACCCTGCAGTGGGAAAAGCAGCAGCCCTTGCCAAAGCCCATCAATAAGGAGATCTTAGAGACACAACACCAGCATAACTGGAAGAACAGGTTTTCCACAGGTTTTGCAACAGCATGTCTAATTCCTGCTACTCCTATCATCACAGACAGCCCTAGTCTAAGCAGTCTGCTCAAAGGCAGTGACAACTCCAGCTGCTCCTACTCCCACTGTAAAACAGACCTTTTCCACACCCACACCTCTGAAGTATTCTAGTAAGACCAGGTGAGAGGCTGTACAAAAAAAGCCTCTGGACACCACTGGACTTAAGGAAGATAGCTATAGAGCTATTTTCAATGTGTGAAACTGCACTTCTGGAGGGGAACTGGGGATGTTAGAGTGATGGATAAATGGAGCAGAGAAAGGAACCAATTGCAAAGTTGGAGGAAAGCTTGATGTAGAGGTTTACCATGTGAATTCCTTTAGTTCTGCTGACAATTTCTCCATTAGAGGCATAGAGGGGAAGGCTTATATTACCACAATAAGCTTCCTGGCTTGGTATTTGCTAAAAAACACTTTGCAGCGAAACTGCCAGCAGTCTTCTAGTCACCATGTGAAGTCATATATGGATTCAAAGGAGCATTGTTTCTTTTTTAACATTATTAAAGTCATTTTGGTAACCACAAAAATTAGCTTTCATTAAAACAAAAACAAAAACAAAAACAACTTAGAATGTCTAATTTTGTTGCAAAAGGCAGATGGTGTATCACTGTATTAATAGGCCACACTCTATTATCTGCCCTCCTCTGGAAACAAACAGCCTTTGAGTGCTTCTAAATACAGTGCCATGGGTGTGCTCCGTTTGAACATTCACCATCTGCTGCTGTAGTTCCTTAGGGAATACATGAACAACATGCTTTCATAGTCAGACAGTCACAAGCAGCAGCACTACAAGTAGTCAAAGCCCTATCTGCCTTAGCCAGCTGATGTATGCAGCATTAAAACCACACGTGGCTGTTTTCTCACACACTAGGAGAAATCTCCCCTCCTTCCACAGTGGTCTGATCTTGGTGGGCAAGATATGGGCCAGCCCCACCACAGCCAGCAGGCAACAGCCACATCAGCTCAAACTGCTCCTGCTGGCCGTGACTCCAGTCCCAGTCTGGGAGAGAGGAGATGCGGAAAGCAGGTTACAGCAGGGCCATCAGTTTATGAAGGTTTTAACTGAAGTTAAGGAAAGGCAAGTATTTTATAAATATCCTGCTTTGAAATGGAGAGTATGTCCCTCAGATGAGACAGGGAAATCCAGCATAACATGTCCCTGTTGAATAAAAGGGCAAAAGTTAACTCCACCCCTTGCTACTTACACACTATTTCAATAGTAAGTCACAGAAAATAGTACTTGCCCAAGAACAAGCACAGTAAGTTATGTACAATATCTGAACAGAGAGGGATTTTTTATCAATTTATAACTACACTCTTTTCAACATGAGTACCATACCATAATTAAACTTAGTCTTCCAAGTTATTCTAGAGACATTATCCTGGTGTAATGCCCTGTACAATTAAGCTTAGAAGAGACATAATAGATATTACTTCAAGCCAAGTAATATTTAATTCTTCTCCATGTTAGATCACCAGTCAAGCAGGCTGATATTCAAAATGCAATCTCCATCAATAAGTGAAAAGTTACAGACCAAGAGGCACTGACACTACATCCTACTTTAGGATTGCCTTCTTATAAATTATTTCTGTGTTGCAAGACCAAATAAGTCAGTCTCATTAACACATAATATTAAGATTTTCTAACAAATCCAAAGATAATAGCTTCAGATTTTGAAAAATTATACTGTTTTTTCTAGTGCTGATTTGACTAAATTCCACCTTAGTTATATGCATAGTAGTTACATATTCCAAAGGATTTTTTATACTGATTAAGCATTAACTGTAGAGGACTTTAAATAGAGCCTCAAACAACTGCTTACAGTAGTTCTGCACCTTGGAGGTTAAAGCAATCACTAGGAACAGTTCCAGTAGCCTAGACAGTAAATATCACAGCTCAATTATTTTAAAAACAGCTGTCTGACCAAGAGTGAAAATGATCTGCTGTGGGCCAGCACTGTGATGGATGGGGAGCCAAGAGAAACTTTATTTTCAGCCAGATCTGTTCTTCAGTAACTCTGCTAGCTGGTGGTGCCAAGATAGAAGAGGGGAGGCTGTCATATTTTGTAGTAGCCCAGGGCTCCCATCTGCTCTGTACTTACAATGACGGAGCACTGGCTCAGCTTTGACCCTGTGTATCCTAAAATCAGTCAAACTGAACCTTAGTTCAAGCGTGGTTACTTATCCTGTTACTGATAGCAACAGACACTGGTCTAATTTTAGCAAATTGCCAAGTGGAATTCCTCCATTTAGAGCATCTGACTCATTACAACAAAAAAAATCAGCTCTTTTCCAAGAAGAGACTGTTGCTCCTCAATTAGCTTGGGCATAACAAATCATTTGTTACAGTAAATTCACACATATTGTACTCACAAACTAAGTTATGAGTTTGGAGTGGGGGTTTTACTGAGCTGAGTCCAGATGTGGGAGGCAGAAATAAAGAAATACCAAATTTTATAGCTGTGGTCTTATGTGATCATCCTTATCCCTGCAATTTATAAGGTATAACTGAGGATTCTTGTATAAAGTTACAAGCTCAAGGCAAGAGACCAGTCTCGCTTAAACTCAGCGCTCATGTTGTAGCTGGGAAATTTGTACTGGACCATTTTGTGCACCCTTCCTTCAGTTTTCTTGTCAAGGTTATACAAAGGAGTAGGCAGGCATACTTGTCATACTCTTAGCCAAGTATAAGTTTGTGGGGGTTTTTTTGTTTGGTTTGGTTTGGTTTTTGTTTTTGGTTTTTTTGTTTGTTTGTTTGTTTGTTTGTGTTTTGTTTTGGCATTTTTTGGTGTTTGTTTGTTTTGTTTTTTGTGATTTTTTATTTTGTTTTGTTTTTAATTCATTTAACTTAAAAACCAATTAAATCACTTATACTTTTAGAGCTTATGCCTACTGGTCTGCCCCGACTCTTTAGCTGGTTGTAAAATAATTTAATTCTAGCTATCTATCCAGACACCCACGCAGAATCAACATTCCACTGCACCAGATTTCCTTAGCTTAGTGCCTCCCTGTCATTATCATGTCAGATTCATCCCAGCAGGCTGCCTCCCTGACATCTCACATCATTTCAGCAAAACAAGTACCTGTGCCCTTGGATTCACTTCATCATTTTGGCTTCTACATTTCTATCCATCAACTAAAAGCCTTCTGCTTTCCATCTTTCTTCCTCCTACTGACTGCAACAGCAGAGTCCTGCATTTGCAGATATAGAAAATATCTTCCTGCCAACTGCACTTAAACAACTGCTGTGATTGAAGTCTACCAGTTCCTTTCTCTTACAATTTTGTGTATCTAGCAGACGGGAGCAGAAAAACTCATGAAGGATAGCAAGCAAGGGTTTCACTGACCATGCACAGACAGATAATATTAGAAGAAACCAAAAAGCTACATGACAATAGTACAAAGGGTTCTGTGTTTCTTGAAAAGAAATGGGGATGGAGGCAGCAAGAGGAGCAGATGCCATTTTGCCCACCATGGCCGACATGTTAACTCAGCACAAAGCCAGATTCCTGAAACGAAGACAGAAAAAAAGCAGGCATCCTCTCATGTCACTATTCTCTGCTCATTCTTGGCCGTCTCTGTCCTGGAACAAGTATTTGTAGCGCCAACCAATGAGTCAGTTCCTCAGTTCTGACTCAGGTCAAAACCAAAGCCTCCCCAAAACACAAATCACACACACATGTTGGCTCTACTGCTGGGATTAAGATGTGTCAGTGCCTCAGTTCAGAGTAGACCCATCTGTATAACAAACACCTTTATATTTTTAAGCTAGATGTAAGATGTGGAAATAAAATTAAAATTTTCATACTGTTATTACAGTATTAGATTCCCTGCACCTAAACACTTGCTTTCTTTGGAAAGGAAAGCACATAATTTTGTCCAAATGACTGCTAGGACAGTTTTTAATCATGGTACTCTAAAAACTAAAAACCAAAAAGTGAGTATGCTTGGAGAAACTGATTTGGCAGGACATATTACAGCAAAATCAAAATACCCTTTTTAGTGGCTGAAGCCCCAGAGGCCTATTCTCTTATTAAATACAAGAGGAAACAGGACAAGTGCAGACAGATTTGAAAGTTTTCTACCTATGGTTACACTGGGCATTGTGAATCTGGTTAGATATGTCAGTTCTCTCAAACCATATTTATAAAGCAGCAGCAGAGCATTACTTCTGAACTTTACCACATCATGCATCATTTTTCACAAAGAAAGAAAGTAAGCATTCAGCTTAAAACTTGTTAAGAGAAAGGAAATTTGCTGCCCTAGTTCTCAAAAATAAACAATTTTATCTTTTCTAAATAACTGTGACCAAAGAAAAGTAGTGTTCCTGTTTTAAAGGTATAAAGGAGGAAAAGAAACTAGGAGAAAGACTCAAGACACTATGACAATATTCAAACTTGAATTGTTCATACTTCTCTACAATCAATCCAGATTGTTTCCTGCTAGTAAAATGCCACAGGCAACATTTACATAGTAAAAACAGCTAAAGTGAAGTAACAGCATAAAATTAGCCAAAGCAGAGAGTCATTATTGCACTATACTGCTTCCTTCCCTTGAAGACACTAGTAATAAGTTCAGACATTTTACTGCCCAAAGCTATTTTCATCTTTGCAATTTTTAAACCAAGCATGACCAAGCACCTAAGAAACCAAGCACCTAAGAAATTTCTAACCCTTTGTACACATTTCTTAGTCATCAAAGGCTCCCTTCCTGCTTGCACTCTATTTTTTCTGAGGCAGTTAACTACCACTAACTACGGGTGGAGCTACATTTGAGCACGCTAGCTCTGGAAAGTTACAGAAGCAGTGAAAATGGCCGCAATGGTATTTGTGCACTTGCCAACACTCAGTTTTTCCACCTCCAGCCTGATTACTGCCTTGTGCAGTTAAAGCTTGCTAGAAGTTTAAAAAGTTGTGTTATTACCTGTGACAAACTTTTCAGTGCTGGTCTACTGCAACCACAAAAGCCTGTAAGTATTAGATTTCAACTTAAAATTATTTATTCTCTCTTATCAGATAGCACTTACAGACTTCTAAGTAATGATAAAAGAGATTATCTGACTTATTGGGAAACAGCCAGAGAACTACTGCTTCATTTTGTCTATGTTAAGAGACTCAGGTGGGCCATTGCTGTGACACGTCATAGACCTGGATTTACACAGAGATTTTGTATTGCCAAAGAAGAATAAGAAATTCCTTCACTTATAAAACCACTAAAGATTTACCCAAGGCAAAGCTGAAGGTGAACAAGGCGGAGTAAGAATGGAAACAGCTGTGCCTGCCTGAAGCTGTACCAGGCATTAAGCAGGGAGCTGCCCCCTCCCCTGCCACAGATCCGCACCACAGCGATGAGAAAACAGGCAGCAGTGAAGCTGTAGCTGCACCACTTCACACCATCTGCTTGGTCTAGCAGTTACAGCCTCCAGCATTTCTGCACTGAAATTCACACCTGCTGCACTGCACACACTCATAGTGAATACAGAGAATGACAGAGACCAAAGGAATTAAACTGCAGATTTATACAAAGCCTGACAGGCAGATACCTGCACAAAACCATCCTGGTTTCATGCATGAACAGACTTAACTCTGAGCTGAGGGTCTCTGGGTATGCTATGACTCCAATATATTTTCCTTTAGGAAAACATAGAGATGGACAGTAATACCATGACTAAAGTAACCCAGAACTCCCATCCCAGTAAAAAAAGATTTCAAACATGCCTGTGGGTCACCCAGCAGGTATTCTGTTTGCCACTTAAAACAACTTCAGTTGTTTAAAACATCTGATGTTTGTAACATGAAGTTAAGACTTGATGTCCCTTGCAGAGCCCAGACATCTGTCCCACTCCTTTATGAGTGCCTTTTCTGCTGCTAAGAGCTTGACCCACTACTTTGTCCTTGGCCATGGCAGGGAGGCTGGAACAACACGACCTTCAAGGTTCCTTTCAACCCTAACAATTCCTTGCTTTTCACGTAAACCATTTAGTCACTGAGAATGGAGAAATGATACACTGACCTACTTCACAAAAGAAGAAAGTAAATTAACCAAGGAAAAGTAATCTGCTTTTCCTCTTTCAGTGTCTTTCTGAGACATTTCAGGCTTGGTTTCATTGTTGAAACACCTGTGTGAAGATCAAACTAACACCCTGCTCAATACATTCCATACAGCTGCTGACCTCTTCCAGAAGCCACAGCTTTTAGAGAAAAAGGCATTTGAGAGTACATGCAGCTGATAAGAACAGCTGAAAACTGTTTTCTGTTTAATGCTAGGAAGCAAATCCACTACTGTCAGTTGATACAGCAGGCTCTTTATCTGCCTTTCCAACGGGGACAGACCAAACAGCAGAGAGGAATAAACAAACCACTCTGGATAGTATTCTTTATGCTTTGGGTCTCTATGCTTTATCCTGACTACCCCACATGACCCACAGCAGCCAAAACAAAAGCAGGCAGAGTGGAATGTCGATAAAGTCTACATACCGGCTCTGGAATTGGCTGGGGAGAGGATTGTATGCACCTGTGCTGTCACAGGCTGCCACTGAAAGACACTGGCATGCAGCACACCACACATGTTTTAAATTAGATTTTCACCTGGGATTATAATTTCCTACTATAAATGTTTTCCAGCATTAAAAAGGCAGCTAAAGGACAGGCATTACCTGAGATGAACTGGGAGGAAAAAAACCACAAAACCAGAACTGGCATTATATTTGAGTTCTTTTTTAAGTAAAACTTGTAGCCAAGGATATTGCTCCCGTTATTAAAACAACAACAACAACCCCAAAACAAACAAAAGCAAAAAAAACAAAAAAAACCCCACCCAACAACAATAAAACAAAACAAGCCCACCAAAACAAACAAACAACAAACCTGAAACATCACATTACTAAGTTCTGGGAGGTTAACTTTTCACATTGAAATACATTTTAAACCACATTTCAACATGAAAAAGGGACACACTCTAAAAAAAGATTTTTAAAAATCCCAGATTTGAAAGAAACGATTGGTAATGAAACCTTATTATTCATATTTGATTTGCTACTGCCTTGCTTCTGCAGTTCCAAGAGTTTGTGTTATCAATTTCTTCAGCATCATTGCATAATGGAAGGTTTAAATATAATCCCAAATCAGTTTTAAAACAAATTAAAATTTTAAAATAGGATTTTAGAAAGTAATTACATAATTTTTAAAGTGACCTAAGTCAGACAGAAATATTACATAAACATAATTCCTATACAACCATTTCAATATTCTGAACGTTTGGCTGATATTTCCCCATTCAGATTTTAATGAAAGAATACTTTAAAATTAATCTTTTCACTGAAAATTGTTGTCTAGGAAACAAAACCTAAGTTTCTCCACAGCTCTTGGTCTATAATCTCCAAAATTAGCAAACACCAGGAACGGCATTTAGAAAAATGTTGTCTGGTCTTAAGCATCATAACCACAGAAAGTTTGAAGAGTCTAAAGCAAAGTCAACCTCTCACATTTCTGAAAAAAATAAAAGAACCAACTTTGTTGTATTGTCCAGGATCCAATAACAGAGAACATATTTTTAAAAGCTGCTGACTGTATTTAAATAGAGTTACATAAAAGGGCAAGCACTGTGTTTCAACAATATAGCAGTCCTGCTGGGAAGGACTTCCATTTGATGGATGTATTAGGTTACACAAAAGGTTTTATTTAGTGTGTTTCTGCAGTCTTTAGGATCATACTCGACTGTGGTCCTGCCTAACAGGAAATGCATTTTGGTCTAGAGGACTACGTAACACGGGAAAGGTAACAACTGCTTTGTTTTTAAGACTATCTAAGGAGCCCTTCCTCTGAAAAAGGAAGTATTTAAAAGTCTTTCACGCTCGAGAAGAGTTACAGCATTTTCCTTTCCTCCACCCCTCATCAGCGAGGCAGGTTTGGAGTTAACAGCACTCCTTTATGCTGTCTCCAGCCCATCACAGTACCCAGTACTCTGTACCAGGCACACGCTGAGGATGCGCCAGTGCCTTCTTGTCCCCCGTTCAAACCATCACCGCGAATTTTAACAAAACACCCTCAAAGGGGAGATCCTCGCTCCCGTTGCCAGCAGCCAGGCATGATCCAGCTTTCCGCTGGAGATGACAAAGCTGGGAACCCAACCTCAAAGCATAACCCGCTACAGGAACCGGTTAGCAAGTGTGAAAACCATCCAGCGTGTCCCAGCTGTAACTCCTGACATTATATTTGCGTTCTTTTTTGTTTAAGTAAAACTTGTATCCAAGGACATTGCTCCAATTATTAAAAAACAAACAAAAAACAAACAAACAAAAAACAAACAAAAAACAAACAAAAAACCAAAAAGCAAAACCCCCCACAAAAAACTCAAACCAGCCAACCAAACACACCCCCCAAAAAAAACCAACAAAACAAAAAAAAAAGCAACCAAACCCCCTCCCAAAAAAACACACCCCCCCCCCAAAAAAAAAAAAAAAAAAAAAAAAA